>CAMZMU010000042.1:71931789-72112839 GCA_947311845.1 Poa pratensis
TTGATGACCCGATGAGCAAGTCTTGATGCCTGCACAAATAAACGGGATTAGGTTGAGACTCCAAGTGCAGAGTGTATAGTAAGTGGAAGACAGTTTTCCCCACGAGGGGTGACTCGAGGGTTTAATATCGAACTCTCGGGGAATCTGAAGTGGTAGATTTATCTTCTTATCCTTCTTTTGGTTACCTACAAAACAAGGTTAGATGTTTTGGTCCTCAACCTCACCTGTGGTTGTCAAGCACAAGGTGTAAGAATGATATCAGGATAGTTATGCAATGCAAACAAGAAATAAATATGCAATGATGGTGGATGCAATGATAAATGATATTTTTGGGTTTTTGAATGATGTATGCAAGATGAAAAGTATTTTTGTATTTTCGGATTTAATGATGGCTGAAAATAGAAAAGTGGTATATGGTGTTGGAAAGGTGTTTCTTATGATTAAAAATGGACTGGGGTTCATGGTTTCACAAATGCACTCTCTCTTTATAAAGTGGTAGACAATGGACACACAGTTAACATATGAGATTGCAACACAGGGTTTGATAACAAGTTACTTAGATATATGGGCATCACGTCCTAACATAGAGATCTTTTGGTTATTAACCTCTCTTATACTCCACCAAGATGCGAACTAAATCATAACACCTCAGTAATTAAGATAACTCAGAGTATAGCATTAAGTATCATGACATGAAGTGAAAATAAGAACATGCTAGATCTAGTCATGGAGTAGTGGCAATGGTCACGCCCACATCCCCGGTAGCATGGTATTTTAGTTTATCCCTAGTGAGGTAACAAAGTAAGGTAAAGATACCAAAGTGGATCGCAGAACTTTCTCTCACGTTCACTGCACTAGCCACCCCCCGTTACTCCAACTAATGCACACGTTCCCCCACACGCTCTCATAAACATGCTTGATCAAAACAAGTAGACAAGAACGGGGTACATAATATGCATCTATACTCATAACTGAAACAAACATTGCAATCTCAAACATATATTAACTCATAAAGATCCACCACAAAGGTATTACAACGGTGACCGTAATCATGTTCAGCAGCTCATACGGTGCTAATTAGTGAAGCTCAAGAGAGGAGAGATACATAAGTTACTTCCACAAACCCATAGTCCAGAGGTGGACTACTCCCTCTTCATCATGGAGACGGTGGAGAAGTCGATGGAGAAGATGGAGACCACGCCGGCAGCGCCCCGCCGGAGTTTTCCCCCTCCAATCTGCAGCTCCTGATCTCCGTTTCGGTGTTTCTGTGTTTGTGCGGCGCTCCTTCCAGAGAACGTCGGGGGACCTTTTTTATAGGCGTTTTTAGGTCAAGACGATGTCGGTGGAGAAGATCGACGGCAACGGAGCCACGAGGCCCAAACGGGTGGGTCCCACGCGGCCAGTACCTGGCCGCGTGGGCCAGCCGTTTGGCCTCGGCCTCCGTTTGCTCTTCCTTCCGTAGTCTTCTTCCTTCCAAATATTGACGCCCGTAAATTTCCAGGTGATTTCGTTGACGTTTGGGTCCCTGAAACATTAAAATAAAAACGGGTTTTCTGCCTGTGCAGGGTTAATTCCATAAAAATAAAATATAAGATATTCCCAAAATCATGATAAAACATTGATATAACCCTTATATGATGCAAATATGATTGGAATATAAGCAATTAAAGTGCAAAGTTCATGTATGCATTTTACATGCATCAACATCCCCAAGCTTAATCCATGCTCGTCCTCGAGTATGAAGATGATAAAACTAACATGGACTTTGCAATTTAATACTTAACAATGATATCAAAGATGATTACTATTGCTACATATAGTCAAATGATTCATTCTTCAAAGGAGTAGCAATATGCAAATAGTTTATGAAGTGATATCAAGTATTCAAGACAAGGATGTTCATTGATAGTTCACAAAGTGTAACATAGTAGCAAGTAATATGGAACACATGTATGCATAATGATAAGTAGAACATCCTACAATGGTCATAGAGTGTAGATGAAAATCTGAATATGATAGGTGTACACTTTGGAAAGATGTATATGTGAGTAGAGGTAAAGCATGCATAAGTTTCATCCAACTTCCAAACTCTTCTACTTAAGTTAATGATTGCAATAAGGTATTCATTGGTGTCAAGCTCTCATTGCCCCTATCATAGCATCTTGAATGATTAAGGTTAAAGTGAAAGCAAATATGAGTAGTGTGCTTGATAAAGAATGGTTGAATGTCTCATGCCCCTTGAATACAAGTACTTACACCATGTGTTACTCAACTTGGGAAACAAAGCAAGTTCAATTAAATATCATTGTAAGCATAATAGTATCATCAAGAGCGTCAACTGGGGTACCTCTTGTCCCAAGATATGGAACAAGCCCATATCAAAATGACAAGACAAACAAACAAAATGAACAATCTCAACACCCTTTTTATTTACCATTTGGAATAGTTTTTTATTGCAAGGTGTATCACAGAAGGTTCACCATAGTATGTAAGTAAATTTCCACCATGAATGATGCATGGCTTAGATTAGCGGCCCAGTCTCTCTAACCATTTACACAAACTCATTTAAACTCTATTTCCACATTTATTTCAACATGATAAGCATCCATAGACAAAAGCACATGATATCAACTAAATGAGATGAAGAGCGTGTTGAAAGCTTGCCATGTGACAGCACATATGGGCTAACTTCCAACCCAAAACATTCATCAAGCCACAAACATCATAATCTTAATCACAATGGGTCAAGTTTTATTATGCAAATAAAAGAACATTGTGCATCAAGTTCGTGAGAGCTATATAACCAATTTTTTCCATTGCAATCAATAACATAAACATTTTCATTCAGAGGTAAGATAACACAAACAACATGTTAAACATACTCGGAATAGCATAAAGCCAATAGGTAGATATGGTGGACTCACTGGAATAACTTTGGTTGAAGGTGTTGGAAACAAGTTTTTGCTTGTTGGAGTTTTTGGGCTAGCAAAAGGGAGAAAGTTGACCATCTAGATGCATGCATGAGTGTCCATAGAACTAACTAATCCATGTTAAACCAAGTAAATAACAATCAGCACCAAAACATGAATAAGTGATAGCTCTACAAAAAGAATTTGCAAACTATTACTCATAAACAAGCTCATGAATCATGCAACTATATGTATCATTAAAAATCAAGTCAAACATCCCTTTTCCCAATCTTATAAAAGCATCCAACATATTTCAACCCATATTTCCAGTAGCTCTCTCATATATAATTGATAGTGTGGTGGTCTCTCAAGACTCAAACAAAAACAAAAACGACGCTCCAAGTTTATGCGATAAAGTGTTTCGATCGAAAAACAGAAGTTGGACGTGTGCAAACCGAGAGTGTGTAGGTCCAGCGGGGTTGTCTTCACATCCCCAAGCTTATGGTCTTCACCATCCTTGGATAGCTCTTGGTGCATCTCCTCCAATCCCTGTGAAAAAACTTCAAAACACCGTTTCTCCCATCTCTTTTCTGTGGGGTGCATTAATAGTGATAAACAAATAGGTTCCTTGCTGCATATAATCCTTGAACAAAAATTCATATGACATGTCCAGAAAGTGTATAATGTTGTATGCCTACTCATAAACTCAATTGGATCAAAAAGATTCAACTTAAAAGCTCAAAGCATGCATCAAACAAAATGGGACAGAATCTGTCCAGAAAAACAGCAGCAGCAAAACGTATTTTTCTACCCTACCAAACTTTCTCGAAAAATTCCGAAAAAATTCATGCATACAGAGGATGAAAAGTTGCAACTACAGTTCAAATATGAGCTCATTCGGAGTTACAGAATAAGAATTAAAAATCATACCGTGCACTGACTCGTGCAGGAATAAAATCTCCGAACGCTATAAGCAACTTTTTCAAACCAAAAAGGGTAAAACTTGGCACTTTATTAAAACTCCAGAACCTAACTAGACACAAAATCTCTTGTTACAGCAAGAGGACACAAAGAAAAATCACACATAAAAATAACCGGGTTGCCTCCCGCAAAGCGCTTTCTTTATAGCCATATAGCTAGGCTTCTTACTTGTTGTTTTATTGTGGACGAAGCTCATGAGGGAGCTTGAACTTTGGTGGTTCCCTCTTCCTTGGAAAGTGTTCCATGCACTTCTTGTGTGGAAACTGAAACTTTACATTCCCTTCCTTTGAATCAATGATAGCACCTGTGGTACGAAGAAAAGGTCTTCCAAGAATAATAGGACTAGAGGTTTTATTCCCCATGTCCATGATTAGAAAATCCACAGGCACAAAAGTCATATGTAACTCTACCATAACATCACTTACTTTTCCCAAAGCATGTTTAATAGAGTCATCAGCAAGTGCTAGTTCAATAGAGCATTTTTCAAGATTTTTCAATTCAAGCACTTCATATAGTTCTTTAGATAAAACAGAGACACTAGATCCTAGATCAAGTATGGCATGGTGTGTCTCTTTTCCAATAGTTACTAGTACCTTAGGTATCCACATATCCCCAAGCTTAGGTGGTATCATAGCCTCTTGGTTGTACCTAGCAATCTTTTCTTTCAAGACATGATTAGCAATATAAGAACCAAAACCTGCTTGGTTAGTGTTGATGGAAGGATCACTTGCAAATTTTTGTAAGATAGATATTAATTCATGCAAGCTACAATTTTCTAAGTCAAGCAAAGGATCCTTGACTTCATTAAGCATTTTAACTTCCTCAACTTCAACCTCTTTCATTACCCCAATAGATTCTTTAGCAACTCTCTCTTGCTCATGAATGTGTTCCCAAGACTTATTGATAACCTCTTGGCAATATTTTATTGTTTCCTCATGTTTTTGGGCTGTAATGATGCTCTTTAATGATGAGACTTCCTTAGTAAGCTGATCTACCCTTTCAAACAAAGCATCTTGTTTTTCAAACTTAGAGATAAATTCCTTATTAAGCTCTTTTTGGGTAGATATAAAAGATCTAATGGTGTTTTCCAAGTCACTAGAAACATTACCACTAGAAGCATATTTATTTGGCACATATGGGGGTTTATTATAAGAGTTATAATTGTTGTTACCATACCCATTATTACCATAGTTCCTAATGAAGTTGACATCAATATTTTCAGAATTGTTTCCAACTAGTTCTTGCAAAGGAACATTTTCAACACTAGGTTTATTAAGCAAAGCAAGAATAGTATCCATTTTAGATGACAAATCATTAGTTTCTTCAATAGAGTTCACTTTCTTAGAAGGATTAGGTGCCCTATCAGTATGCCATTGACTATAGTTTTGTAAAATGCTTTCCAATATATTTTTAGCTTCTACTATAGTCTTACTCATAAAAGCACCTCCAGCAGCAGAATCAAGTATGTTTCTAGACATGTAGTTTAAACCATTGTAGAAAGAGTGTAATATGGTCCATTCATTAACTCCATGTGAGGGACAAGTTCTAAGCATAAGTTTTATCCTATCCCAAGCCATAGCAACATGTTCATTTTCATTTTGCCTAAAAGAAAGGATGTTGTTTCTATTTTGCAAAATTTTAACAGGGGGATAATATTTCTTAATGAAAGCTTCTTTTAGATCATCCCAAGAATTAATACTACCAGATGGCAAGGAATGCAACCACTCTTTAGCTTTTCCTCTAAGTGAAAAAGGAAATAACTTCAGTTTTAGGATATCACTTTCCACATTTTTAAACTTTTGCATGTCACATATTTCAACAAAGTCATGAAGATGCATAGAGGCATCCTCCATAGCACTACCACCAAATTGTTCCCTAGTTATCAAGTTCAACAAACTAGGACTTACTTCATAACTCTCAGCATTTATCTTAGGTGTGGCAATAGCTCTCGTGATAAATTGATCATTAGGAGTGTTTGTGTAGTCACACAACTTAGTTCTTTCTCCCATTTTAGCAAGTTTTTTTGGTATTTTTAATTTTTTATGCAAAACTGAAATAAATATGATATGATATGCAATGACACTAACAAAACAAATAAATTGCTTTGTAAGTAAAGATGGATAAGATGGTGCTCACGTAGGTGCAACCTCCCCAAGCTTAGGTGTTAGCACAAGTTGGTGACGTTGACTTTGTTGTGAGATGAATGCGATGATGCACACCCTTGGATAAATCTCTCAGCTACGATTCCCCGGCAACGGCGCCAGAAAACGTCTTGATGATCCCGAAGAGCAAGTCTTGATGCCTGCACAAAAAACGGGATTAGGTTGAGACTCCAAGTGCAGAGTGTATAGTAAGTGGAAGACAGTTTTCCCCACGAGGGGTGACTCGAGGGTTTAATATCGAACTCTCGGGGAATCTGAAGTGGTAGATTTATCTTCTTATCCTTCTTTTGGTTACCTACAAAACAAGGTTAGATGTTTTGGTCCTCAACCTCACCTGTGGTTGTCAAGCACAAGGTGTAAGAATGATATCAGGATAGTTATGCAATGCAAACAAGAAATAAATATGCAATGATGGTGGATGCAATGATAAATGATATTTTTGGGTTTTTGAATGATGTATGCAAGATGAAAAGTATTTTTGTATTTTCGGATTTAATGATGGCTGAAAATAGAAAAGTGGTATATGGTGTTGGAAAGGTGTTTCTTATGATTAAAAATGGACTGGGGTTCATGGTTTCACAAATGCACTCTCTCTTTATAAAGTGGTAGACAATGGAACACACACAGTTAACATATGAGATTGCAACACAGGGTTTGATAACAAGTTACTTAGATATATGGGCATCACGTCCTAACATAGAGATCTTTTGGTTATTAACCTCTCTTATACTCCACCAAGATGCGAACTAAATCATAACACCTCAGTAATTAAGATAACTCAGAGTATAGCATTAAGTATCATGACATGAAGTGAAAATAAGAACATGCTAGATCTAGTCATGGAGTAGTGGCAATGGTCACGCCCACATCCCCGGTAGCATGGTATTTTAGTTTATCCCTAGTGAGGTAACAAAGTAAGGTAAAGATACCAAAGTGGATCGCAGAACTTTCTCTCACGTTCACTGCACTAGCCACCCCCGTTACTCCAACTAATGCACACGTTCCCCCACACGCTCTCATAAACATGCTTGATCAAAACAAGTAGACAAGAACGGGGTACATAATATGCATCTATACTCATAACTGAAACAAACATTGCAATCTCAAACATATATTAACTCATAAAGATCCACCACAAAGGTATTACAACGGTGACCGTAATCATGTTCAGCAGCTCATACGGTGCTAATTAGTGAAGCTCAAGAGAGGAGAGATACATAAGTTACTTCCACAAACCCATAGTCCAGAGGTGGACTACTCCCTCTTCATCATGGAGACGGTGGAGAAGTCGATGGAGAAGATGGAGACCACGCCGGCAGCGCTCCTGATCTCCGTTTCGGTGTTTCTGTGTTTGTGCGGCGCTCCTTCCAGAGAACGTCGGGGGACCTTTTTTATAGGCGTTTTTAGGTCAAGACGAAGGCGGTGGAGCGAAGATCGACGGCAACGGAGCCACGAGGCCCAAACGGGTGGGTCCCACGCGGCCAGTACCTGGCCGCGTGGGCCACTCGTTTGGCCCTCGGCCTCCGTTTGCTCGCTTCCTTTTCCGTAGTCCTTCTTCCTTCCAAATATTGACGCCCGTAAATTTCCAGGTGATTTCGTTGACGTTTGGGTCCCTGAAACATTAAAATACAAAACTAGGGTTTTCTGCCTGTGCAGGGTTAATTCCATAAAAATAGGAAATTAAGAATTTCCAAAATCATGATAAAACATTGATATAACCCTTATATGATGCAAATATGATTGGAATATAAGCAATTAAAGTGCAAAGTTCATGTATGCATTTTACATGCATCAATTGTGCGGGTGCCCGCAACCATGAGCGCTTCAAGGCAAAGCTGGTATATATATACATGAAACAATCTTCATTTATTTCCCCTCATGTTCCTACTTGATACGCATGACACTTCTTTGGCATTGCAGGAGCCCGATCTCGGGGAGCCTCTTACGCACATGCAAACATGGGAGAGGATGAAGATGAAGAAGCCCAATTTTTCTGAGCCTCAGCCCTCGCAGCCCGATTACTTCGGCACTGCCAAGGAGGGGCTAAAGGCATACGTCGAGACGTTCAAGGGTATAAATCCGGAGGTGGACAACCCTCTTGAGCATGACACCGACGAGAGAGCGGTGGTCCTTGCCGGGAACGGTTGGGAGCATGGCCGTCCTCTCATGCTTAGTGCGGTACTCACGCGTACTCCTGAGTTGGGCCTCTCGCGTGTCAAGGCTACCCTCACCGCCGACGACCCTCCCGTCCTGCCTCGTCGGCCTTCCCGAGCTCTCCCCGATGTAAGTTTTTGTCAATTTCATTCTCTTTCCGACATTCGTTCCTAGCTAAGTGGCTAAGTTGACGAGATGCGTTCCCTTTTAAAACTGTAGGCTGATTTCGAGGCGGCCTTCGATGCCGCTTACGCGGCCTATGAGAGAGAGTATCAGTTGTGGGTACAGAAGAGCCAGGAGTATGAGGAGTGGGCAGAGTTGAGGGATGCTGTAAGTTTCAACTTTTATATTTGCAAAATATGACAAGTCCCATTTCCTCTAGTTTGAACCTTCTTTTTCTACAACTCCTGACATCTAAACTATCTTGTAGTCTGACGAGAAGTTTCATGCCACTGGAGAGCGGTCGCAGCTGCCTACGCGTCCACCTAGGCCGGGGATCATGCCCGTCGGCCCAACGAGGGAGTCGGTCGCTCGCACATACAAGCCAGCGACTCCGGTAAGTTATTTGCCAAACAAGTTGTTACCGCCATGTTGTGCTTTCCAAGTTGCTAACTTGGACTCAAACATGTAGGGATCGGGATGCTCCAGGACCATGGCACCCTTTGGTCGTGCTTCCGCCTCACCGACTTCAACGCGCGCGCTCGTGGAGCATGGCACTGGTGGTGCCTCGCCGAGTTCGTCGCCTCTGACCACACCGTCCCGTGCCTCGCCGGATTCCATGTGTGGTTCGACTGCCCCACGCGGTCGGTCGCCTATTCTCACGCCGTCAGAAATGGGTACCTCGGGCTCTCGGGAGGTGTAGGATGTGTTCGGGGTGTAGTGTGTGTGAATTCGAACTATGTTTGTGTCATTTTGAGTTTGTATGAATGCGTGTGTGAATTTGAATCATGTTTGTGTCATTTTGGATATCTATGTGATGTTTATGTGATGTTTGTCATGTTTTATAATTTGTGCAATTTTAATTGTATTTAAATTGTGCTAGAAACCAGCAGCAAGAATCAGCAATAAACTGGAAATATGGTCAAAGCTACGCCGACGGCATTGCCGTCGGCGTAGAGCTCCTCCCAGGCGCACAGGATGCTGCCACGTCGCCCTGAAAGGACCAAATGGTCAAGAATACGCCGACGGCATTGCCGTCGGCGTATGGCTCCTCCCAGACGCACCAGATCGCCCCACGTGGCACGCTAGGCCGACGGCATTGCCGTCGGCGTATGGGTGGAGCAGACTGAGACGGATGGCTTCCGTTTTGTGGGTCCCACTGCGGCGTCGCCGACGGCGACGGATACGCCGACGGCATTTTGTCTACGCCGACAGCCCGCTACGCCGACGGCGAAACGCCGACGGCGGCCGTCGGCGTAGGTGTACGTCGACGGCGATCGCTCCTACGCCGATGGCTTCCGGCCGTCGGCGTATCGTCTGTTTCCCGTAGTGATTGCCTGCGCCGTTCTAGCAGGAGCCTGAACAGTCTCACCATAAGTAGCTTGTCCTCATTCTTAATTAGTCGATTGGATCAAAACTTTTGCCCCCTTTCAAAAAAGGTCATCGCATGACAAAGAACTACTCTTTAAAAAATAACTCGATTGTACATAGCCAAATCTGGATCGACGCTGAACATGTACATAGCCCTATTTAAACAAAACTCGTAAACATATGATCACAATGTAACCAGTCACGCAAGTAGATTTAAAAGCCGTTTTTGTGGTATATTTGCTGGAACAATTAGCATGTCTCGTCGTAAGTAATAAGAGCATCTCCAAGCGA
Organism: Poa pratensis; assembly: GCA_947311845.1. Classification (NCBI taxonomy): domain Eukaryota; kingdom Viridiplantae; phylum Streptophyta; class Magnoliopsida; order Poales; family Poaceae; genus Poa; species Poa pratensis. Next base: position 71,941,817 of record CAMZMU010000042.1, read on the forward strand.
GGCCCCAAATCCGCCCCCTAAACGTTCGGATGGCTGTCCGCGGACCACCCTAAAAAATGACCTCCTATAACCATGGCTCCCAAATATCACCCCAAATTGTGGGGACCTTGCATGTGATTGGTGGAATAGGAAAGAGAATAATTAAATAAGGATAAAAGAAAGAAAAAGTAGGTGCAACAGTGTGCATGCGGACACGCCCGGACGCCCCCAAACTCACCCCTTATGTGCGGAGGGTTTGGGGTGTGCGGACGCGCCCGGACGCGTCCGGTCACGCCCGGACCGAAATAAATCTTCTTGGGCTGTTTGGGGCCTCGCTGGAGATGCTCTAACAGCGCCATCCGTTGACTCATTCTAGGGGCACCGGACGTTCCTGCCGGGCCCGCCGTAGTAAAAGTAGCTGCCCCACCGGCCGCCCTGGCCGCCGGCGATGTCGTAGCACCCGGGGTGGTCGGCGAGGAGCCGGAGCCCCGCCGCCGGGATGAGGTTATTGTCCCAGTCCACCACCTGCACGTTGCGGAAGTAGGCGGCGTGGCCGTACCCTTCCCCGGGAACCGCCCGCTGCCCATCTGCGTGGGCGTGTGCGACCCGGACGGCCGCGTGTTCACCGCCTCGCCGCCGAACTGCACCATGTCGGCGCCGCCGCGGCCGCGGGAACCCAGGTGGGTGAAGAGGGACGACGGCCAGTACCCCACCAGCACGCCCGAAGGGCCCAGCTGCAGCCACCAGTGGCCCTGCTTCGGGTCCTTCCAGATCAGGAGCGTGATGTCGAACTGGTGGCCGGCGCCGTAGGCCGACACCGGCGAGATGGCGGCGCCGATCGCCACGCGGCTGTTGGTCTGCACGAAACCCGCGCAGTGCAGGTTGTAGCACCCGTCTCCTGGTACGCGTCGTTCTGCAGCCACATTTCACAGCAGAATTAACTCTCTCTCATTTTTTTCCCCTTTCATGTTTGAATTTCATGGACGAACACATGAAGACAAAAGAACTTCTTTTAAAATTTCATCTAGTGAAGTGAACTTACGGTCCAGTAGGTGAAGAACCTTGGGCTGTTGTCCCCTTATAGCTCAGGGCTTACCTGAAGATAAATGACAGAGACAGAGATCACGAATTCAGATATTTTCTTCAGCCAACGCAAGTATTTTCAGAAACGCAGGATCGCAAGGGTGAGCAGAGCATTCGTGGTTGTGTACCTGCCATCCGGCTTCGATGGTGTTGAGGTCGTTGCCGAAGGAGCCGGAGATGACCCAGATCTGGGACAGGCTGAACTCCACCGGGGACAACACCTGCGCAGGCCACACGTTCAGGCTCGCCTTCGCGCCGTAGAACTGGCCGCCGGTCACGTACCCCACCGCGTGCTGCATACCAGGACAAATCATGTAACACCCTGTTTTTCTAGTACTCATGTTTTGATAATTGATGCTTTTGGACTCTCCTAATCTGTCCTTCAGTTGATTCTTTGATCAAAATCCGATGCCGCGGTTGCGTCGGGCTCGTCGAGACAGTCAAATGGACTACTCGTTTGCCCAAATTTGACCCTGGATGCTTCTTCTATGGTCGATTTAAATTCAAGGGCCATGATTATTTTGGAATTTCGAAATTATATTAAAACAAAAGGATGCAGCTGATCCTCATCTCTTTCCCTGCCTCCACGGTGAGCACCTCATCCTGATCTCCAAACAGCCAATTCATTTTTCCCTTCCTCACCCATGAGCTCTTCCCTCACATGGCGCCTCCTCCCACCATGTCCCTTTCCTCTCCCCTTCTCCCCTGATCTCAACAGCATCCCCACGTTCAACCCCTCCTCCAGGGGCAGCCGCTGGACCAGATCTTAAGAAGGAAGAAGAAAGAAAAGAGGAGACAACAAGAAGAGGAGAAGGGAGAAGAAGAGAAGACCCTCACCTTCTCCTGTCCGTGTTCCCTTGCTCAAGCTTCAAGGGTGAGTTCCCCCGCCCTCTATGACCCTCATATGTGCTGTACATGGTGATTCCACAATCTCTAGGGAAGGGGAATAGCAAGATCTATTCGAAATTAGGTGAAAAAGTTCAATATTTCCGTTTCTGGGTCACCAGAGACATAAATCTCCAATTTCGAGTTCCAATATGGCAAAATCAGAGGAGGATCATGTGTAATGTTTTGTAGGCCTTGTTCCCACGTTCGTTTTGAGTGGTTAAACGTTTCAATCGGAGTTGTAAAGCTCCTGTTATGCCTATTACTTTGCAGCTGTACCAGATTTCAGAAACAGCGCAGAATAGGTTTACTCCATGGGTTTTAGGAGCATTTAGAATTCATCTAAACTCATGTTTTGTTTTTTCTTAGATGGTGTGTGATGCCTAGGTTCTAATACAAAATGATTTACTCAATTTCGTTGAGTATTCTTAACGTTATGAATTTCCAAAGGTGGCTACTTGTTATTTCAGAATTCTGGAAACAGCAGAAGTATTTGCTGGTAATGACCAAGTTAAAGTCATATTCTGAGTTTGAATAGTAGGAGTTCTTTGTAGCTAAGTTCCATTTGAATCCATAGCCATCTTGTTTGCTTGTTTTCGAGTTTCCTACCTCGAGATGTGAATTCTTCCATCAAGGGACAGCAAAGGGGCTGCTCCCTCGCGAATACGATTAGGCGTGTTTTGTGTATGCTTTCCATATCATGTTTTGGTGCAATGCTTGAAACTTGTGTATGTGTTCCTACAGCAGGTTGCAGCACCAATCACCAGAGGTAGCCTTGCAATGGTTGAGGCGAGTACACCGAGCAACAATGGCTAGATTGCCCCCTTCAGATTATGTTTATGTTCACATTATTCATTTACATTCATCCAATGGTGAACATGGCATTCCCTTGTGTACATTTCAATACACCATACTACTAGTATGCCATAGGGATTGCATTTTCATGGTTTTCTGAAAACAAATTCCATAATGAGTGAACCTCCCTGTTTCCAAGGAATGTTCCTCGCTTTGCGAGTGTATGGGCCTTCGGGTCTGTCCTCATATGGTCCTCTCACGGAGTGAGGGATGGAAAGGAGTTGAGGTGAGACGTCACCCCTCCTCAGCTTGCCGGCAAAAGCTCAGAGCCTAGTCCTCGGTCTTATTCGATTGCATTACTTCTTCATGCATCCTCATGCCATTTCAAGCAAGGTTCTGTTCATGATATTAATTTCCAATGCTTATGTTGTGTACTTGCCGAGTCTTTGGACTCACCCTCGTGGGCTTTGTTTCAGGTACTTCACCGTGAAGCTTTGCAAGTAGATGGAAAGGCGTAGCTCCCGTGGGTGTTCACTCACAAATTTCACATCCCTTTCATACATCTAGCTGGATCATGATAGTTCACACTTCAGTTCATGAGTTCATGATTTTTGGTAGCTAGAGTCTACTTGATGTGTATAAACATGCTATGTTTGTTTTCATGACCACCAGGTGTGCTTCCTAAGGAGGATGGAGTTTGTTAGTTCCCAACGTATGGGTGTGTGCTTGGAACTTATGGTTTCCATGTTCGATCTGGTGTTTTGGTACTGTGACTTCACCGTATAGCTCTTTGTGTTAAGTATGAGCTGTGTTATATGTTTCCGCTGATGTTTCATTCATTTCATACTCTGGTATATCTGTTGCCTGTCGTGGATGTCCGTCGGTACAAAGGAGGTGCTGTCGGAATTTCACACTAGCATGTTAAGTGTGGGTTGTTTTGTGGTAACGGTCCTCCTTACAAGGAGGGGTGTTATAGTTGGTATGAAATATACCAATTCTCTTACTAGTATGTTACTAGGTTTCTGAAATAAAACTTGATTAGATGGTTAAACAACATAAAACTTGACACACTGGTGCACAATAGGAACGTTTTCCTTTCAGTTATATGCTTGCAAGCCTTGTCTTGTGTGCAATGATTGCTTGTGGTGCTTTTCTAAGGCATATTAAGCAGTCGTGTTCGAGTAGTACTCCTTTCAGGGTCTACTGGGTTTATTTTTTTCAATCTTAAATCAGTTTGAAGTATTGAGTTCCTATCTTACTCATCCGTGTGCTAACTTTTACTCCCTGGCTTGACTGGGTAAAGTTCATCATTTCATGAACTAGCCATTTGGTCCTAAACCAGTCAATTCTCTTTTCCTCCCTTTTATGGTACACTTTTGATACTTTTAATGGGACTAGCTGTCCTGTTGTGGCGGCTGAATGGTGGCACATTATGCAACGACGTCTAAGTTCATGCAAGTGCAACCAACCCAAAAGTGATGTTTGCTGCCATCCAGTTGATGGGTAATGCAGACATATGGTGGGAGAATATTCGTTCCTCTCTACCACCTGAGCATGCTACACCCACCTAGGAGTTCTTTCGAACTCAGTTCATTGAGAAGTACTATCCAACCTCCTATGTTGAGAGGATGGAGAATGCACTCGGCAAGTTAAAGCAAGGAAATAGAAGTATTCAGGACTATGAAACTGAATTCAATGACATTGTCCGCTTTGTGCCAACGGTGGTTAATGATGATAAAGAGAAGGCGAGGAGGTTCAAAGATGGGCTAGAGCAGCAGTACCGTGATGTGCTCAGTGCTGCTGGGTCTTCTACCTTTGCTTCCTTGGTTGAGACAGCCAAGAAGATTGAGTTTGAGCTACAAAATGGTTCACCCCCTGTGGTGACACCTTCCCCATGCGGTGGCCCGAGTAACTTCTCTACTTCAGGTGGCAACCAAAAGCGAGACTACAATGATGGTGGCAAGTCATATCGACGCTTTGGGAAGAAATCCAAAACTATGCCACCTTCTTCCCAATCCTTCAAGAAGAAGGCGCAGAAGGCCTCATCTTTCACTGGGCCACGTGTGCTTCATCGTCCAATGCCAGGTCAAGGGATGATATGTTTCAAGTGTGGCGAATGCCATAGAGCCAATGAGTGCAACTGGTCTGGCATATGCAACGGTTGTCACAGAAGTGGTCACATGGAGCGGGTTTGTAAATGGAACCCTGCTAGCATCATTAAGTGGCAAACTTTGTCTTCTCAAACTGAGCCTTCACCTGCACCTTTATCCTCGCATGCATCTGCGCAAGCAATGGAGAATGTTCAAGCTTCTCCTTTATCCGTATGCAGCTTGGGGACGTATTAATCAAGTGTATTACTGGCCACCACTTTCATGGTACCACTAAACTATCCAGCACCCTATGTTGCTTCAACCTTGCTACAGATTGGCGTTCCACCTGCTTCAACATGCCAAAGAATCCCTTTCCTTCATCATTCATGGTTGGACGTCTAGATGTGGTGACAGGTACTCTACCAGTCAACTCAGTTGAAGCTCTAGTACTATTTGATTCTGGTTCTAGTTTCTCATTTGTATCGCTAGACTTCGCGAATCGGGCAAACATGTCTAGGCAAGAAATCTCTCAGCCAGTGAAAGTTAGTTCACCGGGTGGGCTCCTTTCTTGTTGCGTTGTGTGTCCTGGCTGCGATATTTCTATTGAGGATGAAGACTTCACTGCAAATCTTTTCATCCTTCAGTTTCAGCCTTTTGATGTCATTCTTGGCATGGACTGGCTACAAACTTACAAGGCGGTGATCTCTTGCTTTTGGAGAGTCTTATCACACTTGATTCCCCTTCAGGAAAAGAGTGTGTCTACCAAGCTAGTGCACCTCCACGATCTTTGTCAGTGTTGGCCAGTCTCTTTCCAGGCTTCTCTTTCCGGGCCTGCCATCTTCAAAGAGTGGGATATTATGGACTCTGGAAATCCAAGTACCCCGCCGTGCCTTCAAAAGATATTGGTAGTGTGTGACTATCCCGATGTCTTCCCGAATGAGCTTCCGGGCATGCCTCCTGAGCGGGACACCGAGTTCTGCATTTATCTGATTCCTGGCACTCAGCCTATCTCAATATCACCATATCGCTTAGGAAGCAATTAGATGACCTTCTCGCTAAAGGACTAATTCAGAGGATGTGTGTCCGAATGGGGCGCACCCGTGCTCTTCACTCTGAAGAAAGATCTCACTTGGCTCATGTGTATTGATTACCGTGGCCTCAACCGGGCGACTATCAAGAACAAGTATCCACTTCCTCGCATCGAGGACTTGTTTGATCAATTGAAGGGAGCTAAAGTTTTCTCTAAAATTGACTTGCAATCTGGGTATAATAATATTTGAGTTCGAGAGCAAGATATCAAGAAGTCTGCTTTCTCCACAAGGTATGGGCATTATGAGTTCAAAGTCATGTCTTTTGGTCTGACGAACGCCCCAACCTGCTTCATGGAGACAATGAACAACATGTTCCACCCTTATCTCGACAACTTCGTGTCGTCTTCATTCATGACATTCTCATCTATTCCAAGACGGAGAAAGAGCATGCTCAACATCTTAGAGTAGTGCTTGAAACCTTGAGGCAACACAAATTTTATGCCAAGTTGAAGAAGTGTTAATTCCTGGCTTTCAAAAGTTGGCATTCTAGGCCACGTGATCAACCAACATGGCATATCTGTTGACCCAAGCAAAATCTCCACCGTCGTTAATTGGGCGAGGCCAACTAATGTCAAGGAAGTAAGAAGGTTTTTAGGCTTTGCTGGTTATTACCGTCGATTTGTGAAGAACTTCTCCTCTATTGCCAAGCCAATGACCAAGCTAACGCAGGTCAACTCTAAATTCCTTTGGGATGATGCTTGTGAGAAGAGTTTTTGCTATCTCAAGGAGCGATTGGTGACTGCTCCAATCTTGTCGCTACCTGAACCAGGTAAGCGTTTTGCAGTATATTCCGATGCTTCCCAACTTGGACTTGGTTGTGTGCTGATGCAGGATGACAAGGTCATTGCCTATGCATCTCGACAACTGAAGCCTCATGAGCAGAATTATCCAACCCATGATCTAGATTGTCTGCAATCATTTAAGCTCTTAAAATCTGGAGACATCATCTCTATGGCGAGGCGTGTGATATGTATACTGATCACGAAAGTCTCAAGTACATCTTTACTCAGGAAGAGTTAAACCTGAGACAAAGAAGGTGGTTGGAGTTGATCAAGGATTATGATCTCACCATCCACTACAAACCCGACTGAGCCAATGTGGTGGCCGATGCTTTGAGCCGCAAGGTAGTTGCTCCTACTGCGGCGACCCTTCCATCTGAATTGGAGAGGATGGATATTTCCTTCTGTTGCGTGGGCACTGCTCAAGCAGGAATCCAAATGATCCTTGAGTCTGATATTGTGGAGCGCATTAGGCAGCACATGGACAAAATCGTTTACTGAAGCAGTCAGACGTGTCCATGAAGGAAGGGTAGGTCCATTCACCATAGATGCTACCAGGGTGGTGTGATTTCAAGGTCGCCTTTGCATTCCACAGAAGGCCTAGGTGAAAGAAGATATTCTCAAAGAAGCCCATTGTACTCCTTACACTGTTCATCCTGGTGAGACCAAGATGTATCCTGGCAAAACTTCTGGTGGAAGCGGATGAACGTAGATGTGGCTAAGTATGTGGCTTCATGTGGTGTTTGTCAACGAGTCAAAGCTGAACACAAAAGCCCTGTTGGAAAGTTGCAATCTCTTGAGATCCCGAAATGGCCATGGGAAGATATCACCATGGACTTTGTCATTGGCCTACCTCGCACCCACGAGGAAAGGATGCCATTTGGGTCATGGTGGATCGTCTTAGCATGTCAGCACACTTCATTCCAATTCGTACCACAAACTCAGCTAGTGATTTAGCTCCAATCTACACACATGAGATCATTCGTCTCCATGGTGTGCCAAAAACAATCATCTCTGATCGTGATGCAAAGTTCACTCCAAATTCTGGGAGAGTTTGCAGAATGCTTTGGGTACATAGTTTCGGTTCAACCTCAAAAATTTGCTTCGCACTTGTGCTCTATCATGGCAGGGTAACTAGGAAGATCACCTGCCTCTTGTGGAATTTGCCTACAACAACAGTTATCATGCAAGTATCAAGGCTGCACCCTTTGAGGTTCTTTATGGCCGAAGGTGCATGTCACCTCTTTGTTGGGATTCAGTAGGCAAGCGGGCAGTTCTTGGACCGGATTGGGTTCAACAAACCGTTGACCGTGTTGCAGAGATCCGTCAGAACATGTTTACAACACAAAGTAGGCAGAAGAGTTATGCTGATGTCAGACGGCGAGCTCTGGAATTTCAAGTGGGTGACCAAGTGCTTCTTAAAGTGTCTCCTACTAAAGGAGTTGTGAGATTTGGCACCAAGGGAAGGCTTAGCCCTCGGTATGTTGGGCCATTTCCTGTGGTTGCTCGAGTTGGAAAGCTCTCCTACCGCCTAGATTTGCTACAATCGATGCGGGGAGTACACAATGTTTTCCACGTTTCCATGCTTCGGAAATATCTTGAAGACTCCGAACATCGCATTCTTTCCGAACTTGTCACAATTGAGCAAGATCTTACACTTGAGTCATGTTTTCTGAAGACTCTTCATGATTTTGAGCATGCCTTGAGGCTCCCAAAATACTCAAGTATGGGAAAATTCTTTTGACAAATCAAACTTGGCGAGAAGTGACTTGGGAACTTGAGTCCCAAATGCGCGAAAAGTACCCAGAATTGTTCTCTGATGGTACGTTCTAACCTTAAAGATTCTTTCTCGTTATATTATATGCCCTCTTTTAACAATCCTTAGTAGTTCAAGTATAGAAGAACTCGGGGCGAGTTCCAGTTAACGTGGTGAGACTGTAACACCCTGTTTTTCTAGTACTCATGTTTTGATAATTGATGCTTTTGGACTCTCCTAATCTGTCCTTCAGTTGATTCTTTGAATCAAAATCCGATGCCGCGGTTGCGTCGGGCTCGTCGAGACAGTCAAATGGACTACTCGTTTGCCCAAATTTGACCCTGGATGCTTCTTCTATGGTCGATTTAAATTCAAGGGCCATGATTATTTTGGAATTTCGAAATTATATTAAAACAAAAGGATGCAGCTGATCCTCATCTCTTTCCCTGCCTCCACGGTGAGCACCTCATCCTGATCTCCAAACAGCCCAATTCATTTTTCCCTTCCTCACCCATGAGCTCTTCCCTCACATGGCGCCTCCTCCCACCATGTCCCTTTCCTCTCCCCTTCTCCCCTGATCTCAACAGCATCCCCACGTTCAACCCCTCCTCCAGGGGCAGCCGCTGGACCAGATCTTAAGAAGGAAGAAGAAAGAAAAGAGGAGACAAGAAGAAGAGGAGAAGGGAGAAGAAGAGAAGACCCTCACCTTCTCCTGTCCGTGTTCCCTTGCTCAAGCTTCAAGGGTGAGTTCCCCCGCCCTCTATGACCCTCATATGTGCTGTACATGGTGATTCCACAATCTCTAGGGAAGGGGAATAGCAAGATCTATTCGAAATTAGGTGAAAAAGTTCAATATTTCCGTTTCTGGGTCACCAGAGACATAAATCTCCAATTTCGAGTTCCAATATGGCAAAATCAGAGGAGGATCATGTGTAATGTTTTGTAGGCCTTGTTCCCACGTTCGTTTTGAGTGGTTAAACGTTTCAATCGGAGTTGTAAAGCTCCTGTTATGCCTATTACTTTGCAGCTGTACCAGATTTCAGAAACAGCGCAGAATAGGTTTACTCCATGGGTTTTAGGAGCATTTAGAATTCATCTAAACTCATGTTTTGTTTTTTCTTAGATGGTGTGTGATGCCTAGGTTCTAATACAAAATGATTTACTCAATTTCGTTGAGTATTCTTAACGTTATGAATTTCCAAAGGTGGCTACTTGTTATTTCAGAATTCTGGAAACAGCAGAAGTATTTGCTGGTAATGACCAAGTTAAAGTCATATTCTGAGTTTGAATAGTAGGAGTTCTTTGTAGCTAAGTTCCATTTGAATCCATAGCCATCTTGTTTGCTTGTTTTCGAGTTTCCTACCTCGAGATGTGAATTCTTCCATCAAGGGACAGCAAAGGGGCTGCTCCCTCGCGAATACGATTAGGCGTGTTTTGTGTATGCTTTCCATATCATGTTTTGGTGCAATGCTTGAAACTTGTGTATGTGTTCCTACAGCAGGTTGCAGCACCAATCACCAGAGGTAGCCTTGCAATGGTTGAGGCGAGTACACCGAGCAACAATGGCTAGATTGCCCCCTTCAGATTATGTTTATGTTCACATTATTCATTTACATTCATCCAATGGTGAACATGGCATTCCCTTGTGTACATTTCAATACACCATACTACTAGTATGCCATAGGGATTGCATTTTCATGGTTTTCTGAAAACAAATTCCATAATGAGTGAACCTCCCTGTTTCCAAGGAATGTTCCTCGCTTTGCGAGTGTATGGGCCTTCGGGTCTGTCCTCATATGGTCCTCTCACGGAGTGAGGGATGGAAAGGAGTTGAGGTGAGACGTCACCCCTCCTCAGCTTGCCGGCAAAAGCTCAGAGCCTAGTCCTCGGTCTTATTCGATTGCATTACTTCTTCATGCATCCTCATGCCATTTCAAGCAAGGTTCTGTTCATGATATTAATTTCCAATGCTTATGTTGTGTACTTGCTGAGTCTTTGGACTCACCCTCGTGGGCTTTGTTTCAGGTACTTCACCGTGAAGCTTTGCAAGTAGATGGAAAGGCGTAGCTCCCGTGGGTGTTCACTCACAAATTTCACATCCCTTTCATACATCTAGCTGGATCATGATAGTTCACACTTCAGTTCATGAGTTCATGATTTTTGGTAGCTAGAGTCTACTTGATGTGTATAAACATGCTATGTTTGTTTTCATGACCACCAGGTGTGCTTCCTAAGGAGGTTGGAGTTTGTTAGTTCCCAACTTATGGGTGTGTGCTTGGAACTTATGGTTTCCATGTTCGATCTGGTGTTTTGGTACTGTGACTTCACCGTATAGCTCTTTGTGTTAAGTATGAGCTGTGTTATATGTTTCCGCTGATGTTTCATTCATTTCATACTCTGGTATATCTGTTGCCTGTCGTGGATGTCCGTCGGTACAAAGGAGGTGCTGTCGGAATTTCACACTAGCATGTTAAGTGTGGGTTGTTTTGTGGTAACGTTCCTCCTTACAAGGAGGGGTGTTATAAATCAACATTGACCATTTATCCAGTACACTTGTATAGTGACGATGTCTGCCGTATCCTTTTGTCTGCGTCCGTGTCCGAGTGACTAATCGAGCTCTAGCTAGAGATTCTAGCAAGTTTTCTTATTATCAGACAAAAGGAACATCCATTTATTCAGGTAGTCACTTTGTCTAAAGAATAGAAGTATAGAAATTAAAGAAAGTTTGCAATTATTGACACATGACAAACATTGTGGTTCTGCTCTCATAGCCTTAATTGGGCGGTGACTGACCTCATGGCCGTTGCTGGTGGAGTCCCTCCGCACGGCGGCACTCTGAGTCTGAGGCTTCATGCCGAACCTCCGAACCGAGCTGGCCTGAGAAGATCACGCTCCGTCGTCCGCCTCACCGGTATCGTCCCTTCTGGGCACGACTGGCCGGAGCTCCTCCACGTCTGGGGCAAGGCCTCTTCGTCGGTCCCCACCGGGTCAGCATCGCCACTCCGTGGCCTTGACGCGGGCTCGTCCTGCAGCCGCAGACCAAACCATTGCTGATAACCTCGACAACGCGAGAACACGATGCACATGACATTTCAGTCAGTCAGTGAGAACTCAGATGTCAGAACACTAGGTACTACCTCTGGTTTCTGCCCTCTCAGCTTGGGATGGTCGAACGCGGGCTGCAGGTGAGAAGGCACGCAGTCTATGACGTCGCCGTCAGGGCTCTGCAAAACATTGATCAGATCAGCCATGAAATGAAAAGAGCAGCAGCAAGATCAATTATATGCCATGCGGAAGGATCCTTCCTCAAAAAAAAAAAAAAAAAAAATTATATGCCATGCATACCTGAATCGTCTTGACGGAGGCTTCCCTGACCCTGGCAAGCCGGGCCTTCATACGCTGGAAGCTGAGCTGCTCCTCCCCCGAGCGTAGCAGCACCTGCGCCGCCGTGGTGCTGCCATTGCTAGCGCCGCCCGTCGTGGGGGTAGAGGAGGACAGGAGAATGGGGATGAGGAGGAAAGAGACGAAAGCGGCAATGATTAGACAGCAGCAAGAAGCCATGGATATCAGCTGCCTGAGTTTTGTAGCAGCCTAGGATTAGAAGAAGAAGAAGCTTTAATGCTCTTCGGAGGCGTCAGTATGTGCTCAACATCGACATTGGCGTGGTTGTCTTCTTGCTGCTCTCCTGCTTCCTATAAATGCACTTATGGATAGATAGATTCTAGATGGATACCTGGGAGCATGGCACTAACGGGCTAGCAGTGTCAAGAGATGGGATTTGTAGTCTGGTGGGGTGGCTGGCTGGCTGATCACACCAACCTGGACTGGAGGCCTTCTTTCTTTTCCGTACCAATGAGGACCAGCATAATTGTCTCGAAATGGGAGCGCGTAGCCACGCTTCCATCATTCTGCCTTCTACTCCAGCTACCATGGCTATATGGCTATACGCCGCTCTTGTCCCCTCTTCTCCTAATCCACAATGTGGCCTTTGGTCTTTCTTTGAGATCTTAGTGGAGGCCAGTCGTCACGCACGCAGACGCAGTAGCTTTCTTTCTGTGGCAGCTAAGGTGCTTTTTCTGGGAGATTCTTGCAAGGGTAGTGCTCTCCATGTGCCAAGGGATTACTTGCATCTTTCAGCATTTGCAGCCATACATTCCTTAGTTATATGCATAAAACTGCTACATAATTGTCACCTTGAGAGCGTCAGGGAGCCAATGCTGTGTCGGGAGGTTAGTGCATATAATTGCAAGAGAACCTGGTTTATGTTACCCTAATCCATTATAATGGATGACTAATGAAAGACACACATAACATAGCTGCAAAGAAGACGACACCATTGCAAAGTGAAGTAGGACCATCGCAAGCACGGTCATTCTCCGGCCTGCACCACCACTAGGGCTTGCCATTTTCGCAGTGCATCATGCTCTTTTGGCCGCTCTATGCACCTACCTACGGATACAGGGCCACAGGGAGACACTAGCAACACTGCTCCTCTGCTGCATTGTTGGTGAAGCGAGAGGTTCACAGGCTAGAGTGCATGCAGGCAGCTGCCTTTTGGAAAGATTGGTGTGGAGGAAAGAGTAAAGATATCTCAGTGGGAGCAATTGCTGCTGCTAATGCTGGGGTGGGGGTGCACCCTCTCTCTCTTCTTTTCTTTTTTCGAAATAGGGTGGGGGTGCATCCTAGCAACAAAACTTTGTGCAAAATCATAAATGTCAGAATGCACTGTTCACTTTCTCCTCAGAACAAGTTGCAGTGTGTGAACTGATGAACAATTCGCTCAAAGGGAACCCAGGAATTGTTGCTGGAATTTTACTTCATGCAATCAACTACTGCAGTAATTAGAAGAAAAAATTTACTTGGAGTAAAATTAGAAGAAAATGATTCCTGGAGTAATTTTTTTGGCTCCTCATAACCTGTACAAATAATTCTCGACAAGTCATAGTTAGCTCCACAAAAGCAGTCTTCTATTTGACCTTTTCATATAGCATAGTCGGAATTAGTGAGAGAAGGTGTGGGGTTGATGTTGGCTAAATCCGCGCTTTGAGTAGATGAGTCATAGTCATAGTTCACATGGTTGTAACTAGGAGCTTCCAATTTAGTGGTTTTGGAGGGCGGCGAAGTTCCTTCCTCCTCATTTCCACTAGGAAGTTCTCCGGTCACACCCTTTGGAGCAAGAGCAATTTGCTATTTTGCGTCCTTGAGCTCTTCTGACAATGACTCCACCAAAGCGGCCGAGGTTTTTAAATTGATTAGATATCTTGGGAGCAAGAGCAATTTGCTCTTTTGCGTCATTGAGCTCTTCTGACAATGACTCCACCAAAGCAGCCGAGATTTTTAAATTGATTAGATATGTTCTCGGGTTCCATCTTTACGCTCTAAACGGTAAAGCCTAATAACGAGACTCCATGGCTCTGATACCAACTGAAGGATCAAAGATGGTGCCTAGAGAAAGGGGGGCCGGCGACTACAAATGTTAACCAATTTCGTTGATTTTAGGAATAATTGCGGAATAACGAGGCAAGCACAAAATGCAACTAGATAAATAATCTTATATGATGTGATACAAGATACAAATAAGTAATGATCAAAATAACCGCATGTGGAGGAGACGAAGACACGATGATGTATCACAAAGTTCAAATCCTTGGGGGTCTCTAATCTCCGTTGGAGATGCCGTGTCAAACCAAGCCCACACGACATCCCTTCCTGATCTAGCCTTCTTCAATGAGCTCTACACACCAAGCGAGAGCCATTCCACTAAGCGGGTTATTGAGGTGATTCTCGCACCTTTACAAACTTCCTGGAGCGATTCCACACACTCGGAAGCTTCCAGACAACCTTCTTTTACCTATGTTCTCGCATTGTGATAACGAAGAGTTGAAGATGGTGACGATCATTTTGTGTTGTGACTGCCTAACTTCTGTCCATGATACTAGCAATTTTGTTCAACCTTAGGTCGCTTTCAGTTGATTTTAGTTTTTATAAGAGTTAAATGCACGGCCGGTCCTAATTCTTTCGCTGAAGTGTCAAGCGAGTACCAAATCTTTTAAAATGCACATCGCAGTCCCATATCTTTCTAAGTCCTTCATCGGAGGTCCTAATTTGACCCGACCAGAGCTGACCTGACAGCATGGCGCTTTGATCACTGCCATGTCGACGGGTATAATGGTCAGACGTGAAATCTTTCAAAAAGCCCCCTCAAGTTGTATTTCTTCCCGATCATAGTCGCATTTTCTTCTCTCCCCGCCTTGATCTGGTCCGTCGCCGCCTTTTCCTCTCTCCCTGCCTCGATCTGGTTACCGGTCGCCTGCCTCCGATGTCCACTACCTCGAGCCGATAGCAGGAGGAGGATGCAGAGGCGTTGCCTCCCTGCTCTGTCCACGCGCCATTCGGGCCTCCTCATCGCGAGCGTGCACCGGCAGCGTCACACCTCGCTCCTCACACGCCGTCGTGCATCTTCCGCACGCACCACACCACCGGCCACCAATCCATCCACCTACCACCAAGTATCAATCCACTAGTCCCCTACTGCATGTGGCCCCCTCTTGTTGACTAGTTCCTATACTCGCATCAATCCACGATTTAGAAGAAACATAACTAGGGGGCTTTTTTATAGAACCGTGCTAATAAGGGCACGTGATCGAGATTAGCTTTTCCTGGGCACGGACAG
The DNA here is from genome assembly GCA_947311845.1 of Poa pratensis. Classification (NCBI taxonomy): domain Eukaryota; kingdom Viridiplantae; phylum Streptophyta; class Magnoliopsida; order Poales; family Poaceae; genus Poa; species Poa pratensis. Next base: position 71,956,948 of record CAMZMU010000042.1, read on the forward strand.
AATAAGGTAAGTAAGTCATGAATGCATGCAGCCACGTAGATTCCTTTTCGTTTTCAAACTTTAAAATGCTTTATCTCTTAAACCGTAAATCAAAATTCTGATCCGCTTTGACGGTTGTCATTGTCGCGACGAGGTTTTCAAAACTAGATCCCATCTTGATATGTTTTGAAAACTTTTTTTGACCCTAGTTGCCAGATTATACCCACTTAGTCACAACGTATTGATAAGTTGGTTACCATGTCAAAATCAAATGGTTGCCTGGTTATTTGAACTTCTCTACTCACTAACATAACCCTTTAATGACGGTAATTCCAAATTTTACGTGTTTAGAGTATATCAAATCCTCACTCTTTGCATGTTCAGATCATGGCTATGACAAAAAAAACATGTAAAATTTACCTGATAACTATGTATTATTTGGGTGGTAACTGTTAACTGCTAATATGATAACTACAACTGCTAATATGGTAACTACAGCATTATAACCTGCCAACTGACGATGAAAAATAGTTCGCCAAAACATATTAAGATGCGATCTTGTTTGAAAGTACTCGTCGAGACAAAACCAACAGTGAAAATAGATCGTCAATTGGATTGTCGGTTAAAGAGATAATTTATTTTGAACTTTCGGTTGCGGAAAGATTCCTTGCATGCATGCGTGTTGGTCTCGCTTTCCTTATAGGGCTGAATTCTAATTTCTCGTGCGCTAGATGGATATTGCTGGTAGGACACGTCTCCTAACTCGATTAATTGCATTCAACGTGGCAGTGGTCAAAGTGCCACGTGGGCAGGTCAGCGTTAGTGGGATCAAATTAGGACCTCCCATAAATGACTTAAAATGATATGGGACTGCTATGTGCATTTTGAAAGATTTAGTACTAACTTGACACTTCGGCAAAAAAAGCAAGACCGCTCATGCATTTAACTCTTTTTTAACAAGTTTCTCTTTGACTTCTGATTGAAATAGAAAAAACTGAAAATAATATTGGTCGCGGCTGTAATGATTTACCTGAGTAGTCAAAATCTCCTGAGTTTCCTGCCAAACTTTGTTGATGCTTGCAATCTTGTTGTTGGAAACTGGAACAATGGGTGATGAAAGGACGCCCGACCCCCATGTCGCCTCTCCTCCTAGGCGGGTCGGGGGAAAACCTATAGCGTCGCTGCCGGCACCCCTACGCCGTCAGCCCTCGCCGCCGTCGGATGATGTCGCCGGTAAATCCCGGCCTACGGACAGCGGTGCTAGGCCCGTCCGTCTCGCACGTGCGGCCCCCTTCACTTAGCATGCAGCCATGGTGGGGGAGGCTCGGCTCCGCCGTCACGCCCAGCTCCAGCTTTCCAAGCCTCTAGCTACCTCCCCTGCAGCTGCTCCAGATGTGGTTGACAACTCGTCCGCTGCGGTGGCCCATTCCGTGCCCAGATGTGACGGCGTTGGCAGGAGCTTCGGCTCCAGATCGACGCGTCGGGGCAGGCTGGCAGCCCTCCCCTCCTGTTCATGGGTTTTTTTTACATAAACACCACACTTTACTGATCACATGACATCCATATATAAATCTTCCGGATTGACACCAGAGCAGAAACTGAAATAAAACCTAGGCTATCAACCTCACAAGACCTAGCCAGAATCTGTGCCGCCTCGTTGAAAGCACGTTTGACATGCTTGATAGATGCCGATGCAAAGCTCTCCATCAGCAATTTGATTTCCGGAACCACGATACCCACCATAGAACGATCAAGGGTATTGGAACGGATGCGCTGGACAAGGGATAGACATTCAGACGCGAAAACCACCTTGTCAAAACCACGCTCCTTTGCGACATGAGCCGCACGCCGCAGTGCCATTGCCTCTGCCATCTCCGGGGAAGGGAAACCCGAAAGAGGCTCACAGAGAGCCAGAAGACACTAACCAATGCTATCTCGGAACACTGCACCAGCCGCCAAACGGCGCTGAACCGGGAACAACGCAGCATCAAAATTTACTTGAATCTCTCCAGACGGCGACGGTGTCCACTTCTGAGCTTCGTTGGACTCACACCTATTGTCTGGCTTGTTCTTGAAACAATGCTGCACAATCATGTCCACGTACGCAATGATCTTTAAGCTTGTTTGCTTCGGGTTAGGGCTCTGCTGGTTGTTTCGAACATCATTTCTAGCATCCCAAATATACCAGCACCCCACCGTCAAAACTGTAGCCTCCAAATCAGTTGCTCGCTTCAGGAAATTAAACAACCATAGCTTTGGTGACATAAAATCACGTCTAGCGAGCTGCAGGCCGAAGGATTCCTTCACGAATCGCCATACTTCCTGCGCGAACTGACACTGGAGGAACGCATGCTCCACATCCTCATCCCTTCCACAAAAGACACAAGCAGAGCTTGCGGGGATATGGCGATGGACTAGCTGGACACCGCTCGGTAAGCAATCATGGGCAAATCTCCACATATGAATTTTCATCTTGCCGGGCGCGTTGATCTTTCAGACCATTTTCCATTGTTTCTCCTCATTAGCAGCCGAAGAAGAAGAGCCTCCGTCCTGCTTACTCCAGGAAACAAAGAAACTATCTGTTCTTGTGAGATTATACGCTGATCTCACCGAGTACATACCATTTTTTGTGAGCGGCCAGCGAATAAAGTCACCACCTTCCTGTTCGTGGGTTGATGTTCAGCTGAAGATGGCTGGTGTCCGCGGTGCTGCCTCGCATCAGCTTCAGGGCGTCACGTCCGACCGAGACCACCTTCCTGTTCGTGGGTTGATGTTCAGCTGAAGATGGCTGGTGTCCGCGGTGCTGCCTCGCATCAGCTTCAGGGCGTCACGTCCGACCGAGCTTAGCTCGGCCATCTGGCTCGTCGGCTTTTGCTGGCGGCGAGAATGGTGGCACCTGTGTTGCGGCTGCGCCACCGTCGCGAGGATGTGATTGGGCCAGTGGGTGTGCAGGTCGGTGACGCTGCGGGTCTCCCCCCGCCTTGGTCTGGCTGCATGGGGTAAGGAGTCTCGAGTGTTGCGGGCAAAAGCCTGACGACGCGATGTTCGTGGACGCCGCTCTCCCTCTCGAGGGGTCGTCATGGAGCTCCTCGTTTCTCATGAGCCTCGGATCTCCTCTTCGGGTGAAGACCTTGATCCTGTGTGTGCAGGGTCGGACGACGGCGTTGATCTGCATCGCCTCCCTTCCTGAGGGCGTCGTCCTGAAGATGGAGTTTCCCGCGTGCACCCTCGTAAGCTGGTGTCGTGTCTCGGGTGACGGACACCGGGAGTAGATGATACCCCCTTTTTAGGTTCGGCACGGGGCGCGAAGGAGGTAGGAAGACGCCTTACCCGGGAGCAAGGACGTCAAGTTCTTCGTCGAGAGGGAGATATCGAACAATGCAGCAGGACACACAAAGTTACCCAGGTTCAGGCCGCCCGGAGGCTAAAAGCCCTACTCCTGCATGTCTGGATTGAGAGGTTCATCATGGAGTGGTGTACAAGGGTGTTCTGGGGTGAACCCGGCAGAGTTTCGGCCGGAGGTAGTCGAAGAGCAGATCCTGCCCTGGGGAGATCACCTCTCTCTCTACCTTCTGAACCCTAGTCTAGTCTTGCCTGAGCTCTAGCTTGCTTCTATCTTGTTTTTGTCCTTCCCTCTTCGGTGCCATGGTCCTCCTTTTATAGGCTAAGGGGATCCGACATGGGCACGCGAGAGGTGTGAGGGGTCTTGGCGGGAAAAACCCCTCGGTGGTCCTTGGAGGAGACGTGGCACTCTCTCCTCCAAGCGTTCTGAGGAGGGCGGCGTGGTCGTCCGCCCTTGGAAAAGGTGGGACGGACAAAGCCTGTCCGCCCCACCAACTACGCTCGTGGCAACGTCACCAGGGCGCGGCCTTCATCTTGGCGCCCAAGTCTTCCACCAGCTTCCAGCGAGCTGGCGATCTTATCCTCTCGATGGTACGGATGGATACCCGGGGCGCGCCTGGCCTCCTGCCGGGAGCACGGACCCGCGGGTGTCTTGCCTGGTTCTCCGGGCGAGGGGGTGACCCGGAAGGTCACCTGGTCCTTAGCCGCAGAGACTTGTTGTCGAACTTGTCGGGTGTCCTTGAGGCAGATGGGCTAACCCATCTGCTGTACTTGACTCCTTGCCTTGTCCATCTTCTTGGTGGGCCCCAGCGGAGGACCCACTTTGGCAGCATCAGGGGAACCCCATGTTCCACTGCTGCGACAGTAGCCCCCGGGCATGGTCCCGGCGGCTCTTGCTTCAGTTGCTGCCGGGGCTATGGCCAAAGAGTTGGCCAAAGTGGGTACCCGGCGCCTTGCCTGCTTTGCCTGGGGCTCGCCAGGGCGAAGTAGAGACGAGCCCCCGAGTTTCTCTTGGACTTGGTCGTGGCGAACGTTGCGGTTCGCACGGACGGCCAACGTCTATCTTGAATCCAACGGGAGGGAGCGCTTGAAGCGGAACGCCCCCTCGATCCCCGCGTCAGTCGGAGTAATGGGGCCGCGACGTGACGCGTGGGAAGCCTTATGAGTCACACCTCGCAGTGTTGCGGCAGTTGTTCCCCAAATCTTCCGAAATCCCCAAGTCTCCGCCACCGGAATCCGACCCTTCCTCTTCGCCGAGCGCCGCCCTCTTCCTCCGGCCGCCTGGACCTTACTTCAGGAGTCCACTCTTCTGCCGCTCATGGCGCCCAGGCGCGAGAGGGGAGGAGTGCGGAAAGTGAAGCAATCCGTAGCAGAGAAAGCGGCGATTGAAGCCTCTCGCGCCGCCGCCGTGCCTCCCCCGAAGAGGGTGATGCAGGCTGTGTTCTCTCCGAGCGCGTATGCTGATGAGAAGAAGGTGGATCCTGCTCGCCGCGCAATAGCTTTGGAATTCCGTGGTGGAGAACAAGTGGGAATCCGTCCTGGAGAAGGTCTTCAGGGAGAAGATGAAGTGGTCATCTTCCACAACTTCTCGGTGATGGGACTATTGCCCCCCTTTTCATCGTTTTTCCTCGCCATCCTGGAGGCGTTCGGACTGCACATGCTTCATTTGCATCCGAATGCGGTGTTGATTCTGGCCTCCTTTGCCTATGTGTGCGAGGCATTCATCGGGGTAACGCCTTCGGTGGCCTTGTTCCGCCACTTCTTTGTTCCCCGCCTGGGAAAGTCGAAGTGGATAGCCGGCGGGGTTACCTTTCGCCTCAGGAAGTCGTCGGCGCACCAATACCCAGTTGTGAAGCTTAAACCGGACTGGGGAGAGTGGAGACACAATGGTACTTCATTTCAGTGGGAGGCTTCAATCCCCACCTCCTGACGCCAACCTTCCTGCGAGCGTCTGGCCAACTCCAAAGATAGAAGCTCCCAGGATCCAGCTCTTACCCCAATCATTGAAAGACTAACCGAGCTCCGCGACCAAAAGCTGACATGCTCCGCCATTGTGGGTGACTTCATCCGAAGAGGAATCGCCCCGCTGCAGCACAGGTCACAGCCGCTGTGGGAGGTTCAGCCGAGGATTGGATTCCTCTTACAGTGGAAAGAATGGTCAAGCAAGATGCTCTTTCTGCTTCCGGGTGTTCCTTTTCATCTTCCGCCAGGAGTGCTTCCCCTCTTTGGCTCAGGTGCTGCGGTTGCCCGGACCCGCATGCCGGCATGCAACGCATTTGGGATTGCTGGCACTGAATTCCTGGATCCCCTTCCGGTTCCAGCGCAGAAGATCGCGCCGGGTCAAGGGTCTTCTACAGCTGCTGACTTGTTTGGCGGAGACGTTTCCCCGGAAGGTCCTGAGCTATCCGACAACGAAGCTGAGGGAGAACTGCCCCGGACGAGCCTGCCGGGTACGCGGACCTTGCCTCTCCCCGAGAGGCGAGGGAGGTCCGGACGAGGGTCGAGGGTGCAGCGGTGGAACTGCTCCCGGAGCAGCCAGCGCACCCAAACCCACTTGACGAGCCAGAGTCGGGAGATGACTCCGAAGCTCTCCCTCCTCCGCTCCTAGCGGATGATGGCGCCGAGGAGAGCCTGTCGTTGCCGATCCCTTCCGGTGCTTTGAGAGGAAGGAGCTGGAGCGTCCCCGGAGCCAAGCGGACTCGAGAGTAAGTTAGAGTCCTTGCGACTCCGAGCGACGAATCTTTGCCTGACGCTTCAATGACGTGATGCCTTGTTTTCTTCGTAGATCCCCGGAACTCGGAAGTTCCAGGAAATGCCGCCGGGTCGAAGACGACGTTGAAGCTGGGGAGACCGCGGAGAGCTCTGTCGCGGTCACGGAGGAGCCCCCGGCTCCTGTCGAAACTCCGTCTTTACAGCGTGACGTCCAGGAAAAGAGGGAGATGGCGGCGTGGACCCCCTTCCCCGAACTCAAGAGATGACTTCCCCGGCGAACCGCCAGCGAGCTCCTCGTTGCTTCCGGTAAGTCCTCCCGAAGCTCTGGACATGGTCCTTTCGCGGCCGTGGCACGGCCCTTGAAGACTGACTTGCCGCTTGTTGACGCAGAACTTGAGGCGGCGGGTTCTCCCGGGAGCAGGCTCGACGTGGAGCCCCCGGAATCTCGTCTAGAACGCAGGATTGAGACCGGTCAATCCTCGCGTGGAACTTCTCTCCCTCAAGGGAAGGTACACGGGAAGCCGGCTTCTCGAGGGCATTCCCAGGCGCTGGGGAGTTCCTTGCCTTTGCTCGCGCCGAGATAGAGAGGCGATCGGAGGCTGCTTCTGGTGAGGGGAGGATTTGCGTGCTCGAGAGGCGAGGATAGCTGCGGACGAGGAGATGCTCCATGCCCGCGAGCTTAGAATAGCTCGCGAAGAGTGGGAGCTACAGCAGCGTCTTGGCGACTTCGAGGAGCAGGAACAAGCCCAGTTCGAAGCCTTGGAGCAGTTGCAACTGAAATCCTTCCAAGACGAGGTCCGCCTGGAGCAGGGGATGGAAAACGCGGCAGGGTGGACCCGACAGGAAGTTGAGCTAGAAAACGCGGAGGCCTTGCGAGCCAAAGACAGGATTATCGAATCCCAGGACAGGCGTCTCAGGCGGCTGGCTGGAGATCTTGAGCATGAGCGAAAGCGCCTTCGGCAAGCAAACAGGAATCCCAGCGGATCCGGGATGAGAGGGAGGATCTCAGGCGGCAGGTAAAGTCCAGCGCCCACACCATAGCTGTGCAGCGGGAGGCCTTTGCTCGCAGTGGGAAGACCAAGGAGGTGCGCTTGCGGATCGGGCAGAGCTGGAGAAGCAGATCCAGCGCCTGAAGGAGGCGGTGGCATTCAGGGACGAAGCCGCAGCTCGGGCGAGAGCTACCCGGAAGGCTGAGGCCGAAGAACTGGCAGCAGGCCGCGAGGCAATGGAAGCGTCTAAGTCACAGGCGCAAATTGCCTGGGATCAGCACGAGCAGAAGTCTACCCAGCTTAAGGCGGTTCAAGCCGAGCTGGCGGAGACCAAAGCGGCGCTGGAGAAGGAAAAACACCAGTTCCAGCTTCACCGCGCGAGGATCACAACATCTTGCTCAAGATGTATACGTGGTCCTCGAGGATTGTGAAAGAGTTCACTGATTTGGGGGTGTCTTCTCCGCCCACCCTCAAGGCTGACCATTCCCGCACCTTCATGCATTATCCTGCGTTCTTGGAGTACGTGGCGACGCTGGTTAGGGGTGTCCGGGAGCGGACAAGCAGAGCCCCTTTCCCGGAAGGAGAGCAGGCGATCCGGCAGGCCATCACCCGCATAGTCGTGGCCCTCCACCAGCAGCACCCGCAGCTTTCGCTGCTGTCCGAGTTGGAGAGGCTGGGACCCGGGATGCCGACTCCTCCTAACGCTGCTGGCCAAGTGGACGAGATCCTGGGGCGTCTTTCCCGTGAAGACAACCCGTAAACCTGTAAGGTCCTGCAAAGGACAGGACAATACCAAAGGCCGTGAACCAAGCTTTTGCAATTGTACCGCCGAAAGGCTTATGAACTTTGTACTTGGAATGTAAATAACTTTTTCCCGATTTACATGAGTTTTATTGCACTCGTGGGGGCTTAACGCACTCGGGAAGGGTCCAAGGGCGCGAGCGCTAACCAGCCGTGAGCAATCAGACTGTTCTGAATTGCTGACACAGGGCGCAACCCCCCAGGGACCCACCGGTCTTGACCGTACGGACCTCAGCCCACGACTCCACTGCCCGAGGGAAACTGACAGTATTGTCGCGGAGGCGCTACCCCAAGATTACGCCCGCTTTCGCTTTAGCCAAAGTGTATAAAACCGATGCAAACGGGAAAAAGCCCGCGCGAGCGCGTTTATACTTAGCTCGCATTTGACCTCCTTTCGGTATATTCCGGCAATTACTTCGTCGCGCTGCCGCCGTGGCGGGTCTTCTATGTTGTTTTTCAGACATAATTCTGCCCTGCCCCACAATTCTTGGCGGGAACAGGGCTTCCGTGCCGAAATATACCCAAGGGCCCAATACACCCTTGCGGGGACTGGTGCTTGCATGCCGCTCGAAGGCACAACTGGCTGGCTGACGCCGGTCCGGAGACCCCAGAGGCCACCTTCTTGGTGATCCGGCAACTGGCTGGCTGACGCCGGTCCGGAGACCCCGGAGGCCACCTTCTTGGTGATCCGGCAACTGGCTGGCATGATAGAAATGTCGGTCCGGAGACCCTCTTACTGCAAAACCCGGAGCTCACCTTCTTGGTGATCCGGCAACTGGCTGGCATGATAGAAATGCCGGTCCGGAGACCCGGATGCTGTTTACTTCTGAGGACTGGAAGCTAGCCACTTCGCGATCCAGTACTTCTGGGGAGGTCCACTTGGTCCCGGGTGTATTGTCACTATATGACCCGGGAGTTCCCATTCTCCTTCGTCAGAATTGCCGCAGACGAAAGTTTGGTCCCAACTGGCAGCAGTTAATCTTTGACAATCTTGCGTCCGTTGGGTTGGGCTTGGCTCTTCACGCTCTTCAGTCTGAGTAGAGGCATTAGCGAAGGTCCGGAAAGACTTTCCCTTCTGTGGAGCGCCGGGATTGGCCTTGGTTTTCTTTGGTTTCTTGGTGAAAGGGCAATCTCTGCAGATATGTCCTGGCTCGCCGCAGGCATAGCACTCTCCGTTCTTCTGCTTTAACTGAATATCGTTGAACTGGCGGCATTCTTCCCAACTGTGTCTATCAGATCTATGGTACATGCACCACACTCCGGGCTGGCCATCTTTGCGCAGAGGAATCTTGAGCTCTTGGGGCACGTAGATGAGAGGATCTTCTAGGTGAGGATCGTCATCCGTGCTCTGATCTGGGCCCTCGCCTTTCAGAGGCTGCGCTGCAGGTGTCACGTCGGAGCAGAGTTCCTCCCTTTCCTCGTGCGTCCACGAGGGGGAAGGTACATCGATGCTCATGGCGTTTTCCTGAGGCCTTTCCTCACTGATTAAAGGACTGATATACGCTGCTGGTCGTACAAACTGCACTCCAAAGTCCCGACCCTTGGTGGCGGAGGTCGACGAGGGCTCCCCTAGGACGAAACCGAGCCCTGGATACCGCAGAAACTCCATGGTTGCCTTAGCCTTTCTCTTCTTTGTCATCTTGGCCGTCGGATTCGGTGCCTCGCCCGTGAGAGCCGAAACTAATGCTGCTCCGAAGGCACCGGAGGTATTGAAACGGATCTTGTCACGGACCAGAAGCTCGACGCAGAACTTGACGATGAACTTGACGCTGAACTTGAAGTTGATGAAGAAGAAGATGAATCCAGCGCTTGCACCCCCTACCTAGCGCGCCAGATGTCGTGTCTCGGGTGACGGACATCGGGAGTAGATGATACCCCCTTTTTAGGTTCGGCACGCGGCGCGAAGGAGGCTGGAAGACGCCTTACCCGAGAGCAAGGACGTCAAGTTCTTCGTCGAGAGGGAGAGATCGAACAATGCAGCAGGATACACAGAGTTACCCAGGTTCAGGGCGCCCGGAGGCTAAAAGCCCTACTCCTGCATGTCTGGATTGAGAGGTTCATCATGGAGTGGTGTACAAGGGTGTTCTGGGGTGAACCCGGCAGAGTTTCGGCCGGAGGTAGACGAAGAGCAGATCCTGCCCTGGGGAGATCACCTCTGTCTCTACCTTCCGAACCCTAGTCTAGTCTTGCCTGAGCTCTAGCTTGCTTCTATCTTGTTTTTGTCCTTCCCTCTTCGGTGCCATGGTCCTCCTTTTATAGGCTAAGGGGATCCGACATGGGCACGCGAGAGATGTGAGGGGTCTTGGCGGGAAAAACCCCTCGGCGGTCCTTGGAGGAGACGTGGCACTCTCTCCTCCAAGCGTTCTGAGGAGGGCGGCGTGGTCGTCCGCCCTTGGAAAAGGTGGGACGGACAAAGCCTGTCCGCCCCACCAACTACGCTCGTGGCAACGTCACCAGGGCGCGGCCTTCATCTTGGCGCCCAAGTCTTCCACCAGCTTCCGGCGAGCTGGCGATCTTATCCTCTCGATGGTACGGATGGATACCCGGGGGCGCGCCTGGCCTCCTGCCGGGAGCACGGACCCGCGGGTGTCTTGCCTGGTTCTCCGGGCGAGGGGGTGACCCGGAAGGTCACCTGGTCCTTAGCCGCAGAGACTTGTTGTCGAACTTGTCGGGTGTCCTTGAGGCAGATGGGCTGACCCATCTGCTGTACTTGACTCCTTGCCTTGTCCATCTTCTTGGTGGGCCCCAGCGGAGGACCCACTTTGGCAGCATCAGGGGAACCCCATGTTCCACTGCTGCGACAGCTGGACTTTCACGACATCGTGATTGGCAGCGGGCAATTGTCGATGTGGGGATTCTGTGTGGTGTCAGTTTGGCAACGACGATGGTGGCAAACAATGATGTGGTCGCGACAAGGTCATGTTAGTGCTCCAGCGTGTCCGTGTGGCTTCATACTGATCTCTGCAGGTTGTGAAGTCGGATCCGCTATGTTACTCAAGCCTCTTCTTTGAGCGGCGTACAATGACCTGCAGGGGCGGTCCGGTGGCGAAGTTCTTCCTCGGCGCAGGTCTTGCATATCTCCTCTCCGGAGCTATGCAGCAGAATCGGAGTTGTCTGCCTGTGAGCGAAGAGCCATCTGGTTGGAATAGGCCGGCGCGGGCTTCTTGACCGGCTTCGGCGATGGTCTCCTTGCTGGTCTTCTGGTGAAGTTAGAGTCGCTGCAGAGTGATGACGATGACAGGAGAGCGCAACCTCGACGACGACTCTTGCTTTGGTGTGTGCAGCTTGTGTGGGTAGCCAGGGTGGATGTGTGTGCCCTCACGACGGTCGTGTTACATGACGGTCAGCGAGGACGTTGTTCCGGTCTTTGGCCGGTTTTCCGCTAATAAACCGGCCAACTCTCACTTCTTCTTTATTTATTAATGAAAATGGCAAGACTTTTACTCGGTTAAAAAAAAACTGGGACAGATCCTTCAGGTTCTTTCAGTTATGTGTCAGAAAAACACTAGTCCCACTTGGAAAGAAGAAAAATGCTCTTCTCCACTTTATGCATGACAGAACAAGATCTGCCAACTTTAAAAGCCTGCTTGCAAAAATCACAGCAACAAAAGCTGGCAAAATGTCTTTCGAACAGAAAAAATAGGCTTGCGAAATGAACAGGGACAGACACAAACGACAGCCACACCATCGTTTCTCACTCACGCTCTCAAATTTTCTTACATGGTACCACAAAAATCATCATTTAAATCTCGTACTAGATCCACTCATAAAAGTAAGGATAACTGGAAGAAAAAAAGTCAACCAATGAAATGTAGGACTAGGGATTGGACATGAGAGGCAAAATAACAAACTGGTGAAAAGCTACTGGAGCAACACGCAAATATGATTGGGCATGTGAGAGAAGATCATTACCTGCAAGGGTCATGGTTATGGAAGTATTTGATGGTCTCTTAAGGTCCAAAGCAGCATGAATTAATGTCTCCTCACAAGTTACTAAGTCAGATGCTATGTCAACAACTCCCCTCAATCCCTCATGATGTTAGATCGCTGGAATAGCCATTTGCAGTGAAGCGTACGACTCTTGCCATTGACATGTATCTGAATACTTTACTTGTTACTTGGTTAGTCTACCAGCACAATCATAACTGCACCAGATCTCTGATGAACTAAAACTATCGAAAGTCCAAAGAAGTAGATAGGTCCATCTTATATTTACTTTAATTCTGGAGTTTAGCAAATTTCATCCATTAGATTAAACTATGATTAATCTTCAACCGTAGGATTAACCGAGAGACTCCACGCCTCATCTCCCTTCGCCTCCTCAACGATCGCGAGTTCGATTCTCTCTGCACGTGTCGCCGCTCGACTGCTCCTCCGATTATTTTCTTCATGCGGCTGATGCGCGTCGCTCCGATTATTTTCTTCCTGATGCAAAAGCGTAAGGCGGGCTGGGAAAGCTCTCCCTTGGGAGATGGGATTGCGTCTCCAATGTTTTTTACTTTGATCCGAACAAAACGAGATCGAGAAGCAATGGCGACCAGCATCACGGATTTGTCAGGCCCTGCCTCCACCTACCTTTTTGAAAACAATACAGGAAGAAATTGCAACGTGGGGCCATCAGCCATGCATCGCTGATGTCAAATAGCTAGATTAGTTACGTTTCTTCCAAAATTTGAAGCTTCTTTGCAGGGCTATGCATCGATCTTTCAGGCAGGCAAATAATCAAAGGGGGCACTTCATACTAGCGTGCGCTTCATGTTTAATCAGGTGCTAATGTCAGATCTGAATTAATTTGTTTTCCGGCATTCTTATAATCTTCAATATTTGAGTTGTGCCACACGTGAGATCTAAATCCATTTGTTGCTCATGCCTGCAGAGTTTTTTTTTCTCGATTACGAACCAGCTGCTATCAATGCATAGATATAATGTGTGCTGAATTCATTAGTACTTCCAGTTCAAGCAGTTTTTTTCTTACACATCTGCTTATCCACACTTGCAATACAGTATATTAGGATACATATTCCACGTACCACTTAATATGCATCGGTATTTTCGTTGGAAGAAACTGAATTCAGTTTTGAACTATGTGGCAGACAAACAAAATTAGTGCAAAATTTTCTAGCACAGTTACGGATAGAAGAGAATACCAGTACATGTGGACGCCCTGGACTAGCTGCATGCACGAGGTAAAACTAAAATACACTAAGCTCGAATTTATCTGTAATCGCTTTGTTTAATCAATCAGGCCTATCAAAAAAACTTTGGTGATTAATTTATTGCCACGAATTCTGAATTTCATGTACGTGTCTGCGCAGGAGTGGTCACCAGTTGATATGATAATCAGTTTGGCATAAAAGTTAATCCACATCTCAGGATGACAAATAAGTTAGTACTTAGAAATTTTGGATTAGGCGGTGACCACTGTGAATTAAGGGCATGCTTGCAAATTAATATAACTAAATGCCTTAGAATAAAAATTACAACGCAATATGACAAGCTAATCACTATATGCTCTTGAAGTTAACATACGTTATTCAGTACAACTAGCCTGCCAAATTTAATCTTATTTGCACAAGATGTTACAACTAGCCTGCCAAAGTTAATCTTATTTGCACGATACCTAAAAGTAAGTTTTATTGGCTTTCAGATGACGCCTCATTTATTATATCTCCCTCTGTATCAATGAAACGGACAAAAGTTATCTAAAGCTAATTTGATTCATAGGTGAGGACGTAAGCAAGCATAGTACATAGAAAGTTAAAATTAGGGTTCATATTCATTTTGGTTTTGTTTTACCTAAAGTACATAGTAGGTTAAAAATTGATGTCAACATCATAAACTTTTAGTCTTAAGTTATTGCAATAAACTTATATGGTATCGACATTTTCCATAATTATTATTGTTAGTGCAAAATTCAAATTTATCAAACTTGGTCTAATCAAAGAAATATACTAAACTCTAAAAGAACATGTATAATAAATTATAAATATTTTGCACAAAGCCCGTGCGGATGCACGGGTACGTAATGAAACCCCGCGCACTTGGTCAATGATGTTGGGCTGGCCTTTATAAAGTTCCATCTCATTTTTTTAATTATTATGTGGTTTGCTTTGATATTTACATTGTATTGTTCTTTGACAAATCTGATGCACATGTTGCAGTTGAAGCAAATAACCAGAAAGGACAATAACTCTGTATTCCCTTATTGTCCACATCAGCACATTTTTTGTCCGCCGAGGTCAGCTCTTCAATGCAATTAATATTTAATGTATGCAGAGACCTCTCACTATTTTTAACGATATTGGTGCCCACAAAGTCTGACATGTCATATATAGCCATCCATAATCAAGTATGTGGTTCCTACACATTATTCCCTGATCACAAACCTTAGTGCATACATCAGATGCCATATCAATCATTCATATTAATATCTAAATTACCATATTATTCTATATGAAACCATTTGCATGCATTTCAATTGTCCACTAGAAGAGAATTCTTAAAGTTTTAACTATTATCTTTGATTTGCAGCCCGTGCGGATGCACGGGTTGTCGACTAGTGTGTCCTAATGAAATAGAATTCTGACCAACGATTATTGGCAAATATGATACGAAACGATGTGAACCATGCGGTTCAGTATGTTCGGTGTGCATAAAGATCACTATATCATACTGAACGAGTGCAACATGATGCAAGATACAACAAGCTTCAAAACTTAAGTGGTTCTTCCAGATTCAACTGTGGATCATTGCTTACAATTCCAGTTACAGTGCTGAGCTGCGAGCTAACACGTGTACTAACCTAGGCACTAAACGAAACAAAAGTTTATCACTTTACAACACCTATTGCACTTTCCAGAGTGCAACAAATAATACCTAAGACTCAAAAAATCGCTGTTATTTTCTGTCCCCTCCACCGTTTTACTGTAAATAATAGTATTCTGCTTGCAAGGGAGAAACCTTTACATGGCAGATGCCTCCTGGACTACATTCATCACCGTGCTGCTATAAATGACTGCACAAAGTATGAAAAATAAGAGTCACATAAAAAGGCCCAACGTGATTTCTCAGGCCAGCATACAGAGTTTGCCTATTGTGCATGCTGTCGTGGAACAGAAATAAAGGTCGTGAACTCACAGAGTTAAGAAGCTTCAGACCAGCTCCACGTGTAAACTTCCTTGCAAAAAGGAAGCAAGGTGCTGGCTTTTCATTACTTGCACACCACTCCTTTCTATATTCAGTCTCATAATATATATTATCAATATCCTACAGAGTTGTAAAATAGATCAGTGAACAGTTACGTACTGTCCTGTGCACTTCTTACAGGCAGTTTATTTTTTACAGACATGCAGCTTACTTTAGCTTTTTTTTTAAATGCTGCACGAAGAGCAAAATAGGTTTTAGAAGTGACATATATTAATGTGTATCGCAGTATTTTTTTTTTCTTCTTGTTGCTAGGTATCAACTTTTTATTAAATGACATGACTATCAAACAAAAGCAAATCAAATCATCAAATGGTAACAGCACCATTGGTCTTCATTTTAAGCATAAAACCATACTATCATCTTTTTCAGGGAATAAAGTGTTCAGATTTTAAGGAAACAAACCTTAATGGATTTTATAAGTGCAGGAGTAGCATCAGAGACTTTGTACGTTACAGGATGCCATCCACGCCTTTCACGATCTTTAGAAGATGATAGATCCCATGCGCTATGTGTAACCGATCTCCGTGTAAGTTCTTCTTCAAGACCACTTTGCTGCAACCGAAAAAGGTCATGTGCATCTGTGCAGAGAACAGGTTTTCAAGGCATGTTGCAAATATTATTGACTTACTGCAAGCAATGTTTGAACATAGTGCTCATCTGGTATGCAGTTGTGTGCCTTCCATGCCTCGGCAGGCTGGGCCAAATGAGGACATAAAACAGGTAAGACCCAAAAAAAAAAAGTCAAACCACCACAAACAGATGTAGATATTGTGTTCATTAGCGAAGGGCTTAGGCAATTATTTGGTTAAGATAAGAAATGTAAGAATCACATTATATATATGAGAAGTGCTTCTGTGCATTCTGAAAAAGTTAAAATCTATTATGTGCTTAAGTTTGGTTTTATTGGCACAAATATGGGCATATGGCAGTTATTAGTTTATTATAGACGTAACACAGATTTTTTTTGGTCCCCTTTTGTGTACTTGATCCTTGTGAGCGCATAAAAATATCACATGTAATTTTATCTATTTCAGGTATAAGTTCAACTTCTCCATCACTTCAGAATTCAATGCCTCTTGACTATTGCATACTGTTGACAAACAAAAATCTATTCACTTTTATGCTTGTTATCAAACACTGAGGAAAATACAGGGAAAGGATTAAGTTCAGTCGTGCAATCCATGTCACAAGAATAAGACCAAACGGTAACTTCAATGCCCCGTAAAGCAGAGGCTCACACTGAAACCTGATTACTCACAGCAAATAGCTCCATTTTTTCTCTAATCTATCATATGTATTCTAAATATACCCCAGGTGCAGACTGAGTTCAAAACAAACATGAACATTTTTTACGGAAGAAAGACAAACATGAACAAGAAGTCCCGATTTCAAGATACTATGAAAGCTGGACCACTATTATAAACTCTCACTTACAATAGGTTTGTCCCAGTCTCGCCAGAACTCTGGTAAGGGCCTTCTCTGTGGTACATAAAGTTTTAATATCATTAATAAGTAAAAAACATAGAAAAGGGATCAACTTCCCAGGTATGTACATGTGCAAAACCTGTCATTTGTACATACGGAGGGAGCTATAGCACTGTATGTATGTACAAATGCATAAACTGTCATAACAAGGTAAAATGATGAGAAATGTTCAACTGTTTAACTTCCGTTACTACTTTTCAAGTTAACAGCCATATGTAAACTATGTTACTGAACCTTTCTTCATATAGCGCAGAAACTTATTGGGGCACATACCCTGCAATGTTTCCGGAATTCTGGTAACACCACGTCATCATAAACCACAACTTCAGCATGCTTTTTAATTAACACAGCCCACTGCATGGTAGAGAGTAACAGCGGCAGACGTACCAGAAAAAATTAGTTAGATGCAGAAAAATGAAGTCAAACTCTTATATTTGTCTTTCATCAGTACAAATGAAAAGGTACCTGTGAGCCTTTTCTCCAGTTCTCCACTGGGATAATTGGGTCCATTCGTGGATTGTACCGGCCCTGTTTATTATCGGCAAAACTGCCTCCAGCATTACACAATTGATGCTATTAGTACTCAGGTTATGACATGAGCTAAAAGAAAAGCTGATGCGTTAATATGGACAAATCTGCAACATGAATACACCAAAGCTTATGCTAGCAATCCACATCTAATAGGTCAAGGTGCATACACACGCTAATACAATTTAAAATGGAAAGGCTGCGGCAAACTTATAATATCATTCAGAAATATATCAGCTTATACGTCTCCAGAACTCATTCTTAAGCAAGGCCAGGAAACATAATGCAAGAGATGCTTATACCTGTCCACAAAGCTGGTTGATGCAGACATTATGTAGTCGTAAGTGTAGTTGAAATTATACAGCGGTACACAGCTGGCAGAGAGAGAAGAACCTAGTAAGCACGATTTAATATTAAGATATGTCAATAGATGACGAATGCTTGGCAAGAAAAATGTTGGTAAAAACATATGTCGAATTGTGGAGTATTAAAAGGTACTGAGGTAAACAGCAGAGCTGCAGTCCTGTAAAACATAGCCAAATTTGCAGCGCACCTAAATTTGGTAAAATGTGTACAGCTAACATGCTAATTCCCGTTATAGACGGTTATCCGATATATAACCAATAAAAATCAGGACAACGAAACAACAGTATGGAATATCCAGTTCTACCAACCATAAGGTGTCCAACTACTTTTAGTAGATGACAAAATCCACATTTATACAATCTCAGGGCATATACAGCAGATTTCGTTTTTCTTTGCTTCAAAAACAGACTTCCCCTTTATAATGGCCATAAGTATTTTGTGCTCTGTTTCAGATATAATGGTCATGTTTGTCGATGAAGTTACTGCTGAACAACAACTTACTAATTTGGGCTTCTTTCTTTCAGAAGAAGGCTTTATTACTGATTAGTTACCCTACTGTGGAGATTCTAGGCCAGAACTAGGAATTGCTATTTTTAAAGAAGAGCCTCGAATTGTACCTGTCAGACACAAAAACGAAGCGCTCATTGAAGGGGTCCTTGAGGGCGTGGCTGAGAAGGATGCGCTCGGCCTCGATCATGCTCGCCTCCCCCCAATCCACCTGAACGCCAGATCAGTGAGAAACAAAAGATCATCTGAGCAGCAGCGCAGCGCTGAAGGCGAAGATCATATTCGGTAGGAAGTGGCAGAGCACAGACCTGGACGCTGTTGTTGACCTGCCGGTTGTAGAAGAAGCGGGAGCGGGTGGTGGCGCGCGTGAGCACGAAGCCCGGCCGCGAGTGCACGAAGATGGAGAACCTCCCCTCGCTGTCACCCTAATTAATCCGCACAAGAATCAGGACGCATTTTGGGATTTAGTCAGTCCGGCATTGGAAATGGCAAGCAGGCAAGACATGGGGATGGCGTACTCGGAAGAATGCGTCCCAGACGAGGTCGAGCGGGAGGCGGTTGCGGGCGATGAAGAGGAAGGCGACCCTCGCGTTCCCCGGCGGCAGCGGCGCCTCCTCCACCTCCGCCTGGACCGCCAGCGCCTCCTCCCGCCTTCGCCCGGCGGCCGCCTCATTCTCCCCTTCCTCGGCCTCCAGCGGCGGGGAGGAGCCGTGCAGCAGGAGGAGGAACACGCCGGTGACGCAGAGGCACAGCACCAGCAGCACCGCCGCCGCCGCCGCGCTCCTACCGCCCCTGCCGTACGAGTGCCTCCGCGGCCTCATTTCCCGAGACGGGTCAGGAGGCCTGCAAACTAGCACAGTATTACCGGCTCACCGCCGCCGCTGTTCCTCCCGCTCGCGGCATTGGGCGCAGAGCAGAGCGCGGGTCAGCTCACCTCAGATCTCGAGCTCCTGCAGCTGCGTGGGGGGAGTGTGGTGTGGTCTCGTGATCACGGGAGGTTGGTGGTGGCAGCGGGGAGGCGGGGAATCGAATCTCGGCTCCGCTTGCTTTGCTTTGTTTTGCTTTGCTTGCTCGCTTAGGATGACTCCAACGGGGCGACGCAAACGGACGCGTGTTTGGTCCGCGTTTGGTCCGTTTGTGTCGGCTACAGGACGCGCGTCCGGTCCAGGTCCGCCCCTTTCCGGCCACTGGCCCCAACGGCCCGACGCATCCAGTCCGGAGAACTTTTTTGTTCTTCCAATATTCATTAAAAACATAGAATTTTGGAGATTTATTACATTGGGAATTTATAATAAAATACGACCTATAATCTAGGCCTTCTCCTCGTCGTCGTCCTCCTCCGGTGGTGGTGGTGGAGTAGCCGGCGCATCGATGGCCGGGGTGGCGGTGGAGATCCCGGCACGTACTCCGGCGCCACTGCCGCTTCTGGTTCCACGGCGGCCGGAGCCCACCTTGGGTCTGCCAAGGCGAGCCGAGATTTCCAGGGAGACCAGGGCTCCCAGGGATTGTACGCCGGAGCAGGTGGGCGCGGTGGAGTAGCCGGCATGACTTCCTCCTCCTCCGGCACGGCGTCCTCCTCCTTCGGCACGGCGTCCTCCTTCGGCACGGCGTCCTCCTCCTTCGGGGCGGCGTCCTCCTCGGGCACGACTTCCTCCTCCTTCGGCACGGCAAGCGCCGCCTGCACGGCCACTGCTTCGTCTTCCCGGTTTGCCATCGGTGCGATGATGAGCAGCGGACCGCGGCGAGGCAACTATATAGCCGGCCGTACGCGGTTTTGGAGTAGCCGGGCCGTCGGCCTAATGTGAACGCCGGCCGGCGATCCATCTCCCTACATTAATCTACACTATCTAATTAATAAGGTGGGAGATCAAGGGCTCCGACCTTGAGGAACGTCCAGCCAGCCGCCCGTTTGGCCATGGACTTGCTCTTCCTTCGCCACGACCGGGGCCAGCGACGGACTAGCTGGGCTGCGGAATCATTCCGGCCCACGCCGGGCTCGTCACCATGCGGCGGGAGAAACTGCCGCGGTGGCGCCCTCGCGCGCTCTGACGCGCGCGCTCGACCTGGTCGACTAGATGTTGCGGCGGCGGATCCATGCCGGAGAGTGGAGGTGGTGGCCGCCGTGGTTGGGGGAGGAGAGCTAGGGTTTGTGCTCTTGGCCTCGGTCGGCCGGAGCACATTTAAAGAGCTCCACCGCTCCACTGCTCCACCGCCCACAGTTAATGTGGGGTAGGTGACCGTTGTATCACACTGACACGGGGGCCAAGCGCGGGCCAGGGGCGGACTAGGGCAGGACACAAAAGCGCTCCGCTCGCGTCCGCGGCCGACGCATCGGTGGCCCAAATTTGGTCCAAGAATGGGTCGGGGCGGACCAAAAAACGGACCGCGGTCCGTTTGCGTCGCCCCGTTGGGCCGTGTTTTTTGCCCTCGCGGACACGAACGGATGCGCGCGGACTCGATGGGTCGCCCCGTTGGAGTCATCCTTAGAACATCTGCACGGGCCTCCAAATTCGTGTCCGGCACCCCCAATGAGGTCTTCATTTGGGTGTCGGACATGTGTCCGCCCATGTTTTTGACCACGTCCACAGCGGCGCACCCCAAACGTCCGCCCCCAAACGCGAGCAAATCATCGAACACCTTGCGGGCGGCGGATTTTATTAAACGAGATTTAACAAACTTACAATTTAAAAACTAAACAAGATTTAACAAACTAAACTTAAACTACGCCGGTACCGGCTACACACTACAGCGTCTAGCCAACCACTACACGCGCCGACGGCGAGAAGAGATGCCGCTCCATGGCCTAGCGAAGGGGTAGAAGATGCGAACCAAGCGCCGGAATCATCAACAGACTTGCATGTCTCGATGAGCCGGCGCGGGAAGTTTCATCTGCTATTCCCATCGGCTACGGCCTTTAGAAACAAAGCCTCGCCGTGGCTGAGGCTTCTGGTTTCGCGGCCGGCGCGTGGTGGGATTTCATCTACCGCCTGGCGGCCTGATCGGAAGCCTCACCGGCTTCACCTTGCGCCCCCTTCTCCGGTGGCGGCGGCGCTGCTGACCAAGATGCGCCTGCCGTTTCTATAGGTAGATCGGGCAGCTCGGGGTCGTCCTCGGCTGCGTCGTCGTCGTCCGACGCAGACAACTCCGGCGTTGGTTCCCGCGCGCCGGTAGGGAGGAAGTCGCCGCCACAGCGCGCCTCGTACTCCGCGTCCACCACGGCGTGCCAGTAGGGCGCCGAGATGTAGTACTTGGGGTCGATCTTCTGCTCGTACGGCATCGCCTGCCACTTCCACATGATGAAGCCGACGCGCTCCTTGCCGCTGAGCCGCGGCGGCACCGGCACGTTGACGGCGTTCCTCGTCCACCCTTCGGGTAGGGACGCGTCCCCCTCCACCGGCACGCTGTGGCGGCTGCACAGCTGCGCCGTCTCCAGCGACACGACGTACGGAGGCACGTTGGCTGCCTCCTCGAGACACCACTCCCGTTCATACGCCCTGGCCATCTCCGCCTCCTCGTTGCGGCGACGGCGTTTCTCCATCTGCTCGCGGCGTCGTTGGCCGCGGCGCTCGCTTTTCGCCGAGAGGAAGTCGCGATGACGCCGGGGCTCGCGCTTCTCCGGCGTCTCGCGGTTGGCCGCCTTGCTTGGCGGCCGATCTGCTGGTGGCGAGTTGGGAGAGGGGAGAAGGGAGAAGCGGTGGTGTGGGGAGAGGAGGGCTGCGACGTGCCGGGTTTTAAAGGCGGCCAGAGGAGCGGGGTTGGGTGGCCTGCATTAACGCGGCCACCGGTTCGCCTGGCCACGCATTGCCGCCGACGACGCGTGCGCAGGGCGCCGCCGCGGGCAGCCGCTGCGACTGCAGCACGCGTCGCTTCCGTCTGCGCCATGGGAACGGGCGCGGCGTTATTGCGAGGCGTCGCTTCGCTATTGCGAGGCATGATGACAGGCGAGCCGCCGTCTCGTCGCCTCGCCATTAAACGCGGCGCAACGGCCTCCTGCCAAGCCCAAGTTAACACGGGGCGGGGCGCTATGCGTATGACGGGCGGGCCAGCCCTGTCAGAAGCATGTCCGCACCCATGTCCGGCACCCCCGAGAGGGCCTCCAAATTTGGAGGCCTCTTCGGGGGTGCCGGACACGATTTTGCTCGGGGCGACCCTTTGGAGGGTATCGCTGGTGGCGTTTTTAGGCGTCCGGACCCCCAATGGGTCTTTGGGGGTCACTTGGAAGCCCCGGTGGAGATGCTCTTGGCGCGGCAGTGGCAAGTAAAAGCAGGCAGCCTCGTGAAAGAAAAAAAAGCACGTCGACGGGCGAACTACCGGCACCGGGATCCACCGACCGCCGTGGTTTGGGGCACCGGGCAACGGCGAGGATCCAAATCTAGCACGGGGAAACAGTTAACAGAGCCACAGAGGCCACGTTGTGAGCTGACAGAGGCACGTGAAGTTCGCATTATACCTTCACGAATTGACCAGACCAAAAACGTGGCAGGTGGCTCCGAACTCCTCTCACCTTCTAGCAGTCACAGCTGCGGCGAGCGTGAAAATAACAGGACTGATTTTTTTTTGAAAATTACACAAAATATGAATAAGATCTGAAAAATCATAATCTCACTTGTTTTCATGGCGCCATGGGGCACGATAAGTTCACACCCTATACCACGAGGTCATGCAATGTAAGCATGACGTCTCCCGCACGGGTGCCATGTAAAATGGTCGGATTATTGAAAATTTTCAGATCAAGTTAATTGTGTGTTAAAGTTTCAAATAAGGGTCGGTTTTGTCGATTTTCACACGGCGAGGAGTGTGGAGTTAGGATTTTCAAATAAGGGTCGGTTCTGAAACCAGTAACTGCTCTCATGTGCCACCGTTTATATTGCTCCCCTTTGAAAGGAAACGGCCTCGTCGACGCGAGAAAGCTAGGCGATGTGAGTTGCCTATAATCAGGTTTTTGGATTGTTTAATATATAAGCAATTTAGCAATTGATTTAATCCGCGAAAACAGTAAGCAGTTCATGACTAGAATAACAAGGATTAAACTAATTATGTGATCTACTAAAACAGTAGATAAACCGAACGAATCTAGAGAAACTACTATAAGCAGAAACTCTAGCAATATCTCCAACAGAAAGATCAAGAACACGTATTGTGCAGCAGCAGAGGAACCGCTGTCACCCAAGTCGTCGATTAAGAGGTTGCCGATGTCGGGGAAGAAGTCATCGTTGGGGAAGAACTCAAAGCCAGTAGTCGCGTGAGTGCGCTCTCCAAAAACCTGATCGCCCTCTCCCGTACAGGATCCCAAGAGGCGGGGTTCCGGAGGCCTACTGTCCCTTCAACCGGTGCACGCCGGAAGACGGGATGGAGAAGACTTGGAAGACGGCGGCGCAAGGTTCTGGAACTGGAGCGGCGAGCGACCATGTGTTGCGTGTAGCGGCGGCTAGGGTTCGCTCGGCCTGTATATATAGTGCGGTTCGGGTAGGACGTGGGCACAGCCGCACGATCGAGTCGGTAACAGCCCCACGATCCAAATGAATCGGAAACGGCTGAGTAATTAACGCGTCCGTTAATTGTCAATCAATGATTGTTTAACTTTTCCGAATAGCAAAAATATAAGTTCGGCTCGGCGAGATTCCGCAACCGCGGCGCGACGTGGCGTGTCGTGACGAGCGAGCGGCGGCGGAGGAGGAGGAGGAATGCGCGGGAGAGAGCCTTCTGTTCTCACAAGCACACCAAGTAGCACAACACTCCACCTTATAAAGTGGTGCAACACTCTCTAAACTAGCAATGTGGGACTAAACTTTAGTCACACACACAACCAGCCACGAATGGGCCAAATGAGAATTTCAGAATTTTTAGTTGGGCTTTGGACCAAAGGCCCACTAGTAATACTAGTATAAAATTCCAACAATCCCCCACAAAGTCTTATTGGCACACATCTCATCATTCAGTTCCAAAACATTGTTTTATATACCGGTGCATAGTGGAGACTGTTAAGTTGAACTTCCACTTAGAAACTTATGCTACACTAGATCACAACTTGGATAGTGGACTATGGCTTGTACTACAAGTTTGTTGCAAACTAGTTTCACACAATCCCTTGACCGATACTGGGCTGCCACAAGGGTTCCCCGCGGGTGGAGCTTATGCGTCATATTCCAAGACATTTCATGAGTTTACTAGAGAGCACCCAACTCTCATAGACTACGACGTTTAATAGTCAGACTCATATAGGTGTATTCCTCAAGAGATGCTCTGCAGGATAACATCTCCGCTTATAAAAGTAAGCCGCTTGGAACACATTAAGATAAAAATCAACCTGCCATGCAGATCAGGAGAGTATTGCATCTTCACGGAGTGGGAAAATAATGTAGGGATACTCTCCTCCCATCTGTCCAACAACTTGTCACATTGTGGACAACTCATACCGTGGGTCTCAAACCCATCTCTCTCGATGCTCTATCTATCACATTACGTGATAAACCCTTTGTGAAGGGATCTGCCAAATTCTTAGACGTTTGGATATAATCCAACGCAATAACTCCGGGTTTCTCAATTTTCTGACAGATTTCAATCTCCTCTTCACATGCCTTGATGACTTCAAATTATCCTTAGAACTTTTAATCTTAACTATCACAGTTTGATTATCACAGTTCATAAGGATAGCGGGTATTGGTTTTTCAACCACAGGTAAGTCCATCAAAGCTCACGAAGCCACTCTGCTTCAACAGTGGCTGTGTCTAACGCTGTGAGTTCTGCTTCCATAGTTGACCTCGTTAAGATGGTCTGCTTGCAAGACTTCCAGGAAACACGCACCACCGAGTGTAAACACGTAACCACTCGTGGCCTTAATCTCATCAGCATCAGATATCCAATTAGAATCACTATAACCCTCCAGTACCCTCGGATACCCGGAGTAGTGAATTCCATAGCTCGCAGTGCCTTTTAAATAACGCATAACTCTCTCAAGCATGCCAATGATCATCTCCCGGATTAGAAACAAACCGGCTCAACTTGCTCACAGCAAAAGAGATGTCAGGCCTCGTGGCACAAGCCAAATACATAAGCGAGCCAATAATCTGAGAATATCTCAGCTGATCTCTAGCACTCTGTTGGTTCTTTCGAAGCAACACACTAGGATCATATGGTGTCGGAGAAGGCTTACAGTCGTCATACCCGAAGCGACTCAAGACCTTTTCCACATAGTGAGACTGAAGCAGTGTAATCCCACCATTACCATCTCTCAGCAGCTTGATGTTCAAGATAACATCAGCCACTCCTAGATCCTTCATCTCAAAACAGCGAGATAAGAAATCCTTAACCTCCTTGATCAATTCAAGGTTGGTTCCAAAGATCAGTATGTCATCGACATACAGACAGAGAATAACTCTCGCCCCCACCATGGCGATAGTACACACACTTGTCAGATTCGTTTACAACGAAACCTGCAGCAGTTAAAGTTCTTTCAAACTTTTCATGCCATTGCTTAGGAGCTTGCTTCAGGCCATATAAAGACTTCAACAACTTGCACACCTTTGCTTCCTGACCAGGTACTACAAAACCATCGGGCTGATCCATGTAAATTTCCTCGTCTAACTCTCCATTTAGGAAAGCTGTCTTAACGTCCATTTGATGAACGAGAAGACCATGCGAGGCAGCCAACGAAAGTAGCACACGAATCGTGGTCAGTCTAGCCACAGGTGAGTAAGTATCAAAGAAGTCTTCACCTTCTTTCTGGGTATAACCCTTGGCCACAAGCCGCGCCTTGTACTTCTCAATAGTACCATCAGGCCTAAGCTTTTTCTTGAACACCCACTTACATCCTACAGGTTTACACCCATAAGGACGATCAGTGACTTCCCAGGTTCCGTTAGCCAAGATGGAATCCATCTCGCTACGGACAGCTTCCTTCCAGTAGTCAGCATCAAGAGATGCATAGGCTTCTGAAATGGTACTGGGTGTGTCATCCACAAGGTACACAATGAAATCATCACCAAAGGACTTTGCAGTCCTCTGTCTCTTGCTCCTAACAGGAACTTCATTGTCATCCTCCACAGGATTATCAGTGTGTTCTATCGAAATGGTAGGATCAGGAATAACAACCTTCCTGACTAGATGTATTAGGTATCTCCTGATTTGATGAGCTAGGCATATCCTTCATCGGAAAGATTTCCTCAAAGAAAGTCGCATCCTTCGACTCCATAATCGTACCAACGTTAACGTCGGATACCTCAGATTTTACTACCAAAAATCTATAACCAACGCTATGAAAAGCGTAGCCCAGAAGAACACAATCCACGGTTTTTGGTCCAAGCTTGCGCTTCTTGGGAATTGGTATATTGACTTTCGCCAAACAACCCCAAGTACGAAAGTAAGAGAGTCTCGTATTTTTCCTTTCCCATTCCTCAAATGGAGAAACATTTTCGTCTTTGTGGGAACTCGGTTTAGGACATGACAAGCTGTCAATAAAGCCTCCCCCACCATGCCTTGGAGAGACCCGAAGTGTCTAACATGGCGTTAACCAAATCAGTTAGAGTTCGGTTCTTTCTTTCAGCCACCCATTTGACTGAGGCGAGTAGGGAGGCGTCCTCTCATGGATTATACCATGTTCCGCACAAAACGAATCAAACTCATTGGAAAAATACTCTCCACCACGATCAGACCTTAGCCGTTTAATTTTCCGATCAAGTTGGTTCTCTGCTTCAGCTTTATAGATTTTAAAGTAGTTTAAAGCTCATCTTTTGATTTCAGAAGATACACATAACAATATCTAGTGGAGTCATCAATAAGCGTCATGAAATATTTCTTTCCGCCTTTTGTCAACACGCCATTCATCTCACAGAGATCCGAATGTATAAGTTCCAGCGGTGCCAAGTCTCTTGCCTCAGCAGTCGTATGGGACTTGCGAGGTTGCTTAGCTTGCACACATACTTGACACTTGGAACCTTTGACAGTAGTGAATTTCGGAATTAAATCCAAACTAGCTAGCCGCGTCATGCAACCAAAGTTAATATGACAAAGTCGTGAATGCCAAATATTGGACTCAACCTCATGACAAATATGATTAATAACTTTAGTGCAAAATCTGACAAAGATAGGCGGAACAAGCCTCCGCACTCATAGCCTTTTCCAACAAATTGTCCATACTTAGATATTACAACTTTATTGGACTCGAAAACCAACTTATAACCATCTCGACACAGAAGAGATCCGCTGACGAGATTTTTATTGATGGAGGGCACATGATGCACGTTCTTCAGCCGCACGATCTTCCCCGAAGTAAACTTCAGATCGACCGTGCCAACACCACGAACAGAAGCATGTGACCCGTTCCCCATCAGCACGGGGAAGTCCCTGTGAACTGGTAAGAAGAAAACATGGAGGCATCAGCACAAACATGTACATTGGCACCAGTGTCAATCAACCATTCAGGAGAATGACAAACTGAAAGGATGGTAGGAAATATACCGTACCCAGAATCCTTCATCTCAGTGTCACCAATGACAACATTGGCAGTCTTGCCGTTGTTCTCCAGTCCGCGCAGCTCATGGCGGTTGGGACAGCGAGGTGCCCAGTGATTTGGATCACGCAAACATGGCATGATCCCTTCCTCGGCTTATTGTTGTTCTTCTTGAAGTTGGTAGACTGTTTTGGCTTGTGCCTATCATCAGACTTGCCTTTGCCCTCAGATTTACCCTTGTTATATTTGGGCTTGTGGGAATGCTGGAAATTCTTCTTCTGTACCATGTGGGCACTAGAACCAGCCTCGCAACTCGAGCATGAGTGTCCTTTGCTCTCGCCTTCTCTTCCACGTCAAGAGACCCAATGAGATCCGAAACGGAAAACTCTTGTCTCTTGTGTTTCAGAGCAGTAGCAAAGTTGCTCCATGAAGATGGAAGCTTAGCGATAATACCACCGGCAACAAACTTGTCCGGTAGATTACACTTGAAGTGCTCAAATTCTTTTGCGAGTGACTGTATCTCATGAGCCTGTTGTACAACAAACTCATCAGTCATCTTGTAGTCATAGAATTGCTCCATGACGTACAACTCGCTGCCAGCGTCCGAGGCCCCAAATTTGGCCTCGAGCGCATCCCACATATCCTTGCCGTTATCAAACGACATGTACGAGTCCACAATGGAGTCGTCAAGATACTAAGGAGGGCACTCTTGAAAAGAGTATCGAGCCTCTCATATGCCTCCAATTGTGCAGCATTAAGCTCGCCCTCAGACTTGCCTTTGGTGGCAGCATAGCAGTTACTGTTCTGAAACCAGTAAACTGCTCTCATGCGCCACCGTTTATAGTGCTCCCCTTTGAAAGGAAACGGCCTCGTCGACGCGAGAAAGCTAGGCGATGCGAGTTGCCTATAATCAGGTTTTTAGATTGTTGAATATATAAGCAATTTAGCAATTGATTTAATCCGCAAAAACAGTAAGCAGTTCATGACTAGAATAACAAGTATTAAACTAATCATGCGATCTACTAAAACAGTAGATAAACCG
Source organism: Poa pratensis (assembly GCA_947311845.1). Lineage (NCBI taxonomy): Eukaryota > Viridiplantae > Streptophyta > Magnoliopsida > Poales > Poaceae > Poa > Poa pratensis. The sequence goes on from CAMZMU010000042.1 coordinate 71,985,353, forward strand.
AACGAATCTAGAGAAACTACTATAAGCAGAAACTCTAGCAATATCTCCAACAGAAAGATCAAGAACACGTACTGTGCAGCAGCAGAGGAACCGCTGTCACCCATGTCGTCGATGAAGAGGTTGCCGATGTCGGGGAAGAAGTCGTCGTTGGGGAAGAACTCAAAGCCGGTAGTCGCGCGAGTGCGCTCCCCAAAAACCTGATCGCCCCTCTCCCGTACAGGATCACAAGAGGCGGGGTTCCGGAGGTCTACTGTCCCTTCAACCGGTGCACGCCGGAAGACGGGATGGAGAAGACTTGGAAGACGACGGCGCAAGGTTCTGGAACTGTAGCGGTGAGCGACCATGTGTTGCGTGTAGCGGCGGCTAGGGTTCGCACGATCGAGTTGGTAACAGCCCCACGATCCAAATGAATCGGAAAGGGCGGAGTAATTAACACGTCCGTTTATTATCAATCAATGACTTGTTTAACTTTACCGAATAGCAAAAATATAAGTTCGGCTCGGCGAAATTCCCGCGACGTGACATGACGAGCGAGCGGCGGCGGAGGAGGATGAGTGCGCGGGAGAGAGCCTTCAGCTCTCACAAGCACACCAAGTAGCACAACACTCCACCTTATAAAGTGGTGCAACAATCTCTAAACTAGCAATGTGGGACTAAACTTTAGTCACACACACAACCAGCCACGAATGGGCCAAATGAGAATTTCAGAATTTTTAGTTGGGCTTTGGACCAAAGCCCCACTAGTAATACTAGTCAAAAATTCCAACAAAGGTTTTATCAATTATTTCGGTGGAATTATAAAATATTGTATGGATATGTGGCTTTGAAGTATGCATGCATGAGCTATAGGCACCCTAGTGTGCATGCAAAAAGAAGCCAACTAGCCAAGTAACCCGTTTCGAAAAAAATAAGTAGTCAAGTAATGGTGAGAAGCCAAGCATGAGAGTTTATGCACGGACATCTATATGAGTTTTTGAAGAAGCCAAAAGTATGTGTAAAAAAAAAGCCAAAAGTATGAGTTTGCTCATGGCTGGTTTGTGCATGCAACAACAAGGCACGTATTGAAGCTCTCGTCGATTCATGAAAGCTCTCGTCGGAGTAAGAGGAAAGACTCTCGCCAGTACTTTCATTCGCTTCAACTTGAACCGCCAATTAAAAAATCTTGCTATTTGGTACCCCGCTTGAGGTTTGGACCAGGCCAGCACAATAATTGAAACACTCTCCAAATTGCCCTATTGAGACCGGTCGAATCGACCGTTTTCATGGAATCAGGCTAAGAGTTGGATCTTGAGCTTCAAATCTTGTGCACGAGCTCCTACGACTATGGAGATAGCGGGATCTCGCGTGTTGCAATGAAAAAGATGACAAAGAAATTTTGTCACCTCACGCCAAAACCCTCCCCTTATTTACACTCTCCACTATAGTGGCTAGAGTATGTGTGTCTAAGCTTGACGTCGTAAGTTCAAATCTTAAGCAACGTAATTTTATTTCTCTATTTCTTCATATGAACTGATATGTGGATCCCGGGGATGAAACTAAGGTCACATATGCCAAACCAGGGCTGTTTTTTCAAAACTATCATCGCCATGTGTCCATAGTCCACACCACGATGATTTGAGTTAGTTTTGGACCGGCATACAAGTTAGGGGATTAGTTCGCCCCAATTTTCAAGTTTCTGTACCAATTTGCGTCCCCATGTGTGGTTTTGTAATTAATGATAATTTCTATGGACAAATAATTTATTGATTTTTATTTCAAGGGCTTTTCCATATGTAATGGTTGAAATCCATGTGTTGAATTCAACTTGGATGCCATAAAGTTAAATGTATACCTTGAGTATTGGCATCAAGATCATCAAGTTTAAGAGATGAATATGATATGATCAAAATAATGAAATGGTGATGGAATTGTTGTGTGGAACTCAAAACAAGACATGCTTTATCATATGTGTTAAGCCATGAATTATCAGATCTTGAGAGTTTGATTATAAGAGAAGAATTCAACATATGCTTATAAGTCGAGATCATGATGGACTGAGCCATATTTCACCAAGGATTTGAGCATGTAATCAGATAAATAATTCATTTTGTGTATCTAAAGATATTGTGATAAAGCATGAAGAAGATCAAGTCATGACCAAACTGATTCAAGGTGTGATCTGAGGAATGTCATGTGAGAGTTGAACCTTTTCCAAGCATGTCTTGAAGATATGAATATTTTTTTTAGTATTCATGTTTACCTTCAAAAAATCGTTATATGAACAGTAGAAATATTCATGTTTACCTTCAAAAAATCGTTATATGAAGAGTAGAAAAGATACGAGATTGGTCAAGATAAGGTGTACAGAGTGGATTCAAGTTTATCAAGAAACGAAGCATAGATCAATGATGTACCAGGTGGGATAAAATCATCTTGTAGCATGGTACGTAATAGCCAGTTGCGTTTGGTCAACTAACCCATAATTTATGTGTTCGATGTTTATATATGTGGTTAGGTATCTTTTTTTATGGGGTTACTTTAAGGAAAGATTTCATATAACCATTGAGAAGATGACATCAGTGTCGATCGTAATCAAGTTTGAGAAGTGCAAATTCAAGATGAACATATCGAAGAGATCATCTGACTGAACCTTGCCATCCATTTGGTGATTATGAAAATGTGAAGATAATCCTAAGTGAGATTTTCTAAAAACATATTAGCATTGCATTAACCAGATTTTGAACACATTACTACCTATATTCATTGAATTAATGAACTCACACGGCATGAATTGAAAGAAAAAATCACTTATCACGAGTTCAGAAGGTAGCAAATAAATTAGCCACATTTTCAACACGATGCCTAGCGTTCTACTCCCTTCGTTCCAAATTAGTTGACTCAAATTTGTCTAAATATGAATGTATCTACGCACTAAAATATGTCTAGATACATCCGTATTTAGACAAATCGGTGTCAACTAATTTGGAACGGAGGGAGTAGTAAGCTAGTATAACAAAAGCACCGAAATAACCGACAAGTCCTGAAGTCACTACTAGGAAAAGGGTTATCAGTGGCGCACCAAATTGAGATTCTGTGGCGCACCCCCAGAATTGCTGGGTGCGCCACAGAATCGTCGCCACTAATTTTTTTTTCTGTGGCGCACCATGGGCGTGCGCCACAGAAATCCACTTTCTGTGGCGCACCTGGCACGGTGCGCCACAGAAATCCACATTTCTGTGGCGCACCTGCCTGGTGCGCCACAGAATTATGAAAAAATTCAAAAAATTCAAAAACTGCAAATAAAAATTAAAAAGTTTCAAAAAATATCAGAAAAATCAAAATATGAAATATCCTAATTATTGGAATTATTTTCAGATTTTTTGAATTTTTTGAACTGATACCTTCCCGCTAGTCACCCATCCTCAAATTGCTCCAACCCTAGCACGCTTAACTTCTAAGTTCCACCCACTTCACCTACCCTTGTGCTAATCAAGTTCTTATTAATATATATATCATATGTATCCTCTTAAGTCTTGTATGTGTATATGTTATGTATATGTTATAAACGTGTGTTTTTAAATTTCAGTTTGTTCAAAAACTTCTAAACTTTCAAAAGGAGATTCAAAAGTTTCAAAATATCCAAAAAAAAATCAAAAAACTTAAAAAATTTCAAAAAATCCAAAAAATCCAAAAAAATTCAAAAAATCTAAAAAATCCAAAAAAATAAAAAAATGTCAAGAAAAGTCAACAATCTTCTTTGCTATACATTTCTGTGTCTTTTTTGGAATTTTGGAATTTTTTAATTTTTTTGAATTTTTTTGATTTTGCTGCGAAAAACCGTCTGTTTGAAATAACTTTTTTTTGGAATTTGAGGAATCTGTGAATTGCTGACCGGGTAAACCCGGGTGGATTCGAACTCGGATTTTTCTCACGATTTTTTTGACATATTATTTGCGTTATTTCGACGTCGTATGCAAAAGTTATGGCCGTTAGAAGTTTTTTTTTCCTGTTTGTTGCAGAAAAGGTCAAAATTCATATTTCAAAATTTCTATACCTACTAGACACTCATACCTAACTACATGTCAAAGGATTTTATTTATTGAAATTTTTATCATTTTCTTTTACTTCCTGCAAGACAAAAAAGGCGATCCACAGAATGTCGCCTTTCTGTGGCGCACCTGCCAGGTGCGCCACAGAATGTCAACTTTCTGTGGCGCATGTGCCAGGTGCGCCACAATTTTTTTTTTTCAAATTTTAACCCGCCCCCCGGATACCTTTCTGTGGCGCACCTGGCCATGTGCGCCACAGAAATGTGACTTTCTGTGGCGCACCTGGCCTGGTGCGCCACAGAAAGTGACATTTCTGTGGCGCACCAATTAAGGGTGCGCCACAGATAGCAACCTACCTATAAGGGTTTTCCTAGTAGTGAGTCACAAATCCTCTAGCAAGGATAATGCTATAGTATCTCATTAGCGACGCCAGAACCACCGCAACAACATCCATTGAATAATGTTACATGGACCAATCAGTTTAACCAAAACTCTAGCCCAAAGCTTGAATAGAAGAGAAAAATGCAAACAACATATCGTTCAACAAGGAAGTCTAGCTCATAAAGCAATATACTTCAATAGAGAAGTCATCTTGGATGGTTCCATATTGTTTCGCATGCTTGACCACTAACAGATGTAAAATGTCCTGACGATCTCAGAATCAATGAAGTGACACAAAGTAGAATTGATGGCGTTTTCGAATAGTCCCAGAGGTGATTATAGAAATGTGAAGATATTCCTAAGTTAGTTTTTCTAAAAAAATATTAGCATTGCATTAACCAGATTTTGAAAACAGTACTACCTATATTCATTGAACTAACGAGCTCGCACGGCATGAATTGAAAGCAACACAAAAAAAACCACTTCTTCAAAGAGTTCAGAAGTTAGGCAATGAATTTGCCATATTTTGAACACAATACCTAATAACGTTACACTATGCTAGTACTAACAAAAGCACCGAAATGACCGACAAGTCTTCAAGCCACAAATCCCCTAGCGAGGAGCCCATTAGGGACGCCAGAACCACCGCAACAACATCCACTGAATCTGAATACCGTTACATGCACCGATCAGTTTAACCAAAACTCTAGCAAAAGCTCGAATAGAAGAAAAAAAATGAAAACAACATATCGTTCAACAAGGAAGTCAAGCTCATATTCGCAATATACGTCACATAGAACTAGAGAAGTCATCTTAGATGGTTCCATATTGTTTCGCATACTTGACCACTACACATGTAAAATGTCCTGACGATCCCAGAATCAAAAATAGTGACCCAAACCAACGCCAGTACGGCACGTGCACGTAACACTCCAGTTGATCGATGCCATAGCCATGCAATCACTAGCAAACTAACATCGGCCCCGCAGCAGGCGCCGTCGGCGGTGTGGTAGTTCCACCGTGGTGGTGAGTCTCGTACCTGTACCTCAGGCCCGGCTCCGGGAACTTGGACATCTTCTGCTCCAGAGGCACCATCAGGTTGCCGTCCTTGTCCTCGAAAGTCTGCACCAACGCAAACCCAATCAGCCAAGAACGAGGCAACTAGTGCTGCAAGATGAAGACTAACAGAAGGGTGTCGATCGATCGATCGCGTTACGCACCTCGATTTCGCCGAAGGCGGAGGTGGTGAACCAGCTCTCGGACCCGGTGCTCCGCACGAAGTGGCGGTCGCCGTACGCGTCGATGGGGATGACCTCGTGGCCGGCGTGGTGCGCGCACAGCTCGGAGCAGAAGCCGACGCCGCAGCCGATGCAGAACGAGTCCCTCCGGTGCCCCTCAGACGCCGCGGTGGCGGTGGCGGTGGCGGTGTCGTGGCCTCGGTGGTGCTCCCCGCAGCAGTGCCCGCAGAAGGCGGCGCCGCCACAGGTGTTGCACACGCGGTCCCGGGCGCACGTCTTGTAGAAGTTCGCGTTCACGAGCTGATACATCCAGGAAGGGCACTCTTCGCCGTCCTGCACCATCACACCGTGCATGCGGACCGGCTCCGGGTACGCCATCTCCCTCTGACGCAGGGGCACCAGCACATTTCCCTTGTCCTGGAAAGTCTGCAGCCAAACAACAAGCGGAACCCAATCAGCTTCCACACGATCAATCAATTCAAGAGTAAACAAACAGAACGTAGTCGATCGATCGAGTTACTGACCGGGCCGCCAAGGAAGGCGGTGAAGAACCACCACTCGGACCCGGTGCACCGCGCGCAGTACCACATGTCGAACTCGTCGATGGGGATCACCTCGTGGCCCTCGCCTTCACCGCCCGCTGCGTGGTGCGCGCAGATATCGGAGGAGAAGGCGACGCGGCAGTCGATGCAGAACGAGTCCCTCTTGTGCACCTTGGCCGCGGCTGTGTCATCGGTGGCGGCGGCGGTGTCGTGGCCTCGGTGGTGCTCCCCGCAGCAGTGATCGCAGAAACCGGCACCGCCGCAGGTGCTGCAGACGCGGTCCCTGGTGCAGGTCTTGGAGAAGTCCATGGTGATGAGCTTAGAAAACCACGAAGGGCAACGTGGGACAGCCGCCCGCTTCTGGTTCATGGGCACCAGCACGTTGCCACGCTTGTCCCGGAAAGTCTGCAACCAAACCAGCGCAACCCAGTCATCAGAGAGACAGAGAACTAGCACCATACCAGATCGATCAGGAATGGATTCAGGGGTAAAACAAGACGGATTCGAGGCACCAACTTTGATGCCACCGAAGGCGGCGAGGAACCACCGCTCAGACCCGGTGCATCGCGCGAAGTGCCAGCCGTCGTAGTCGTCGATGGGGATGACCTCGTGGCTCTGGCCGCCACCGCCCACGGCGTGGTGGTGCGCGCACAGATCGGAGCGGAAGGCGACGCGGCAGCCGATGCAGAACGAGTCCCTCTTGTGAGCCGTGGGCGCCGCTGCCACCGCTGTGTCGTGGCCTCGGTGGTGCTCCCCGCAGCAGTGCTCGCAGAAACCGGCGCCGCCGCAGGTGTTGCAGACGCGGTCCGTGACGCACGGCTTGGAGAAGTCCTCGGCGAAGAGCTGAGTCACCCACGCACGGCACTCCGCATCGGGGAGAGCCGCCGGCTTCCAGTGCAAGGGGACCAGCACGTTGCCACGCTCGTCCCGGAAAGTCTACACAGCCGAACCAGCGCAACCGAATAAACATTCAGCAGAGAACTATCTGGGAATTAATTCAGGAGCGAAACGAGTCGGGGTCGATCGATGGAGTCACCAACCTGGACGCCGTCAAAGACGGGGAACCACCGCTCCGACCCGGTGCACTGCGCGCAGTACCAGCGGTCGTAGTCGACGACGGGGATGACCTCGTGGCCCTCGCCCGCGGCGTGGTGCGCGCACAGCTCGGAGCAGAAGGCGACGCGGCAGGCGGTGCAGAACGAGTCCATGCGGTGCGCCGCGGCGTGGTCGGCGGCGGCGGTGTCGTGGCCTCGGTGGTGCTCCGCGCAGCAGTGGTCGCAGAAGGCGGCGCCGCCGCAGGTGTTGCAGACGCGGTCCGCGACGCACGCCTTGGAGAAGTCCGCGTCGGCGAGGTGGGACATCCACGAAGGGCGCTCCGGGGCGAAGACGGAAGTCCGGGAGGGGACGCGCAGGCCGAGCAGCGGTACTCCGCAGTTGCAGCAGCGGCACGGCGGCGGCGGAGACGCCATCCCCATGGACCCCATCCCACCGCGGCTGCGATCTCAGAAAATGTGTGGGATTGGTTTGTTTTCTAGCGTAGGAAGAAATGGTGGTGGGGCCGAACACGCTCTCTGCTTCGGGCAGTTGGAAACGAAGCTTCGAGAGTCGAGACTCGGGGTGTTCAGATGGTTCGATCGGAACTGTACTGTGTACAGCTGTACATTTCGTGCACGAAAAGAAATCTTCTTCTACACAAACACCAGCATTCGATAATTTTGCGAAAAGTGTTCTAGCTTCCCCAAGTAGTCTCCATGCTTTGGTTTTTGAATTCTCATTGTACTGTACTTGTTGTACAAAATATTCTTTCTTGCTCGCAACCCCATCAAATATTTTGGTTGTGCCAAAAGAGAGTCATCGGATTTTTGGATAAGGTGCACTTGATTTTTCAGCTGTCCTATGAGAAGAGCGGGTTGTGTCGGGTTGGCATTCGAAAACAAAAATACGGGCATTCTTAAAACTATATCTGATTTATATTAGCTCAATCCGGATACAAGCAAATATAGGATAACTGAACCCACATGCACGAAAAACAACCATAAACAAAAGGTAGACTATGACTGTATGCTTCAGAATTCTTGCCGAATCTGCAGCTGAACTTGTCTTCGGTATACTATCGTAGCTCATGCTAGTAATGGGCAACATCGAGAAATGCTAACCTAACTACAAACACATGTAAAGGAACAAATCTCGTTGAATCGTTGCAATAGTAGACCGATGCGACAGAGATTGGCAATCACGCCAAGCATATCAGCGGGGGGACAACGACGGTGTAGAGGTGACCAAGGAACTTACGAGAGAATGTACAGTGTGGTAACCCATCATTTACCATGGTTAGCCTTGTTCTTATAAACGATCTCCTGCAAAATGATACTTGCGAGGCACATGCATAAATAGGAATCCAGAAGGTGATCTTGTCCGTGTCTTCACAAAAAATACCACATTATTATTTATCACACGAGTGTCTGATAATATTTTCCACTAGTCGTCACTTATATATGTGTCACAATAGTTGTTGTTGGAATCTCGTCAACACCTTGACAATGATGTACTTCTTCTTTAGCATAAAGTGTTGCTAGTGCAACGATGTACGTAACACATTATTAATAACATCCGTTACATTCTAGTTTATACATTCGACTCCACTTTTTTGTAGGTGTGTTACAACATGAAAATTGTCGGTGTGTTACATAGCATACAGTTAACCAAAAGTTACATGACATGGGACAGAGCAACTTGATATTATTTATTATGGCCAATAGTAACATATACACTAAACATTGGAAAGGATCAGGTGTGTCTACGTGCAAACTAACAAATTTTAATGAATGAATCTTACGACAGATGGACCAAATCATAAGTACGAGAGGACCGAAAATTTACACTAAATGAAACAAGCAAGGTAGTAAAGAAAAACCAAGAAATAATGAAAACGAAAATATAATATAAGAAACACAATAGTGGTATTTTACTTGTTGATGAAAAATAAGAATAATAACGGTTCCAATTTTGAAAATGGTTCAAATTATGAAAATGGTTCCATTTTTTAAAATGGTTCCAAAATTGAAAATGGGTCCAATTTTGAAAATGTTTCCAATTTTGAAAATGATTCCGATTTTGAAAATGGTTCCAAATTTAAAATGGTTCCAAATTAGAAAATTATTCATTTTTGAAAATGGTTCTATTTTAAAAATGGTTCCAAATTTAAAAATGCTTCCATTTTGAAAATGGTTCAAAATTTAAAAATAGTTCAGAATTTAAAATTATTTCATTTTGAAAATGGTTCCGAATTTCAAAATGGTTCCAAATTTAAAATGGTTCCAAATTTGAAATTTGAAAATGGTTCCATTTTGAAACAGTTCCAAATTAAAAAATGGTTCCGAATTTAAAATTATTCCAAATTTAAAAATGGTACCAAATTTGAAAATTGTTCATTTTTGAAAACGGTTCCAAATTTAAAATGGTTCCAAATTTTAAAATGAAATTTGTTCATTTTTAAAAATGGTTCTCTTTTGAAAATGGTTCCAAAATTGGAAATGGTTTCCAAATTTTGAAAATGGTTCAAAAATTGAAAATAGTTCATTTAAAAAAACAAAACAGAAAATAAAATAAAAAGAAAACGAAAAAAGAAGAACGCAACGTTTTCTGGCGCGACATAATTGGGCCGGCCAATTTAGGCGGCGCGGAGCGATCAACGAAGGCGGCACGGGGCGAACCCGCCGCCTATGGGCCGGGAGGTCCTTTGCGTCGCCCACTGGCGGCGTGTCGAGGTATAAAGTTCGGCATATGCCAAAGGGACGGCTAAAGTGGGTGGAGTCTAACAAGTTGCGTTGCGGCGGTGCTCGCTCGGGATTGGGTAAGAGCAAGGTGTTCACGGTGACACCAAGACGTACCCAGGTTCGGGGCCCTCGTGAGGAGGTAACACCCCTACTCCTGCCTGATCTGTATATGGGAGATCACAAGGACTACAACGGTGCTCCTTGAGCTGTGGTTGGGGCTTAGTCTCTTGAGAGAGAAGAACTATGCTGTGAGTGTGGGGGTGAATGGATCGAACCCCTTCCATGGGGTGCCCGGCTCTCCTTATATAGGATGGGGAGCCGGTCACAGAGAGTGATCCGGCACGCCGTCGTGCCGGGATGCGGGCGGGGCCCGTGCCAACGGTCACCCACAGTGCAGGATACTGTGGCCGGGCGAGGTCAGCCACGCCGGTCTTCGGCATGGACGACGCCTTTCTGTCTTGTCACGCCATCCCGTCGGTATGGACGGCTGAGCACAGTTGATGACACCCCGTGCACTGTTCCCTGTAGCAGGCGTCACGCAGTTGACGGCGGGGAGGCGAGGGACGTGCGCGCCCATGCCGCCTTGTCTCCTTATCTTTTTCCTGTCGGAAGGATCCGAGGTGCCGACCGGCGCGGTGACGGCCAGACGTCGTCAGCATGCCGCAAGGCGGCTGGACGGCTACTTTTGCTTTGCTTTTGAGGCCCGGGTTTTATACCCCGGACAGTAGCCCCCGAGCTCAGGGAGGCTTCGACGAAGGCACGACTAGAAGCATGCGGGAGCTCCTAAGCACTTGTTGAATTTTCGTCGTAGTAGCCGAAATGACGCGGTGCTCCGGAAACCGGGGTCGACATCGCACGCCGGCTCCAAGTCTTGGTCTATCTCGAGTGCTCCGCCGCTGACGTCAGGGGTGACGCGGGCCACACGGTGCGGCGCAGAGCGCCCCTTCGGTTCCCGTGCGAGATCTTTTGTGGCAACCGCACGGTGAGTGGGATCCTTTGTGCCAACCGCCCAGTGAGTGCGGTAATTACTAGCCGTTACCGTCCGCGCGACGATCGTGGGCGTCAGTTGCCAGCGATCGTGGGGCACGTGGCGCAATCAGCGGAGGTGGCCGACTCTCCTCCCCTCCCTTTAATAATCACTGCCGAGGGAGGGGAGAGTTACTGCTCATCTCCCTTCTCTTCGTCTTCTTCCTCGCGCACTTCACCCTCGCTCGCACCAAACATAGGGCACAGACATTCGCTATCGGCGACCGTGGAGAAGAACTTGGTGGCAATGTCGGAGAGAGGCGTGTGGGGCTGGTCGACGGCGACGGAGGCAGACATGCGGCGGATCCGGAAGTACAGTTTGATGCCGTCGAGCGAGCTCCTGGAATATCGCATTCCCGGGCCGGAAGAGACTGAGCCGCGGTCGCGAGCGGGCTAGCGGATCTGCTTCGTGCACCACATAGAGCGTGGGTTCGGGCTCCCTACGAGCCCGTTCATGCGCGCCTTTCTTCAGTTCTTTGGCCTCCAGATGCACCATTTGGGGGCCAACTCGGTGATGACGCTCAACTACTTCACCTCGCTCTGCGAGGCCTATCTCGGTGTGTGGCCGACGTTGGAGATTTTCCGCGACTTCTTCTACCTCAAGGCGCAGAAGATGGCTGGCGGCGACTTGGTGGACTGCGGGATGGTGGCGGGCTCCCGGCGCAGAAGTGATATCCCCGAGCTCGCTACACTCGAATCTGCCTGGAAATGGCAGCACTCCTGGTTCTACGTTAAGAACAAAATGAACCGGGACGTCATCCAGTTGCCGGCGTTCCGGCGCGGCGACCCGCCGTGGACCAATTGGAAAGCGCCGCGAGCCGCCGTCCACCCGAAGCGCGCCCGGCTCCAGCGGCGGATCTCGCGGCTGGCCAGGGACGGCTTGACCGGCCGCGATCTGGCGCTGGCGTGGATGTCGCAGCGGGCGCACAAAATGTGCTTCATCTCGGGGCCTCGCGACCTGACGCGAGTCTCCAAGGGCAACCTCGCGCCCAAGGTCTTGTCAGGATGGCTGCATGCCATTTCGAATGTCTCGGCGGAGGGGGGCTGGTCGTACAGCCTGGCGCCGTACTGTCGTAGGGATCCGCCTCCTCAGGTAAGTTGCTTCCCCTTTCCTTTTCCTTTGCTTCCTCCTGCTCTCGTCGTGCCGCGATTCCGGCCAACCGTCTTGAGGCTCGCAGGAGTTCGACTGCCAGACCGAGGAAGACGGCGACGAGCTCGAGTTTGACGCAGACCTTCCCGCTCCCCAAGAGGGTGTCGGGGAGAGCGGGGAAGTGGGTGCCGGGATCGTGGGCGCGAATGATGTCGCCGACATGGGGAACATCACGATGACGTACAGCGACGCCGTGTCGGGTGACCCCGCCGTGGAGCAATCGAGCCACGCTGGTGACACCGGGGCGTACTCAGGTAAATACTTCGTCAAGCCCGACATGCGTGAGTGGTCGGACGATAGAAGCGCTAAGATGGGTCTCGTCTCTGATGAAGACGATGTTGTAGAAGTGCACGCGCCGCCGCCGGCGTCCGGTCTCGCAGGCAAGAGACCGCGGGAGTCGGAGACGACGTCGAGCCGGCAGGAGGTGCCCCCGATCCCGAAGAAGCGCGCCCTTGCCCGGCCACGGAGGCCGGTCAACCGCCCAACGGCACCTGGGTGAGTCTTCCGGCTTTCCGCGCCACGGCTCGCGCAGCTTTGCCGTTATGCTCGTGCGTCTGACTCTTTTTGTCCTTGCGAGTGCAGGCCTGAGGAAACGTTGCCCTCCGTCAGCGTGGTGAGCCACTACCCGCTGCCAAGCCGTGACGCGGAGGTAAACTCTGAGCTGTTCCGCGCTCTGACTCCGCCGCCAGAGGAGTTTGTCCGCGCTGAGCGGGGGGCCGGCGACGGAGAAGGGGCGCGCAACGCGCGGCCCATGTCTCCCGTTCTGGAGACGACCACGCCGGAGCCGATGGTGGTGAACGGCGCCGCCGCGGCCCGGGGGACCATGGCGACTACAGAGGCGCCAACGGGTGGCGAGGTGCCGATGGCGGCGGGTGCCAAGGATGGCGGTGAGGAGATGGTGGTGACTGAGACGTCGCTGCAGCCGGTGCCGAAACCGGCGGCACCGACGAAGCAAGCCATGGTGGCCACGGCTTCGGTGGAGATGGAGAAGTCCTGCGAGGAGCGGATCCCGGCTCTGCCTGTCGGCCAGGCCATTGTGCCCAGTGCCCCGACTATACAAGGCCGCTAGCCGACGGATCCGGCGGAGATCCTGCACGGGATGATGCAGGCCTTCAACGCCGAGGCCGCGGCATGCCGCCTTCTCCAGGAGTCGGTAGAGGTGAGCTTCTGTCCGGGATGTCGGTATGCCGGGCGGCTTGGTTGTTCTTTTTCTGACCCTTTGCCCCTTCCCGGTTAGGCGGCGCGTGGCACGGCAGCGTGAAACCGGGAGCTTGAGCCCGAGACAGAGGCCCTCAAGAAGGAGCTCGAGGATACGAAATGTAAGTGTTCCTCGCGGCTTTGTTTTCTTCTTGTGCTTTCCTTTTCTCTTCTTCCTTCACCGCTGACTGGCGCCTCCTGCGCCGGCAGGGCGGCCGGGAGAAATCCCCTTTCTGGAGGCGAAATTGAAGAATTCCCTCCCTGCAGCCAAGATGGCGGAGCTCCTTGATGCCAAGAACAAGGAGTTCGAGGACGAGTCGCGTGACCTCCGCCTGCGCGCCGATCGGGCTGACAGGTTCAAAGCGAGGCGGAGAAACTCCGGCAGAGCAACACCGACCGCCAGAAGGAGTTCGACAAGCTCGCTGGCTGGAACACGACCATGACGACGCAGCTCGAGGACACGAAGAGAGACAAGTTCGATGCCATCGACCGGCTGAACGCCAAGGCGGAGGCCTTTGACATCCTTGAGAAAGCCCTGGAGAAGGAGTGCGCGGATCACTCCGAGATCCAAAAGCGCCACGAGGGCCGCCAGAAGGAAATGGACGAGCTGCTGACGCGGCTCAGCGCGGCCATCGACAGTGAGTTCCTGTCTTGGCCTTTCCTTTGATTGGTTTCCTGCTTCTTTCTTGACTTGACCCCCTTTTTTCTCTTGCTTCAGAGTTCTATACGGACCTCGAGGAGGCAGCGCCTACCGGGACGGTGGGGGAGAAACTAGCCATCCTTGTCACGCTAGCCAAGGCCTTGAACGAGGCCGGCGAGGCAGTCTGCGGCACGGTGTGTCGGGGACAGTAGATCAGCACTGCTGCTGAGGTCGCAACCCTGCTGGCCGGCGTGCCAGCGGCTCTGGAGTCCCTCCAGGACACCGCGGCTCGCGGGGGGATCGAGGTGGTCCTGACGCTGCTTCTCTCCTGGTTCCGGGATGCCAAGTTTGAGAAGCTGGCCCGCGGGTGGCATGCCGGCACCGACTTCAAGGAGCTGCGCAAGACGCCGGGTGTTGCGGAGGTGGCCAGCCGCGTGATGGCGATGGTCGACTTCGACGACATCTGCGCCTTCGTGCCGGAGAAGAAGAAGGATGGCGCGGACGCAGCTGCTTCCGAGTCCACGATGGCAAGCGGCCAGACCCAAGGGCCCACGAAGACCGCCGAGGCGATCCTGGAGCCGTCCAAGGCCGCCGACCCTGCTGCCTGAACTTGATCCCCGGGATGCCGGGCGTATTTGTACACATCTCTGTTTGTTGCTGAAGTACTTGTGGCTCTTGTCTGTTGAACCTCTATGCGGGCTTCGTCCCTACTAAATTATCGTTTGCTTTTCCTGCAAGAAGAAATTTGCGTTGCTTTCTTTTGACTTTGCGCTGGTGACGGCTTGCTCACCGGATTCCCCCAGCCCCCGAGTTTCGGGTTGGCTTTCTGCAGGTAAGCCGGGACGGAACTCTGATGCTCTTGCTTTGTTTTTGTACGAGATCCGCAAGCCGGGACTCGAGGCCCCGAGCGCCGGGTTACGGTCTTGGCGTTTTTGCCGAGTGTCTTCGCAAGCCAGGACTCGGTGCCCCGAGCGCCGGGTTACGGTTGTGGCATTTTTTGCCAAGTGTCCTCGCAAGCCGGGACTCGGTGCCCCGAGCGCCGGGTTACGGTTGTGGAGCTTTTGCCAAGGGTCCTCACAAGCCGGGACTCGGTGCCCCGAGCGCCGGGTTACGGTTGTGGCGTTTTTGCCAAACGTAAGCCTAGGCGGCGCGCGATTCTTCGCCTATGTTTTTCTTGGGGCGCTGCCTGGCTGGCGGAATGCCGCGCTCCGGGTAGCCAACCCCCGAGTTGCGGGTGGGTGGGTAACTGACGTGGAGTTGGGTTGATACATAGACGTCCGAGCCCCTGGGTTACGACGTCGGGGTGCCGGCCACCGAGCCCTCGGGTTACAATGTCGGGAGGTCGGCAAAAGATAGACAGGGGTGAAACAAAACACGAGCTGATGTAAAGTGGTCAGCCCCCGGGCGTGATCCGGGGCTACCTTTCATTCATTGATAACTTGGATACACGTACAACTTACACCTAAGTGTAGAAGGGGCGGAGGAGATTGGCATTCCATGGCCTCTCCGTTTCCTCGCCACATGTATCTTTCTTGTTCTTCCTTGGCTTGCGTGCGTCTACGAGGTAGTACGCATCGTTGAGGAGCATCTTGCTTATGATGAAGGGTCCCTCCCATGGCGGGGATAGTGATACCCGATGACGTATTTACCTGCGTCAAAAGAATATGGGTTAGGTTGAGACTCCAAGTGCAGAGTGTGTAGTAAGTGGAAGACGTGTTTTCCCCACGAGGGGTGACTCGAGGGTTTAATATCGAACACTCGGGGAATCAGTAGTGAAGATTTATCTTTCCTATCCTTCTTCTGGTTACCTACAAAACAAAGTAAATATTTTGGTCCTCAACCTCACCTAGTGGTTGTCAAGCACAAGGTGTGAGAATAATATCAAGATAATATGCAATGCAAACAAGAAATAAATATGCAATGGTGGTAAATAAATATGCAAGGATGGTGGTAGCAATGATAAATGATATTTTTGGGTTTATATGATGAATGCAAGATGTAAAAGTGTTTTTGTATTTTCGGATTTTTAAATGGCAGAAAATGGTAAAGTGGTAAAAGTTGTTGGAAAGGTGTTTCTTATGATTAAAAATGGACCGGGGTTCATGGTTTCACAAATGCAATCTCTCTTTAATAAAGTGGTAGAAAATGGAACACTAGAGTTGACATATGAGATTGCAACACAACAGTTTAATGACAAGTTATAATTATATGGGCATCACGTCCTAACATAGAGACCTTTTGGTTATTAGTCTCTCTTATACTCCACCAAGATGCGAACTAAATCATAACACCTCAGTAATTAAGATAACTCAGAGTATAGCAATAAGTATCATGACATGAAGTTAAAATAAGAACATGCTAGATCTAGTCATGGAGGAAGTGGCAATGGTCACACCCACATCTCCGTAGCATGGTATTTCTTTTTATCCCTAGTGAGGCAACAAAGTAAGGTAGAGATACCCAAGTGGATCGCAGAACTTTCTCTCACGTTCACTGCACTAGCCACCCCCCGTTACTCCAACTAATGCACACGTTCCCCCTCACACGCTCTCATAAACATGCTTGATCATGACAAGTAAATAAGAACGGGTACATAATATGCATCTACTTTCATAACTGAAACAAAACCATTGCAATCTCAAACATATATTAACTCATAAAAAGATCCACCACAAAGGTATTACATAGATGACCGTAATCATGTTCAGCAGCTCATACGGTACTAATTAGTGAAGCTCAAGAGAGAGAGATACATAAGTTACTTCCACAAACCCATAGTCCAGAGGTGGACTACTCCCTCTTCATCATGGAGATGGTGGAGAAGTCGTTGGAGAAGATGGAGACCACACCGGCAGCGCCCCGCCGGAGTTTTCCCCCTAAATTCTGCAGCTCCAGGTCTCTGTTTCAGTGTTTCTGTGTTTCTGCGGCGCTCCTTTCCGAAGGGCATCGGGGACTATTTTTATAGTCGGTTTTAGGTCAAGACGGAGTCGTGGGCGAAAAGATCGACGGCAACGGAGCCTTGAGGTTCCAGATGGTGGGTCCCACGCGGCCCAGGTACCTGGCCGCGTGGGCCACCCTCTTTTGGGCCTCGGGCCTCCGCTTGTTCGCTTCCTTTGCTCCCAAGTCTTCTTCCTTCCAAAAACTGATGCTCGTAAATTTCCAGGTCGTTTGGACGTCGTTTGGGTCCCTGAAACATTAAAATATAGAAAATAGGGTTTTCTGCCTGCGCAGGGTTAATTCCATAAAAATAGGAAACATACCAAATATTCCCAAAATCATTATAAAACAGTGATATAACCCTTATATGATGCAAATATGACTGGAATATAAGTAAAATAATGCAAAGTTTATGTATGCATTTTACATGCATCAAATAGCTTATGCATGCCCTTCCTATCTTGGATAAGGCACAGAACAAGGTCGCCCTCGCGGAACGCGATTGGGCGGATACGCTTGCTGTGGTACCGACGCAGATGCTGCTGGTAGATTGCCAATCTTGACAGGGCTAGCTCGCGCTCCTCCTCCAAGAGGTCTACGCCATCCTATCGAGCTTATTTTGCCTTTGTCTCGTGAAGAGGGCTACTCGCGGGAGTCGTGCTCTATGTCTATTGGGAGGACTGCTTCTGCTCCATAGACGAGGAAAATCGGCGTGTAGCCTGTTGACCGATTTGGCGTCGTGCGCAGTCTCCAAAGGACGGACGGTAGCTCGTCGAGCCAGCATCTGGGAGCTCGGTGTAACGGCTCCTCAAGACGGGGTCGGATCCCGGCTAGGATGAGCCCGTTTGTTCTCTCCACCTGGCCGTTGGCCTGCGGGTGGGCGACAGACGCGACGTCGAGCCGGATTCCCTGGTTTCCACAAAAGCGCGCGAAGACGCCCTTGGCGAAGTTCGTGCCGTTGTCCGTGATGATGCTGTGTGGGTACCTGTACCGGTTGATGATGTCCTCGAAGAAGGAGATAGTCGAGTACCCGTCTAGCCGCTTGATGGCTTTGACCTCGATCCACTTGTGAACTTATCCACCGCGACGAGGAGATGCGTAAGGCCGCTGCGGGCCGTCCTGAAGGGACCGACCATGTCGAGTCCCCACACGGTGAACGGCCATGTGATGGGATCGTCTTCAGGGCCGACGCCGGTTGGTGCTGTTGAGCTCGAAAAAGTTGGTAGCCTTTGCACTTGCGAACGATCTGCTCTGCGTCGGAAAGCGTGGTGAGCCAGTAGAAACCATGGCGCAGTGCCTTGGCCGCTATGGCCCTCGACGATGCGTGGTGGCCGCACTCGCCTTGGTGAATGTCGGTGAGGAGATCGCACCCTTCTTCCGGCTCGATGCAGCGCAGGAACACGCCAGAGACGCTGCGCTTGTAGAGCTCATTGTTGATGGTCGTGTAGGCTTTGGAGCGGCGCACGATTTGTCTGGCCGAGACCTCGTCTCACGGCAATTCGTCCTTGATGAGGTAGTCGAGTAGCGGGCGGGCCCAAGATGGCACTTCCTGGATGGCAAAGACGCCCTTCACTGTCGGTTGGCCGCCTCCCGGGACCTCGGAGTCGGATGGCGGGTCGCCAGCCCCCGAGCTCTCGGAACCGGACGACGGGGTCGGTCTCCCAGCCCCCAGGCCCTTGGGACTGGAAGGCAGGGTTGGCTTGTGGACCTTGGTCTTCTTGGCGCCAGCCCTCGGGTTCTTGGAACCGGGTGTCGACGCCAGTGCCCCCATCTCTGGCATGAAGATGGACTCGGAGTCGGGCGACGGCGTGATGGAGGGGCGGCGAAGGTGCTCGAGCGAGATGCCGGGCGGGATGTCCTGCCTGGTGGAGCCGATCTGTGCCAGGGCGTCTGCAGCTTCATTGTGGGTGCGGGGGTGTGGTGGAACTCGCAGCCCTCGAAATTGTCGCTGATCTGCTGCACGAGAAAACGGTAAGAGGCCATGTTGGCGTCCTTGGCATCCCATGTGCCTGATACCTGTTGCACGACATGGTCCGAGTCACCGAGGCACAGGATCCAGCGGATGTTCATTGCCTTGGCGAGCCGGAGGCCGTGGACGATGGCCTCGTACTCGACGACGTTGTTGGAGGCGGTGAAGTGGATCTGCAGTACGTACTCGAGCTTGTCACTCTTGGGGGAGGTGAAGACGATGTCGGCCCCCAAGCCCCCGTGCATCTTGGAGCCGTCAAATTGCATGAGCCAGTGGGTGGGGTCGGGAGCGGGCGGCAAGAACTGCGTCTCGGCCCAGTCGGCGATGAAATCGGCGAGGAACTAGGTTTTGATGGCGTTGCACGACTCGTAGTGGATGGTGTGGTCAGCCAGGGTGATGGCCCACTTCGCTATCCGGCCAGCGGCGTCCTGGTCGCCCATGATCTCGGAAAGCGGCGCAGAGCTCACCACCGTGATGACATGTTCCTAGAAGTAATGCTTGAGCTTCTTGGCGGCTAGGTGCACGCCGTATGCCATCTTCTGGTAGTGCGGGTAGTTTTGCTTGGAAGTAGAGAGCACCTCTTTCAAGTAGTAGACGGGCCGCTGGACGAGGCCGGTCTTTCCTTCCTCGGGGCGTTCCACCACAAGGACGACGCTGACGACGCGGTTGGTCGCGGCGATGTACATCAGCATCGGCTCCCGGGATGCCGGGGGAGCCAGCACTGGCGCTGTAGAGAGTGCCTCCTTGAGAGCCCGGAACACGGTGTCGGCTTCTGGGGTCCAGGTGAACTTGTTCGTCTTTCGGAGGAGAGTGTATAGGGGCAGCGCCTTCTCGCCGAGCCGGCTGACGAAGCGGCTAAGCGACGCCAGGCAGCCGGCGAATTTCTGCACGTAGCGAAGATTGGTCGGTGGCTGCATGCGCTCGATGGCGGCGATCTTGTCCGGGTTGGCTTCGATGCCGCGAGCCGACACCAGGTAGCCGAGCAGCTGGCCAGCCGGGACGCCGAACATGCATTTGCCCGGGTTCAGCTTGATCTTGTAGCGCCGGAGGTTGGCGAATGTCTCCTCGAGGTCGCCAAGGAGGGTGCCCCGCTCCCTGGTCTTGACGACAATGTCGTCCACGTTGGCGTGCACGTTGCGCCCAATTTGCTCGTGCAAGCACTTCTGCATGCAGCACTGGTACGTAGCGCCATCGTTCTTCAGGCCGAAGGACATGACCTTGTAGCAGAAGGCCCCGTAGGGGGTGATGAAGGACGTCTTGAACTGGTCCGCTGGATTCAACGCGATATGATTATAGCCCGAGTAGGCGTCGAGGAAAGACAGGAGCTCACACCCGGCAGTCGAGTCAATGACTTGGTCGACGCGCGGCAGGGCGAACGGGTCCTTGGGGCAAGCCTTGTTCAGGCTCGTGTAGTCGATACACATGCGCCACTTGTTGCCTTTCTTCACCACCATAACTGGATTGGCCAGCCACTCGGGGTGGTATACCTCCATGATAAACCCGGCGTCAAGGAGCCGGGTAATCTCTTCTCCAATTGCCTTTCTTCTTTCCTCCGTGAAGCGGCGGAGGGGTTGTCGCACCGGCTTGGCATCTGGTCGCAGGTGTAGAGAGTGCTCAGCCAACTCCCTCGGGACACCTGGCATGTCTCTTGGATGCCATGCAAAGATGTCCCGATTCTCACGGAGGAAGTCGACGAGCTCGCTTTCCTATTTGTCACTGAGGCCGGAGCCGACAGTGACGGTCCTCTCCTGGTGCGCTGGGTCCAGGGGGATTTGCTTGGTGTCCCTGGCCGGCTGGAAGGTGTGCTCGCCATTGGACTTCTTGGACTCGGGGAGTTCAGCCGGCTCGCCGGCGACTCAGTGGAGCAAGCGAGGGAGCGGCGGAAGTCGCCAGAAATAGTGATGATGCCCTTCTCCCCGGGATCTTCATCTTGAGGTAGGCGTAATGGGGGACCGCCATGAACTTGGCGAGCGTGGGGCGCCCGAGTATCGCGTGATACGCTCTCTTGTGGTCCACCACCTCGAACCAGATGGGCTCGCGGCGGAAGTTTTCCTCGGTACCGAAAAGCCCGTCCAGCCGGATCTGGCCCATGGGAGAGCACGAGGTTCCCGGCACGATGCCGTGGAAGGTCGTCGTGCTCGGCTTCAGGTGATGGGGCTTGATGCCCAACTTCTCCGCCGTGTCGCGGTAGAGGATGTTGATGCTGCTGCCGCCGTCGATGAGAACACGGGAGAAGATGGCCGCGCAGCTGTCGGAGATGATGGTCGGGTCCAGGACCAGGGCGTAGTTGCCGGGTCGCGGCATGACCTTGGGGTGGTCCTCCCGCCCCCACGTGATGGGCTGCTTAGACCAGTACATGTACTGAGGGGCGGGAGGAACAGTGGCGTTGACCTCGGCGTGTCGGGCATGCATAGCACTCTTGTCGCTGCGCTCGCTAGTGTAGATGACGTACGCGGCGTCATGCTGCTGGAAGTTGCTACGTGGCCCGTTGTCGGCTCCGCGAGCCGGAGAGCGGCGGTTGTCCCGGTGGTCGTCACGCCGGTCGTTGCGTCGGTCGTCACGCCGGCCGTTGCGACGATCATCGCGACCATCGCGGTCGTCATGGCCTCTGACAGCCGGAGCCCGGGGTGGCGGAGGCGGCAGGCCATCATTGCGGCCGATGCGGGCAGTTCAGGTGCACTGCCGGGTGGTGTGGTTCGCCGGCTTGCCGTTGAAGGTGTGGTACTTGCAGGGCATGTCCAGCATGGCCATGAAGGTGTAATTGGTGCCAGTCCAGCCTCGGCGTCCCGACCTCATGCGGCCTCGGTCGCTTCCCGAGGGCGCACCTCCTTCCTCGCCCAGAGCGACGAACTGGGAATCGCGTCGGCCGTCGGAGTAGTTGTTCTTCCTCTTGTAACGGTCGTCACGCCGTCCGTTGGCGTACCGCCTCGATGAGCCGGCGTCGTCATCCTGGCGTGCCGCCGGATCCTTCTTCTTCGCATCGCCGGAAGCCGGCTTGGGCGTGTCGTCCAGCCGAACCGGCGCCTTCATCGCGGCGTCGGCGGTGGCGTATTTGTCGGCTATGCTCAGGAGCTCGGCCACGGTCTTGGGCTCCTTGCGAAGCAGCTTATGCTTGAGCATGGTGTCGCTGCGGCAACCGTCGGTGAAAAAATGGGCGGCCTCGCGCTCGTTGATCCCCTCGGAAGAGTTCCGCATCTCGGACCAGTGGGTGAGGTAGTCGTGGTCGGACTCGGTCTTGCCCTGGACGCACAGTTGAAGGTCGCGCGGGCGTCCCGGACGCCGATATGTGTTGTTGAAGTTGCAGACGAAGACTTGCTCGAAGTCGAGGCAAGAGTTGATGCTGCCCGCCGGGAGGCTGTCGAGCCAGGTCCTTGCGGTGCCTTGCAGCATGAGGGGAACATAACGCATGGCGACGCGCTTGTTGCCACCCGCGATATCAACGGCGATGAGATAGTCGGTCAACCAGTTGACGGGCCTGGCGACGCCGTCGTACTTGGGCGTCTCGCGGGGAGATGAAACGGCTCGGGAAAGGCTCCTTCAGGATGCGAGGGCCGAAACACTCGTGGCCCGCGGCGTTCTCCTCCTCGATGGTGCGGGAGAGCTACGGGGAATCAATGCGTTCGCGCGCATCGCGGTCGACGTCTGGCCCGAGCGGGCCTAGCCGGGCGGCCACAGGGCCTTTTCCGCCATCCCGAGCTGGGGTCGGAATGGCCTTCTGCTTGCCGTCCCGCTGACCATGGGTGTCGCGATTGGTGCTGCTAGCCTCAGGCTGTGGGCGCTTGGCCCTGTCGGAGTTGATGCTCGCCTCCCGCCGAGCGTCCCTAGGCTATCGGCTGGCGTGCGAGGAAGGGGCTCCCCGCGAGTCGGCGGGACGGCGCTCCGGCATCTCGTTGTCGGAGGAGTCACCCTGCTGGCAGTTGGCGGCGACGACGAGCAGCTCGACGCGCTTCGTCTGGGCGAGCAGCGCGGCGCCTTCAAGGCCTGCGAGGCCGCGGATCGCGGCTTCAGCCGCGCGCATGTTCCGGGCCGGTGTGCTGTACACCGGCGTGACTGCTTCGGCCTCCGGCCTGCCGTCGTTGTTGATGGGTTCTCCGAGGGCCCGGCATCGCGCGCGGACCTCGTCAAGCCGACTGGGGACCCGGTCCATGGGGGTGCCGCGGCAGATGGACTCGTACTCGTGCATGGTGTCGAGCAGGCGGCGCTGGGTGTTGGCGATGTTCAGGGCGTCGCTGGCGATACGTTGGCGCTGAGCTTCCAGGTCCGCGGCAGCAGTGGTCGGGTCGGTGCCGAGCACGACTGGACGGAGGAGGCCGTGTATGGACGCCTCAAGGTCGTTGAGGTGAGGAGGCGCGGAAGGGGCTCCGTGCTCCGTGGTGGTGTGGTTTCCACCAGCAAGTGCGTCCGCCTGAGCACGCGCGTCAGTCTGCGTGCGCGCATCGGCGTCTCCGCCCGTGGCGGCCACGCAGACCTCCGCATAGGTGCTATAAGCTACAGCAGAGCTATGCTCGATGGATAGAGCGTCCGAGCAAGGGAGTAAAACGGAGGGGTAGTCACTAGGCATGACGGCAACGAAGACGCGGTGGTCACCGAAGTGGATGATGGAGCCTCCGGCGGGCAGATTTCAGCATACAGTACTGTTTTTACCCTACCTAGACACTTCAGAAAATCTCATAATTTACGGGTGTGTAGGTTATGAAAAGTTGCAGTAGTGGTTAAAATTTTAGCTCATTCGGAGTTACAGAGAAAATATGAAAAATAGAACAGTGAGCAGATTTCAGCAATTCCTGCACCTCCGTTTTCACTTTGGATTCAATAAAACGAAAATGTTTTTGTTCTTTTTAGTTTTAAGATGCATAAAGTAAATGTCCAGAAGTAACTAAACAAAAGAAACAAATGAAATCTTTTTGTGTTTTTGTGATTTTTAGAACAAGAAACTAAAACATAACAAGATAACAGTGATATAACACAATGAATGGAAAGGGAGAGAGGTACTCCCCCAAGCTTGCGATCAAGCTAGTATCCCGGGTAGTAGTTGTATCCACTTCCACCTCCAGGGAAGTAACCATATGGGTAGCCTTGCATTCCTGAGTCTTGGGGCTCCTCTCGAGGTTGGTAGCCTTGCATCCCTGGATCTTGTGGCTCCTCTTGAGGCGGCATCTCTTCCACAATCCATTTTCCGGTACTCCTGTCAAAAAGGTCAGCACGGGGGAGCCTAATGGGCACTCTTTGTCCATTAGTACTCAAATAGTTATACCAATAATGATCCCCATGCATCACACTTATATCCATACGGGTAGTCAAAGCAAAATCGAGTAAATTGGACTCTATCACAGGAGTACCCATGTTATCACCATAACCTCTTTCATCTTTAATGTATTCATACACTAAAGTAGCAATAGCACCAGCATAAATAGGGGTTTGATCAGTAATATTTCTACTCACAGCCGTATGCAAGGATCTAGCAAGAATGACTCCCAAGTTATACTCACATGTGGTGTTTTCTTTTGCACATTTAAGTAAATAAACCATTGGTCCCGTGCAAGCAGAATTGTTGTCTCTAGCAAGAAATCCTCTTGCAAGGAACAACGCAAAGTATCTCAAACTTGGGTGCTGTATATGAGTAAATTTACCCCTATTCAATCTATCATGAGAGTTAACAGAAATAGAGTGCCAAAATGCAACAAGCTCCTGGTTGGAGTCAGCACGGGTTTCATCCCAACTACCCCTGTTTTCCACACCAATAGCTTTGCAAAACTCCTCCAAAGACATAACAACAAACAAAGGTAGGATGGGTGCCTTACTCTTCTTACTGTGCTTGTAGATCTCAGGGCCCTCAAACCTGAATGTGGAGAGGAATTCTCGCGAGAGTTCCTCGTATGTACCTCGTGGATTTTGGGCAAACTCAAGCAAACCAGTTGCATTGGCGAAGGTGTCGAAGTCTTCTTTTATCCCCCACTGCTCAAGAACATGGGGGTCTTGCCATCTAGTTGTATGGATCTTCAGCTTCTCCCCACAAAAACTGCATCATCCTCCCAAAGATGGTTGTCATCATAATTAAGGGAGACTTTAGATGCTCTTCTCCTCGGTCTTGAGCTCATCCCAAGCAATGCCTTGCCTTTGTTCATCATGGTACCTTGCTGCCCATAAATAATATTCAACAAAAATTAAGATGTAGCACTCTAAAACAACATTGAGCCATCCATAACTAGTCTCCACATCAATATCATGCATCCATATCAACTAGAAAACTTAAATCCATGGATTTCTCAAGCATATTAGGTGACACCTAGTGCAGCAAAATACTTCATACATGAGGCACAAGAACAAAAAATAATTGGATGGGTGGAGGAGTCACATACCAAGGAGCAATCCCACCAAACAGATTTGAAAAATCTGCCCTAAACTTGGAGATCCAAGGATAGCAGGAAGAACGAGCTCGGGAAAATTTGGGAAAAATACCTGGAAGTGGTTTTCTGTCGAGGGGAAGGAGATGGGCACAGGACACTCACCTAACACCACCTGGGGACAAAGTTGGTGGGTCCCACGCGGCCAAGGAATCTGGCCGCGTGGGACACCCCATTTTGGTCCCTGGTGGCCTCCTGGTGTCCCACTTCTGGCAGATGGTCCCTCTGGTTAAATAACTTACCTCCAAATTTTTCTGGAATTTTCAGAGACAATTTTCTAAAGAGAATTTTTCAAACTTCATATTCTGGAATTTCTGAACTCTGAAATAATTATGATTATGCATATACTCTAAAATTCTAAGATAAATAAAATTAAAATGCAATACAAATTTTTATGGGAATCAAGTTTTCATCATTTCCACATTAGTAATGAGGTTGATCAAGTCTCATTAATAATATGCAAAAGATATAATACATGATTCTTATTTTATAGATATAAAGAAGAGTTTCAAGATACCTCATATTGATTGGAATAGTTCCAATCATCAAGTAGCATATTTTGGTTCAGGAGGTGGTAGTGCAATTTCAAAGCTTCCAATCATAATAGTATTTCTTTGAATAGAATTCACACTCTTGTTTATCATTGTAACAGGATTCTTCTTGGGAAAATAGATAGTATGCTCATTTCCTTTGACATTAAATGTCACTTTGCTCTCAGTGCAATTTATCACAGCTCCTGCAGTGTTTAAAAAGGGTCTTCCAAGAATAATAGATAGATTATCATCCTCAGGCATTTCTAATATAACAAAGTCTGTAGGAATTAACACATTAGCAATAGAGATAGGAACATCCTCACATATACCTATAGGTTTAGCAGTTGATTTATCAGCCATTTGCAATGAAACTTCAGTTGGAACCAATTTGTTTAGGTTAAGTTTCTTATATAAAGAAAAAGGCATAACACTAACACCAGCTCCTAAATCACATAGTGCATATTTCACATAAGTTTCTTTAATACGACAAGGAATAGTCGGAATACCAGGATCTCCACGCTTTTCAGGCAATTTTCCTTCAAATGAATAATCAGCAAGCATAGCAGTAATTGCATCATTAGGTATCTTCCTTTTATTAGTGACAATATCTTTCATATATTTTGAGTATGGAGGAATTTTAATAGCATCAACAAGAGGAATTTGCAAACATAAATTTTTAATCAACTCAAAAAATTTCTCAAACCTAGCATCATCCAAAGATTTCATTACCTCTTGGGGATATGGTATGGGTCTTTGTACCCATGGATCCCTCTCTTTACCTTTTTGTGGATTTGGATGATTCTTCTTTTTGTTCTTCTCAGTAGATGGTTGAGGGTCTTCCTTTTCAGGAGGTTCAGGTTCTGCAATATTTTCAACTTCATGTTGATCTTCTTCAGGTGGAGATGATTCCTCTTCTTCAACATTATCATCTTCGGTCTCAGCATCAGAAATAGAAATATCATTGTCTTGTTCTTGAGAATCATCAATGCCTTTGTTTCCATTGGGAGATTTTCCTGCAGAAGATTTCCTTTTGAGAGCCTCTTGCTCTTTTCTCTTGGGATGGTTTTCAGGATAGTCAGGGTCCTGAGTACTTGCACCACCTCTAGTACTAACCCCACAAACCTGTTTCTTCTCAATAAGATTTTCATACAATTGATTTTGAAGAGAAACCATTTGTTCAATTTGATTATTCATCATTTCACAGTGTTTAACAATTCTTCTAACTTCTCCCACACTAGCATTTATATTTTCACGAAGGAATTTAATTTTATGAGAGTTTTCCATCATATTCATTCTAATATCATGCTCTTCAGGTTTATTATGATAAGCAAAATCATTAACATATGATACATCAATAGGAGGTGTTACCTTTTCATTACCTTCCAAAGAGCTTATAGCATTGACTGGGATTGGAAAACATGGTCGATCAATAGGAAGTTTAACACCCATTTCAGATAATTCCTTAAGATGAGAGGTTTTAATTCCCTTCTCTTTCATATCCTTGGAGGCTCCCTTCATTGCCTCATTGTTTAATTCAAGAATACCTCCTTTCTTCTCTGGAAATATCTCTCTGTCATCTATTATTTCAATATTCCAATCTTCATAGTTTCTAGAGATAGTTTCCAATAACTCAATTGCTTCATCAACGGTCCTTTCCCTGAAAACACTACCTGCAATACTATCAAGATAGCCTCTTGTATTTTCAGTTAGTCCATTGTAAAATATATCAAGTATTTCATTATTCTTGAAGCCATGGGTAGGACATTTCCTAACCATCTTACTGTACCTCCCCCAAGCTTGGGGTAAATCCTCCTTCTCTGTTTGTGAAAAGTTGCTAATCTCAATAGTTAAACCATGAATCTTATCAGCAGGGAAATATTTATTATAAAATACCTGCAAGCATTCCTCCTTGCTAGTAATACATCCAGGTTCTAAACGATTATACCAAGTTTTAGCATTTCCTCCCAAAGTAAAAGGAAACAACTTTAAGAAATAATAGCGTTGGTGGATTTCATCTTTACCAAATAACACAGATAAATCATGCAAATCAGCAATGTGTTCAAAAGGGAACTCATTGTCTCTCCCATAAAACTTATACTTCTCAGCTTTTTCAATTATTTCAGGATCAACACTAAACTCATAATCTTTGTCTTTAATTTTAATAGCTGGAGCATTCATTTTCTCAGTAACAGGGAAATAATCATCAAGAGGAGAATTTTTATAGATATCAAGTTTATCCAATTTATCAAAATTCGAATCCATAAAAGCCATAGTAAATGCATCCTCTTCCTCAGAAGAAGTTTCATGTTCATCATCACAATATTCATTATCTTCTAATTCAGACTCAACATTTTCAATAATAGCAGATTCAGGTGTTTCAGTTATCTCAGATGTTTCAGGTGTCACTTCTTTGTCTACGCTACCACATATTAAATTATTTTCAATACTAGTAGACATCTTAGACAATGGTGAACTAGATAAAGCTTTTTCTTTCTTCTTAGCAACAATAGCAGAAGCAACATTAGGTGAAAAGTTTGGCCTACTTGGCAAATCAGTACCTCTACGAGTAGTTGAAGGCCTTACTTCCTTCGGAGTATTCTTTTCCTTTCCCATAGTTGGGAACAAGCAAGTGCAGCAAATAAATGATAACAAGTTGTCTTACCAATAAAGCTAGGTTCCCCGGCAACGGCGCCAGAAAATGTCTTGATGCCCACAAGTATAGGGGATCGCTGAAATCTTCGTTGGGAAGTATTACCCAAATTTATAGTTCGACACGATGGGAACACAAGAATACCAATAAGACTTTGGCAATTGAGGCGTCACTCTCAACCACACCTGTATATCAATAAACTTGCAGCAGTGATAGTGATGGCAGTAGTATGATTCAAGTAGCAAATAGAACAGCAGTAGTGAACAAGGGTTTCCCAGTTTTCACCGGAAAAGTGAAAGTGTAACTCAGAGATTTAAAACGTAGGCATGAGGTGATAGCGGGGTGTTGCATGAATAAGATTGATCATATAATAAGATATAAATAGCAATGGGACTTATCTCTAACTCCGATATATGTAGGTATGTGTTCCATAATTAGTTGTGCGTACTAACCAAGAGAATTTGCACAACATCTATTGTCCTACCTGCCCATTTCACCGGGGCCAACTTGGAACTACAGGTAATTAAGGTCTACCCTTTCGAATAGCCCGGAACAACGCATTAACACTTCATGAACACATAGAATCCTCAAACTAAAACATCTCCCCCTTGTTTTCCCTATATGTCACTTTTAGGGTTCGCAGGTTCAACATAATAGCAGGTGATACACTTTGCAGATAAATACCAAACTCAATTATATGATGAAGCAAAATAAGTTCAGTACTGAAATCATGCCACTCGGGCCCTAGTAACAAGCATTAAGTATAGCATAAGTGCATCAACACAATACAAAAATATCCTCAAGATAAACCCCTAAGATCTCGAACAACGGGTATCATTACATGATCAATCTCATCCAATCCCCATCCACCTCACATGCCTACAGCGGACTACTCACACATGGTGATGGAGAGGGAGCTCATGGTCGATGGAGATGAAGGCGGTGAAGATGGCGGTGAAGACGGTCTCCGGATCCCTCCACCGGAGGAGAAATCCTGGATCAATCTGTCTCCGAAAACGAAGATCGTGGTGGCGGCGGCGGTGTGTTTCGCGAAAGCTCTCTCCTCTTAGGGCACCCACTTTTTCGTATATATGAGGGGGTACGCGAAAAGCCGAAGGAGAGGCGGCGCCCGAGGCTCCAGTTAGGTGGGCCCACGCGGCCCAAGGATCTGGCCGCGTGGGGCCCCCTCTTTTGGGCCTCCGGCGCTTCCTCGTGTCCATCCTTTGCACGTTGTCCTCCTTTTCCATAAAAAATGACGTGGTATTTTTCCCCGATTTAATTTCCTGCAAAAATAACCAGAAACGAGACTTTGCTAAAAACAGCGTCAGATTCAGCAGGTTTATTCAAATATGGGAAGATTCCGGAGCAAATTATGAAGCAAAGTGCTTGGAAAAGTAGATGCATTTTAGGTGCATCACTCGCTCGGGATTGGGTAAGAGCAAGGTGTTCACGGTGACACCAAGACGTACCCAGGTTCGGGGCCCTCGTGAGGAGGTAACACCCCTACTCCTGCGTGATCTATATATGGGAGATCACAGGGACTACAACGGTGCTCCTTGAGCTGTGTTGGGGCTCAGTCTCTTGAGAGAGAAGAACTATGCTATGAGTGTGGGGTGAATGGATCGAACCCCTTCCATGGGGTGCCCGACTCTCCTTATATAGGACGGGGAGCCGGTCACAGAGAGTGATCCGGCACGCCGTCGTGCCGGGATGCGGGCGGGGCCCGTGCCAACGGTCACCCACAGTGCTGGATACTATGGGCGAGGTCAGCCACGCCGGTCTTCGGCATGGACGGCGCCTTTCTGTCTTGTCACGCCATCCTGTCGGTATGGACGGCTGAGCACAGTTGATGACACCCCGTGCACTGTTCCCTGTAGCAAGCGTCACGCAATTGACGGCGGGGAGTCGAGGGACGTGCACGCCCATGCCGCCTTTTCTCCTTGTCTTTTTCCTGTCGGAAGGATCCGAGGTGCTGATCGGCGCGGTGACGGCCAGACGTCGTCGGCATGCCGCAAGGCGGCTGGACGACTACTTTTGCTTTGCTTTTGAGGCCCGGGTTTTATACCCCGGACACGGCGCTTCGCGCTAGCGCCGCCTGAAGGGCGCCCGCTATGGGCCGGCCCATATGGAGAGTTCTCTTTTTTCCTTTTCTCTTATGTTTTTTCGTTTCTTTTTTTACTTGTTTCATTATTTTTTCTGTACGTTTTCTTTTCTCTATTTTCTTAAATTTAACTTTTTTCGATTTTTGAAAAAAAATTACATTTGGAAACACGAATATTTTTTATCTCAATATTTTCAAAATATGAACATTTTCAAAAAATGAGAACATTTTAAAATTTGGAACCATTTTAAATTCGGAACCATTTTTAAATTTGGATAAAATGGAACCATTTTAAATTTTGGAACCATTTTCAAAAATGAACAATTTTTAAATTTGGAACCATTTTCAAAATGAACCATTTTAAATTTGGAACCATTTTCAAAATGGAACTATTTCAAAATTCGGAACCATGTTTAAAAATGAACAATTATTTCTAATTTGGAACCATTTTCACAATGGAACCATTTTCAAAAAATGAACAATTTTCAAATTTGGAACCATTTTCAAAGTTGGAACCATTTTTAAATTTGGAACCATTTTCAAAATGGAACTATTTTTAAATTTGGGAACATTTTTGTCGGGGATATGACCCCGGGTACCCCAAAGGTATTGGTTCTACGGAGTTAATAGAGGTGTTGGTGAAGAAATAAATAACAGATAAAAAGAAATAAAGGAAAAGGCAGACAAGAATCAGCCTGGACCGAATCTGATAATACAGGCCGAATCAAACCAAGCTGGGCAGACCGAATTCGATCAGTCTCGGGCAGGCCGAATCTCCTCTGATCCGGCTTGGCCATTGTCCCTGACCCGGCTGGGCCGGCCCACCTTCCTCCAGCCTCGGTTGGACAGCACAGCAGCCTCGGTAGGCCTCGAAGGGCAGCATCGGTAGGCATCGATGTGTGGCCTCGGTGGGCATCAAGGTATGGCATCGGCAGGCTGGAGTGTCCAGCATCTTCTCCATACCCCGGCTGGGCCGGCCCAGTTTCCTATGTCGGCTAGGGAGAGCCTCCCGAGCTGGGCTGGGCTAAGGAGTGCCTCATAAGCTGGGCTGGGCTGAAGTATTGTTACCCAGCTGGACCGAATCTCCACCTCAGTTGGGCCAGGCCGAAGCAGCCACAGCTCGGCTGGGCAAGGAGTCCTAATTCGGATGGGCTGAAGCTCGACGGGCCAAGGTGGCTACGTCTCGGTTTGTAGCGAGCTGAAGCAAGGACAAGTAGCGATCCTGCACCTCGGGAGGACCTCTGATCGAAGCAAGTCCGGACGGGCAGAGGCCGTTCTTTACCTCGACTGGGCCACCTCGCATTCATCTCGGCTGGGCAGCCGGGTCTTCTTCAGCCGGATCTTCATCCGAGTTATACTGCTGCAACGACCAACGTGCTTCTACATCGACACTCCTGCACCTCGCTCTTAACCGGATCACTCACGCAGACGCCGGGACATCCCTATCCGGATCATCACAAATATCTTCGGGAGAAGATAAGAAGAGGACGTGGAGATTCTGAGGACAACGACTAGAAGACAAAGGCAATGACGGCATCTCCCAGAGATGCCGGAGACAAGTGCTAGAAGACAAAGGAGTCAACTGTGCTACAGTGCATGGTGACTCCTCCTCCACTCATTGTTCCCTGGGTTCCACGTTATAAGGAGCACCAGGGAGAGGGCACGGGGGACGGGCGCATACGCACGCAGCCAGCCAGAGGCTCTTCTTCTCACCTACCCTTCTTCTTCCTCCTTTAGCTCTTCCTCCATGGATGAACTGCTCAGCTCATGGAGCACTTGTACAAATCATATACAAAGAGGAGAATACACCGAGTAGGCTAGTGCTGCAGTAGGGGTTTTACCTCCTCACGAGGGCCCCGAAGCAGGGTACATCGTGTGTGCTTTGTGTTCTTGCGGTTCTTGTTCTTGTTCTTGCTTGTTCTTCGTGTTCTTCGTGTGTTCTTCGTGTGCGACTCCATCGCGCAATCCCTCCCCGAAACCACAAGCATCCGTTCGGCCCCAGAATAAGCCACCCCGTGGCATCTGCGTGTTTCCCACCACGACAGTTGGCGCCCACCGTGGGAATGATAGTGGTGCTTGTTGGGTTAATTTCGGATGGGATCTTCATCATCAACGCGGGGACTCAACATCGCCATTGTCCCCGCGCTCTAGCTTGACATCGTCGACAGATCCGTGGTGTGAAAAGTGACTCGGGGACTCGACTTCGGCATCGTCCCCGCATGTTGACTCATTTTCGAGTTAGATACAGTGCGAATCCAAGCTATTCTGGAATCCTGAGATGTTCTGGAATCCGAATCAAGTTTTGGCAAGTTTCGGTAATCCGAATCAAGTTTTGGCAAGTTTCGGTAATCCGAATCAAGTTTTGGCATGTTCTGGAATCCGAATCAAGTTTTGGCAAGTTTCGGTAATCCGAATCAAGTTTTGGCATGTTCTGGAATCCGAATCAAGTTTTGGCATGTTCTGGAATCCGAATCAAGTTTTGGCATATTCTGGAATCCGAATCAACCTGGCAATCCGAATCTAGTTTCGGTAATCCGAATCATATCTTGGAAATCTGAGTCTATTCTGGGTATTCATACTGGCATTAGCGTCTTCCTCGACTTCTTCAACAACCTGGCCTTGTAAGTATCGTTTATATGTCTGCGTTACTTTTCTTACATAGTCTCGGACAGTACTCGGGGACTGCCCCCTCGTTTCTACCTTGCTTTGTTTAGTTGTTTCCCCCGTGGGCAAAATGTTTTGACCCGGGGACTGGGCGTCCAGTCCAGTTTTGTTTTGTCTCAAAAGTTACTCGGGGACTGCCCCCTCGCTTCTTGTCTAGCGTTTCCCCCGGGACAAGATGTCTTGACCCGGGGACTGGGTAGCTAGTCTGTTTTGCATCTTCTCCTGGATAAGAAAAGTAACTCGGGGACTCGGTTGAAACCGAGTCTAGTTTTTTGTGCATAGTATCTGCTGTTAGATTCGTTTTCTATCAAGTGCTATAGCTACTTTGCCTCAATTATTATAATGGTTGTTTCCGTCAACTATTCTTCATCATATGTATGTTGGACTAACATTGAAAGGTGACATCGGTTTTGTTGAGAACGATCATTACTGAAGTATTTCAGAGATCTGGATTCTGTTGGTAATCCGAATCACTTTGGAAATCTGGATTCTGTTGGTAATCCGAATCACTTTGGAAATCTGGATTCTGTTGGTAATCCGAATCACACTGGAATTCTGGATTCTGTTGGTAATCCGAATCACACTGGTAATCCGAATTACATTGGAAATCTGGATCATTTTGGTAATCCGAATCACGTTTGGTAATCCGGGTCATATCGGTAATCCGAATCACATTTGGTAATCCGAATCACTTTGGAAATCTGGATTCTGTTGGTAATCCGAATCACACTGGAATTCTGGATTCTGTTGGTAATCCGAATCACACTGGTAATCCGAATTACATTGGAAATCTGGATCATTTTGGTAATCCGAATCACGTTTGGTAATCCGGGTCATATCGGTAATCCGAATCACATTTGGTAATCCGAATCACTTTGGAAATCTGGATTCTGTTGGTAATCCGAATCACACTGGAATTCTGGATTCTGTTGGTAATCCGAATCACACTGGTAATCCGAATTACATTGGAAATCTGGATCATTTTGGTAATCCGAATCACGTTTGGTAATCCGGGTCATATCGGTAATCCGAATCACATTTGGTAATCCGAATCACATTTGTAATCTGAATCACATTTGTAATCCGAATCACATTGGAATCTGGATTGTATTGGTAATCCGAATCATATTGAAAATCTGGGTCATATTGGAAATTCGGATCATATTGGAAATCCAGATCATTTTGGAAATCCGGGTTATATTGGAATTCCGGGTCATCCGGATCATAATTGAAATCCAAGGTATCACGGTTATATTGGCTATCTCAAATTATCCAAAGTACCCTAGTTATCGGTACTATCTAGATCGCCGTTTATTTCGGTTTACCACAGTATCACGGTATCATTCCCCATCCCGGATCGCCGTTTATTTCGGTTTGTCACAATATCATGACATCTTTCCATATCTCACATCGTTGTTTATTCTGTTTGCCAGCGTATCATGGCATCGTTTGCATACCAGATCTTTGTTTATGATTGTTAGCCAGAGGCAACCTTTGAGATATGTTTTTGCAGGTTGTATGTCAGTCCAGCAGTGGCTGGAGACATCTATGTCGGTATACGCCCGGAGTGGCTAAAACCGGCATTTGAGACATGGTTATGTGTCATTCCAGCAGTGGCTGGAGACATCTATGTCGGTATACGCCCAAGATGGCTAAAACCGGCATTTGAGATATGGTTATGTCAAACCAGCAGTGGCTGGAGACATCTATGTCGGTATACGCCCGAAGTGGCTAAGAACCGACATATGAGTTATGCCCAAAGAGGCCGAGGTACCGAGACATATGTGATATGCCCAAAGAGGCCGAGGTACCAAGTTATGTGATATGCCCAGAGGGGCCGAGGTACCAAGACATATGTGATATGCCCGGAGAGGCCGAGATACCGAGACATATGAGATACATACTTGCAGGTTTATGTCGGTCCAGCTTACGCTGGCGGCATCCCAGTCGGTAAAAGCCAGGAGGGCTAACCGACGCTGGCGGCATCCCAGTCGGTAAAAGCCAGGAGGGCTAACCGACGCTGGCGGCATCCCAGTCGGTAAAAGCCAGGAGGGCTAACCGACGCTGGCGGCATCCCAGTCGGTAGAAGCCAGGAGGGCTAACCGACGCTGGCGCCATCTCAATTCGGTAAAAGCCAGGAGGGCTAACCGACGCTGGCGGCATCTCAATTCGGTAAAAGTCAGGAGGGCTAACCAACGCTGGCGGCATCCCAGTCGGTAGAAGCCAGGAGGGCTAACCGACGCTGGCGGCATCCCAGTCGGTAAAAGCCAGGAGGGCTAACCGACGCTGGCGGCATCTCAATTCGGTAAAAGCCAGGAGGGCTAACCGACGCTGGCGGCATCCCAGTCGGTAGAAGCCAGGAGGGCTAACCGACGCTGGCGCCATCTCAATTCGGTAAAAGCCAGGAGGGCTAACCGACGCTGGCGGCATCTCAATTCGGTAAAAGTCAGGAGGGCTAACCAACGCTGGCGGCATCCCAGTCGGTAGAAGCCAGGAGGGCTAACCGACGCTGGCGGCATCCCAGTCGGTAAAAGCCAGGAGGGCTAACCGACGCTGGCGGCATCTCAATTCGGTAAAAGCCAGGAGGGCTAACCGACGCTGGCGGCATCTCAATTCGGTAAAAGCCAGGAGGGCTAACCGACGCTGGCGGCATCTCAATTCGGTAAAAGCCAGGAGGGCTAACCGACGCTGGCGGCATCTCAATTCGGTAAAAGCCAGGAGGGCTGAGAACCGGCATATAATGGTGGCCATTCAGGCAACACGTTTCCAGTGCAAACTGACATCTCGTTGTTGATTCGGGTGAGCTCGGTCAGCCGGATGTCGCATTGGGCCTGAAAGGCAAGGCTGTACGATGAGGTTTCTGGTACAGTTGTTTATCTTTGTAAGTCTGTGCGCGACTCTGCGAGTCCCCCACAGCCTCGGGGACTACTGTCGGGGATATGACCCCGGGTACCCCAAAGGTATTGGTTCTACGGAGTTAATAGAGGTGTTGGTGAAGAAATAAATAACAGATAAAAAGAAATAAAGGAAAAGGCAGACAAGAATCAGCCTGGACCGAATCTGATAATACAGGCCGAATCAAACCAAGCTGGGCAGACCGAATTCGATCAGTCTCGGGCAGGCCGAATCTCCTCTGATCCGGCTTGGCCATTGTCCCTGACCCGGCTGGGCCGGCCCACCTTCCTCCAGCCTCGGTTGGACAGCACAGCAGCCTCGGTAGGCCTCGAAGGGCAGCATCGGTAGGCATCGATGTGTGGCCTCGGTGGGCATCAAGGTATGGCATCGGCAGGCTGGAGTGTCCAGCATCTTCTCCATACCCCGGCTGGGCCGGCCCAGTTTCCTATGTCGGCTAGGGAGAGCCTCCCGAGCTGGGCTGGGCTAAGGAGTGCCTCATAAGCTGGGCTGGGCTGAAGTATTGTTGCCCAGCTGGACCGAATCTCCACCTCAGTTGGGCCAGGCCGAAGCAGCCACAGCTCGGCTGGGCAAGGAGTCCTAATTCGGATGGGCTGAAGCTCGACGGGCCAAGGTGGCTACGTCTCGGTTTGTAGCGAGCTGAAGCAAGGACAAGTAGCGATCCTGCACCTCGGGAGGACCTCTGATCGAAGCAAGTCCGGACGGGCAGAGGCCGTTCTTTACCTCGACTGGGCCACCTCGCATTCATCTCGGCTGGGCAGCCGGGTCTTCTTCAGCCGGATCTTCATCCGAGTTATACTGCTGCAACGACCAACGTGCTTCTACATCGACACTCCTGCACCTCGCTCTTAACCGGATCACTCACGCAGACGCCGGGACATCCCTATCCGGATCATCACAAATATCTTCGGGAGAAGATAAGAAGAGGACGTGGAGATTCTGAGGACAACGACTAGAAGACAAAGGCAATGACGGCATCTCCCAGAGATGCCGGAGACAAGTGCTAGAAGACAAAGGAGTCAACTGTGCTACAGTGCATGGTGACTCCTCCTCCACTCATTGTTCCCTGGGTTCCACGTTATAAGGAGCACCAGGGAGAGGGCACGGGGGACGGGCGCATACGCGCGCAGCCAGCCAGAGGCTCTTCTTCTCACCTACCCTTCTTCTTCCTCCTTTAGCTCTTCCTCCATGGATGAACTGCTCAGCTCATGGAGCACTTGTACAAATCATATACAAAGAGGAGAATACACCGAGTAGGCTAGTGCTGCAGTAGGGGTTTTACCTCCTCACGAGGGCCCCGAAGCAGGGTACATCGTGTGTGCTTTGTGTTCTTGCGGTTCTTGTTCTTGTTCTTGCTTGTTCTTCGTGTTCTTCGTGTGTTCTTCGTGTTCTTCGTGTGTTCTTCGTGTGCGACTCCATCGCGCAATCCCTCCCCGAAACCACAAGCATCCGTTCGGCCCCAGAATAAGCCACCCCGTGGCATCTGCGTGTTTCCCACCACGACAATTTTAAATTCGGAACCATTTTTAAATTTGGAACCATTTTCAAATTTGGAACTATTTCAAATTTGGAGCCATTTTAAATTTGGAACCATTTTCGAAATGGAACCATTTTAAATTTGGAACCATGTTTAAAAATGAACAAATTTTTAATTTGGAACCAGTTTCAAAAAATGAACAATTTTCAAATTTGGAACCATTTTTAAATTTGGAACCATTTTAAATTCGGAATCATTTTTAAATTTGGAACCATTTTGAAAATGGAACCATTTTTTAATTTGAAACCATTTTTAAAATAAAACCATTTTTAAATTTGGAACCATTTTAAATTCGAAACCATTTTTAAATTTGGAACCGTTTTAAAAAAAGGAATTTTTTTAAAAAATTAGAACCATTTTCAAAATTGAACCATTTTCAAAAAAAAATTAAAAAAGAACGAAAAATAATAAGAAAACAAAAATGGTTCGTTGGAACTATTTTCAAAAATGAGACAATTTAAAAACAACGAAAAAAATAAAAAATAAAACTGAAAAAGAAACGAAAACAGAAAACGAAAACGAAAAAATAAAATAGAAAGAAAACAGAAAATGAGAAAAGAAAAAAAATAGAAAAGGAAACGGATAGCTCGCGAGGTATTGGTCCGGCCCAGTAACAGCTCGCGAGGCAGACGCTTCTGGCAACGCTACCGGGTAATCACTAGAAAAAGGGTTCATAAGAAAACAAAAATGGTTCGTTGGAACTATTTTCAAAAATGAGACAATTTAAAAACAACGAAAAAAATAAAAAATAAAACTGAAAAAGAAACGAAAACAGAAGACGAAAACGAAAAAATAAAATAGAAAGAAAACAGAAAATGAGAAAAGAAAAAAAATAGAAAAGGAAACGGATAGCTCGCGAGGTATTGGTCCGGCCCAGTAACAGCTCGCGAGGCAGACGCTTCTGGCAACGCTACCGGGTAATCACTAGAAAAAGGGTTCCCTTTGGAAATGGAACCAGACAATCGTTTTAATTGTGACAAGTGTCGGTTTCTCC
Source organism: Poa pratensis (assembly GCA_947311845.1). NCBI lineage: Eukaryota > Viridiplantae > Streptophyta > Magnoliopsida > Poales > Poaceae > Poa > Poa pratensis. The sequence continues at coordinate 72,024,033 of CAMZMU010000042.1, forward strand.
TCACATGATCCAATTTTGTTTGTCTGCATGTCTGCCATGTGTCACAATTAGATTGAAAGTGGGGGAGTATGAGAGAGAAAGGGAGGGCATGCACGTACGTGGGCATACAATTTTGCCTTTTATTTTTCAAATCCGAATTTTAAAAACGAAATATCTTGAGAACCATTTATCGAAATTACGAACCGTTTTCACTTTTGATCTCCTCGCGTCGAGATCTTCAAAACTAGATCCCATGTTGATATGTTTCGACGAATTTTTTTTTTTGTACAATCGGTTATGTATAGTTGTACAACCTGTGTCTGTAGTTGTACAAACCAAACTGTGTATGTGTAGTTGTACAACTTGTGTCTGTCTAGTTGTACAACCTGCGTCTGTACAACCTGTGTCTGTACAACCTGTGTCTGTACAACCTACGTCTGTACAACATGTGTCTGTACAACCTGTGTCTGTCTAGTTGTACAACCTGCGTCTGTACAATCTGTGTCTGTACAACATGTGTCTGTCTAGTTGTACAACTTGTGTCTGTAGAACCTATCTCTGTCTAGTTGTACAACATGTGTTATGAAGTCGTACAACCTGTATCTGTACGTGTAGTTGTACAACATGTGTCCCTTTTTGTTGTACAACTTAATTTGTGTAGTTGTATAATCTGTTAGTTGTACAACCTGTACTGTATAGTTGCACATCTCAAAAAAAATTCTTTCGATTTTTCCCTCTGCACGTTCTGTTTTCTGTACATCACACGAACCAGCTAACACACAAGGGCCTCGCCTAGGACGTACGCGAGCGAGCAGCTTCCATCGGCCGGCCGGCGCGTACACGCGCGGGGGCTTCACTTCCAGGACGTACGCGTGCGGTGGCCTTCGGATCGTACGCGTTGCGTTGGTTGGTTGCTTCTCCCAGGACGTACGCGAGCTATGCGCGCGAGTCGCGACCGCGGAATCAGCCGGACGAAGCGTGCGCCTCGCTTCGACCTGTCCGTAGCCAAATTAGATTTCTCCATCTTTCTAGGTCCAGCACGTGGCACGCTCTCCACTCGTTGGTGCCCTTTCGGAAAGGAAGCCTTTTTGTAGTCCTACCCACGCTACCGCTATGCGGCGCTAACGGGTGGCGCCGTATATCACCTCCCTGATGATGCAACAGCGAATTCGCGATTGAATTAGGACCTGGCCTAGTAGGCCCAACCGAGCGAGCGATTCCACGGTAGGAATCGCTCGCGATGCAGAGCATTTTCCCACGAGCTGCTTTGAGCGGTCAATACGACCTGCCATCCCATCTCGTCTCATTAAACCCGTTCTGGCCCAAGCGATAAAACTGCACGGCCTTTTGATCTCGCCGGCGTCCGGCTTCCTCCGGTTTCCGGCTCCGAGTCTGACGGCCGCCGATCCCTGATGGCGGCCTGGCTTCATCTCAGCCGCCCCCCCTCCTGCCCCCCCCCCCCCCCCGACGTTTCGTGGAAGAGCTGACGTTGTTTCTTTCATTTGAGCTACGTCGCCCACGGGGTGTTCGATCTTATGCCGTTGAAGCGGGCGGACGAGCTCAAACAACGGCAGCGGCAGCGCATGCAAGCTGAGGCTGCCGCAGAGTGCCCGCAATATCTGTTCCCTTCCGGAGGTGGCAATATGCTCCGATGTTCACCATCGATGGGCTGGAGGCCGCACCGAGGAACTTCTTGTGGCTTGAGGATGAGTTCAGGGTGAACGATTCGCTGTCACCTAAGATGGATGGAAGACTCAAACTGGCTGCTGCTTCTGATCAGGAAACACACCGGATGCCGATTGACGAACCAACCCATGGTAAAGTGTTACATCTGAGATGCACAAACCCCATCAGCATGAGCCGAACCCAGGGCAGATCGAGCTGCTGACAGATCAATTTATCCTGGTTCTTCCAAGTCTTCCACCTCCGGTAATCTGCCACCGGATGGAGCAATCGGGCTGGCATCCACGGATACCGATCTAGCTATCAGCCTCAGTGAACTTGGTTGCTTCCTTGACACTCACATCCTCTGACTGACATGACATGGGTTGGTAATGGTTGCAGCGACTCCTTTCCCTCTCTTGCACTGCACATTGTCAGCTCGCCACGCAGTGTGTCCCTGCACCAGGCGGGTTGCTAATCTCCTGCTAATGGCATGGTGGAGTCAACGACCGATCATGCGAGCAAAAGCGCTTTTGCCGACAGATTATCTGAAAGGAGGTGTGCTTTCGGATCTCCTAACTGAAAAAGGTAGCCAGTCCCTGCTGATTGGATGCATCGTTTGCAAAGATAAGTCCTGCTGTCTATGTACTGCTCGGGGGAAGGTGCGGCTTATTTGCTCAAGCACATGGTTAGCTGTACAAATTACATCTTGCGTGCCATTACAGCTAGGTTAGTCACTAGATCTAATAATCATTGCAATGCATTGTATTTAGATGATTAGGCATTTTGGTTTTTCTTTTTTGGGGGGAATGAGGCATTTTGCTTCACATTATAAAACAATGCAACATAGAATAAGGAAATGAAATGGCTGGGCTGGGCTGGGTGTCAATACGAATCCTGAAAAAAGCATGATCAGTAATGACCGAGAAACAAAACCGCTACTGATTGGACAAATAATATGTAATGTAGAGCATATTAATACACTTACAATATTTCTTTAAAATAGCCAAATTGTTGTGTTGTTATGTGTTGCGTTGTGTTGTGTTGCATGAAGATGACAGCATAGGGAATTTTTGCCAAAATAAGTATGCCGGTGTATCATAATTAGAAGATTCATATGGCATGCTGTAATCCTACTTAGACCCGTTTTTGTGGAATCCTAAAATCCTTAAAATGTCCTCTGTTTTTCCTATGATAAAGGATGGCTCTTCTTGATCCCATTAATAGCAAGATATTCCATTGAGATGATCCTGTTTTTTGTATAGAATAATCTGAATATAATATACAAATACTATGGATGCTGAAGATAATCATATTAGTAGTTCTTTAGTTCAGATTTGCTACCACAAGGGTAGGGTTCGTGTACACTTATTTCAATGTAGCAAATGATTGTTCCACTTCCACATGTATCATTCAATGGCATGCAAACTGGATTTATTCATTTGTCGATCTAATAATCATTGCAATGCATTGTATGTAGATTATTAGGCATTTTGGTTTTTTTTTTCAGGGGAACGAGGCATTTTGGTTCACACTTATTAAAATAATGCAAACATAGAATAAGGAAATGAAATGGCTGGGCTGGGCTGGGTGTCAATTAGAATCCTGAAAAAAGCATGATCAGTAATGACCGAGAAACAAAGGGCTACTGATTGCACGAATAATATGTAAAGTACACATATTAATACCCTTCCGATATTTCTTAAAATAGCCAAATTGTTGTGTTGTATTGTGTTGTGTTGCATGAAGATGACAGCAGAGTGATGTGTATCATAATTAGAAGATTCATATGGCATGCTGTGATGCTATTTAGACCCCTTTATAGAGAATCCTAAAATCTATAAAATTTTCCTCTGTTTTTCCTATGATAAAAGATGCCTATTCTAGTCTTCTTGATCCCATTTATTTCAAGATATTCCCTTGGTGTAGCAAAATAATTCAAGTAGACGACACTATGGATTCTGAAGATAGTCATATTAGTGTACTTCATTAGTTCAGAATTGCTATCACAAGGGTAGGGTCCGTATGCCCTTATTTCCATGTAGCAAATGATTGTCCCACTTCCACATGTATCATTCAATGGCACGCAGACTGGATTTATCCATTTGTCCAAGAATGTTTGTACTGATATTTATATTCTATGCTTAAGGCGGCTCGTTCTACGGTATCTTATCTTAGAAATATAGATCTTCCTGATGCTTAATTGAATGGCTCGTTGTAAGATAAACAAGAATAAAGTAAACAATATTGTACACCTGTCTGATAAACCCGAATCCCAACTCCCGTGAGTGAGCAAGTGAGAAACGTGCAAGCAAAAGGCAAAGTGTTATGGAAGCACAAGTCAAACCCAGCTCAATCAGGACACGGTACTAAATTGTTTGAATGCAGAACAAAGTCAATCTTGGACCAATGATGCAACCATTACACCAACAGCACATCATTGTCTTCATGTCACCGACTGGTGAGTAGGTGGAGACTTCTATACATCTACTGCCCTTTCCAATTCTTTTCTGATTTTCTGAACCTCTATTCATCCATACAAAGCTCTTTACAATGGTGGTTTAACACCTGAATGAGCAATTAACTGACTGGAAAATTGCTCAACAAAGCTTGCTCACCAGAAGGAACAGCATATTTACAATGCAGGGCTTTCACATGAGCAGTAACCACAGTTCAATTCTCGCAGGACCCAGAAAAATTTCTTGTGTTCTCAAACGACCTGAAATCTGAAATGGGATGCCATTTCCTGTGTTCCAGGATTCAGAGTCTAAACCAAAGAGGTGGGCGTGGCTGCATCATTAGGATTGCGATGCCACTTTTGTATAACCGGGCAACTGTATGTCCTTATCTGATTGGACTTGCCCTCCCCATGGAATCCCAGGGACGTGCAGTTGAACTGAAGGAAACAAAGCAAAGTGTGAGCTGGTGCGGCCCATGCGTGCTGCTGCACTGCTGCCTTGCAAGGCATGGGGGTGGACAGGACTCTTGTGGTGGTTACTGTAAGTTTTTTCCTCTTTTTTTTTTGCTTGCTGTGGTCTCTTGAGATTCAGTTATGTCACTGTCACTCCTATGTAAAAGTCACTTTCCCACTACCTTATAATTGAAATGCCACTAGTGGGTCTGGCTCACTTGGTGATTGGTCCTTCTCTGTTCATATGGTCTATTCAAAATCATACATGTCATAGATTATCTCCTCATAATACAAGTGCATGCACTATCTTCAGGTATGTGATGTTAGTAGTAGACCCTCGTTGTTCATAGCATGTAGTATGGGAAATCACCTTTGGCTCATAGGTGTAGATGCACCCAATATGCAAAAATTATACTTCAAAATGTCGAAAAATTGTAAGCAAAAATTTAGGATATATATCCACATATTTTATGTTCGCAAAAGTTTCGTTAAAAAATAACATTTTTTGTGGCCTGTGTAAAAAAGATAAATTCCGGTGCTCCAAAATAAATTTTCACGAAACATTTCTTTGCCTTTTTTACCCAGGCCATAAAAAATATCATTTTTTAACAATTTTTTTTGTGCAAACATAGAATATGCAGGTGCATATCCGAAATTTTTGTTTGATTGTTTTTTGGTATTTTAGAAAGTATTTAATTTTTTTTACATAACGGGTGCATCTACCATCTAGATATACGACCTGAAACACCTAGTATGCCTTTGTTACAGTTACAAAGCTATCAGTTAGGCTACCAGAAGGAATTTCCCTTCGGGCGAACGACGTAACTCGTGTAAGTACACCCGGTTAGGCTTTTTGTCACCAAACCTCAGCAAGAATATTTAATCAAGCTTGGAAGCATCACGTAGTTGTCCTTATGCCACCAAATTAAGGAGAGTAGTTGAACTGTTTAAGCACGTACATTCTGTAAAGTGCACCAGTTTACTAATTTCCAGTGCCCTTTTCATTCTTGTCACTAGAGATCACGCAGAAGAAGCTGAAGTAATAAGTCAAAGCAACAAGGTTAGCCTTTAAAATACCTAATGAGCTCTGTGTTATTTAAAGCTACTCTGATTAGTCAAATTTTATATCCAGATTTCTACGTACCCTACCTTCTCCTTTGGCTTGTGGTGCATCTTCACTACTAGCAACTCAGCACATTCACAGATTGATATACAGAGCAGGTAGTGTTTGACAATTCCCTTTTCCCTTTGCAGCTCAGGCTACTACCACACCACAGCAATGGGGGTTTATACACACCTCATCTCGAGAGTAGCAGCCCTGTAAGTTCAGTTCCTCTTTGTAGCTTCACAGTTGGATGATATCATCTTAGCAATGGCCATTCAGCTTGCTCTTCTTCTACCTTTGCTCTTTGGCATCCTGCTTGCACCAGGATGTGTAGCCACACCAGCCATGGGCCCATGGCTCCTACTACGCTCCTGCAGATGAAGTCCAGTTTCATCGATCCTGAAGGCATCCTCTCCGGCTGGTCGCCGGAGGCTGATGTGTGCTCCTGGCATGGTGTTTCATGCCTGTCAGGAGAGAGCATTGTGGTAGGCCTCAACTTATCCGGATACGGCCTATCAGGCACAATATCGCCGGTGATAGCCGGCCTTGTGTCTCTTGAGTTCATCGACTTGTCCTCCAACTCCCTCACCGGGCCAATCCCGCCGGAGCTTGGCATGCTTCAGAATCTGAAGAAGCTGCTCCTCTACTCCAACTTCCTCACCGGTACCATCCCAGCGGAGCTTGGCCTCCTTGAGAACCTCAATGTTCTCAGGGTTGGCGACAACCGGCTGCACGGCGAGATACCACCGCACCTCGGCAACTGCACGGAGCTCGAGATGTTAGCCCTGGCCTATTGCCAGCTGAGTGGCACCATTCCCCAGCAGATTGGCAACCTGAAGAACCTGCAGCAGCTGGTCTTGGACAACAACACTTTCACCGGCAGCATCCCATCTTTCATTGGCAGCCTGAGTGTTCTCCAGTCTCTCAACCTTGCAAACAATCAGTTTTCTGGCGTGATTCCGGCAGAAATTGGGAGCCTTTCCAGCCTGACATACCTCAACCTGCTAGGTAACAGCCTGACCGGCGCCATTCCGGAAGAGCTGAATCAGCTGAGCCAGCTGCAGGTTCTGGACTTGTCCAAGAACAACATTTCTGGAGGGATCAGCATCTCTGCATCGCAGCTGAAGAACCTGAAGTACCTTGTGCTGTCTGACAATCTCCTCGATGGTACCATCCCTGAAGGCCTTTGCCCCGGGAACTCAAGCTTGGAGAACTTGTTCCTTGCCGGGAACAACCTTGAAGGAGGCATTGAGGGGTTGCTCAACTGTATTTCTCTGCGATCCATTGATGCGTCGAACAACAGCTTCACCGGAAAGATTCCATCGGAGATTGACCGGTTGTCGAACCTCGTCAACCTTGTGCTGCACAACAATAGCCTCACTGGTGTTCTTCCACCTCAGATAGGAAACTTGGGCAACCTGGAGGTACTGACCCTGTACCACAATGGCCTCACCGGTGTGATCCCACCAGAGATTGGCCAACTGCAGAAGCTGACGATCTTGTTCCTCTACGAGAACCAGATGTCTGGGACCATACCTGATGAGATCACCAACTGCACGAGCTTGGAGGAGGTCGACTTCTTCGGCAACCATTTCCATGGGACTATCCCTGAGAGGATTGGGAACCTCAAGAACCTGGCAGTGCTTCAGCTCCGTCAGAATGACTTGTCTGGCTTGATTCCGGCGAGCCTCGGTGAGTGCAGCCAGCTCCAAGCCCTGGCATTGGCGGACAACCGGCTCTCAGGAGCATTGCCGGACACATTCGGCCATCTCACCCAGCTCAGCATCATCACCCTGTACAACAACTCGCTCGAGGGCCCCCTGCCAGAGGCACTGTTCGAGCTCAAGAACCTGACGGTGATCAACATTTCGCACAACAAGTTCAGTGGCAGCGTTATCCCTCTCCTTGGGTCAAGCTCCCTCGCCGTGCTGGTTCTGACTGACAACAAATTCTCCGGTGTCATCCCAACGGCAGTTGCACGGTCGCAGAACATGGTCCGGCTCCAGCTGGCTGGCAACCAGCTCGCAGGTGCAATCCCGGCCGAGTTGGGCAACCTGACTCAACTCAGGATGCTTGACCTCTCATCCAACAACTTCTCTGGCGATATCCCGTCGGAGCTCTCCAGCTGCTTGCAGCTCACCCATCTGAATCTTGAAGGAAACAGTCTGACAGGCTCCGTGCCTTCTTGGCTTGGCAGCCTGCGCTTCCTCGGAGAGCTCGACCTCTCGTCGAATGCATTAACCGGTGGAATACCAGTGGAGCTCGGCAACTGCTCGAGCCTCCTCAAGCTGTCTCTCCGCGACAACCATCTCTCCGGCAACATTCCACAGGAGATCGGGAGGCTCACATCCCTGAACGTTCTCAACCTCCAGAAGAACAGCCTCACCGGCGTCATCCCACCGACGCTCCGGCAGTGCAATAAGCTGTACGAGCTGAGCCTGTCGGAGAACTCGCTTGAGGGGCCGATCCCACTGGAGCTCGGACAGCTATCGGAGCTGCAGGTGATGCTGGACCTAAGCCGGAACAAGCTGTCCGGCCAGATCCCGACGTCCCTTGGTAACCTCGTGAAACTGGAGCGGCTGAACCTGTCCTCCAACCAGCTCCATGGGCAGATACCATCCTCGCTGCTGCAGCTCACCAGCCTGAACCGCCTGAACCTGTCGGAGAATCTCCTCTCAGGCATGATACCTGCCGTGCTATCGAGCTTCCCAGCTACGTCCTACGCTGGCAATGAAGAGCTCTGCGGCGCGCCGCTGCGGCCGTGTGGGGCGAACGGGAGGCGGCTGCCGAACGCCATGGTATCCGGCATCGTGGCGGCCATTGCCATCGTCTCAGCAGCTGTGTGCATGGCTCTGCTGTACATAATGCTCAGGATGTGGAGCAACTGGAGGGAAGTATCGGTGTCAAGCTCGGACAGCGAAGAGCCGCCGGCGCACGGCAAGGGAAGCAAGTGCGGCGCCAAGGACGGGAAGTACTGGAAGGTCGGGTCGGACTTAGTTGTGGCGTCGTCGGAGGAGAAGTACAGCTCGTCGTCGGAGAGCAGCGTTCTCCATGGGAAGTCGACGGAGGCCAGCAGCCCAGCGCCATGAACTTGAAGGGCTAAGAGAGTAAGAGTGCACCTTGCATGCTATGGTTTATTCTATAAAATGTTTTATGTATCAGTGACTATATGGAAGTAACAATCGCCTCCATTAAGCTTTTTGTTCTTGTTTCTGTAATATTGTTTTTTCAAGTGTTATTTCTTCTAGTGAAATTATGTGTTCTTGATCTGATGCTAAGCAAAACCGGGAAGAGTTTTTCCTTTTCGACAGTGTGGGGAGACTTTTTTAGTGTAACCGGGAAGAGCTAGTAGGATCAGGATGTCTTGTTTCTTTTCTGTACATTTTTTTTTGCCCAAACATATTTTTGTTTACGCCGGCCCAAATAGACTTGGTTTATGCCGCCGAACAGGCAAAGCGGAATCCTGCCTTAGCGATTCGCTCCTGCGCCCCTTCACGCATCCGCACAAGTTTTGCTAGGATGAAAACTGAGATGATACGGACAGACTAAGCGGTGTCATATTTGTTTTCATTTTTTTTTTGCGAAAACGGAAAACGAATACAGAAATTCTGGAAACAAATATTGTTGGAAATAGATACAGACCAAATACGGTACATAAAGTAGATGTTTGTCGGAACCAAGAGAACTCCTTGAATAATGCAGGAAAATTCAATCAAACCAACAAACTTGTCAAGTTTCTAATATGAAATAAAATATACAAAGAAATCATGATTATATAATATAGTGTGCATAAATTATGAAGTGTGGCAACATAAAAAATACCTAGCGCATCCCTAAAATACCAAACTAGGAACAACTCGAGAGGGAGATGATATGTGAGTACATATGGCATAAATATGGTCGCTTGAGATCTTATTATTCTCGACAATTTTTTTAGGCTTGCTGGATTCAGAAAACACTACATTAGCAAAGATGGAAAGTTCAGTATTAGTGGAAATGGAATTTCCATTTCCATGATTGTTCCGACGGAATATGGTGTTCTGTTTCCGTTTCCGTTTCCTCATAAACGTTTCAGTTTCCGTTCCCGTTCCGCAACATTCCGTTTTCATTTTCGTATTTTCATTCCCTTTTCATTTTTCACGAAAAATTCGGAAAAGTTTCGTTCCGTTTTCAAAGTTACTTTACTCCATCTGGTTTCTCTGTTATTTTTTTACCCGGTTAATCTATTTTTTTTTCTTATTTCTTACTTATTTTATGTTTTTTTTGTTTCTTCTCTCATTTCAAAATAAGATAAATCTGAGTATATTTTTTGTTCCAATAAGATTAATGTGCGTATTTAAAAATCGTTCTTATACATAAATGTTCATATTAAGAAATCTTTCAAATAACATAAATTTTATTTTTTACAAATCATACAAATAACTTAAATGTCCATGTTTGAAAATTCATTCAAATAACATAAATAGTTATATTTGAAAATATTTTAAAAATAGAAAATATAGATTTTGTACGTAATGTAAATATTTTATGTATTTTACAAAGAATAGCTCGCCGCAACTTTTTTTGTCTTGCCTGTTTATTTTCTTTATATTTCATTATTTTATTTTATAAGTTTAATGTATAAATTTAACTTTTATTATCTATTTCAAATAAATATATGAATAAATGCTAACACCTGAACTTTTTTTGAATTCCTTAACATTTGTCTAACATGGAATATTTCTTGAGATGTATGAATTTTTTTTAATGCAATAATAGTTAGATGTATGAAACATTGAAACCTTTTCAGATACTTGAACAAATTTTCAAACCTACAAATAACAGTTATTTAATTATTGGTGAACGTTTTTTAACCTAAAAATGGTCCACACACATTCGAATAAGTTCATGTTTTGTAATAATATCCGTGGGGCTACAAAAAATGTTTACAAAGTTTTAAATATGGTGCACACACATTCACATGTTTGAAATATGTTCACGGATAAAAAATGTTGATGGAGTAAAAAAAATTGTGTTAAAAAAATTATTCACAATGTTCAAAAAAAAAAAAGTTCACCGATCAGAAAATGGTCACAGAGTTAAAAAATTTCAAGTGTTTAAAAATGTTCGTGGTGTTCAAAAATGGTCACGTGGTTTTCCAATAAATTAGAGAAATAGAAATAAAGAAAATAACATGTACACATGTTATTGCCGATAACAAGCAAAAAACAACAAAAAATGCATTAGCCAATAAATAGGGAAAAAGGAAAAAAGTCAAAAAAAGAAAACAACCAATTGTTTTTCGAAAAACGAAGAAACTAAAATAACAAAAAATAAAGAATCATAAAAAAACTAGATTAAAAAGATGCAGAAAAATAGAAGGAAAAGAAAGAAGCAGAAAAAAGAATCTGGAAAACCTGACAAAATAAAACGAAAAAATGAATAAAATGGCCGGCCCATGCGGGATTGACTCCTGCGGGCAAGTCTGTACTACAGCTCGCTTGTAGCGATATATAGTGCCTGCGACCTTTGAGGGACCCTAAAAAAGGCAAATTTTAGGATACGTAGGTCACGGACTCACGGCTACCAGCTTCTAACAATTCAGAAAAGGAAACTGCTTGAGATTGGCTCATTTTTTAATTTATGTATCTACGCTCGGAATTGAGCACCGGATTTGCAGTAGGTTTAAACCATAATGTTTTTCCTGTAAGAAAATGTTTTCCGAGATCTTGGAACCGGGACCAATGATGAGTATACTTTGTCTTCTCTTACAAGAGAAGAATGTTTACATGTTCTAAACCTTGTACTTATTTTCCATCATTGTCTTCATTTGGAAGCTTACTTTAGATTCTGCTTCAGAAAATCCCCACAAACAAATATGGAAAGACTTGTTGGACAATCGGGAGTATTCTTATATGTCCTAATGCCAAACCACATTGTCTAACATGTTGGTCCTAAATATCGGAATAGGATGAACGAACTAGTGGCCACGCAATATCTTGACGGTAGAACAAAATAAAACCCTGCAATCAAGTAGGTTGTCCCAAGGACACCATATTCTAGGAGCCCAAGTTACGCTATTGAAAATCTGTTCCTCTAGCATTACCAGTTTGAAAATTCCGCTCCCCTTTTCAAACTTCACTTCTTTCATATAGCAATACCAGATTAAAGGGCGAATAGTATCAATTTCAAAATATTTCTAAACCATTCCTTGATTTGGACGGACGAAGCAATGACATTCGATTGTAACCTGAATGCAATCCAATTCGGCCATGCAATATTTTTCTAATACTAAGAATAAATGCATTTCGACTCCGTCCTGCAATAAGCACGGCAAGGAATCTCAGCACGTTTCTTTCCCTGTTCTATATGATCTTTTTTTTTCTTCATTTTGCGTTCATGGATTGTTTCATGCTGCTAGGAGGCTTTCCTCAGTTCATCGCCGTGCTTTCAGGATTGCAAAGCACGCCACTCTTTTTGCTCCTGAATTCCAAGTCTTGAAGAGCCGAGATGATTTCCTTCTTGCCAATCGCTGAGATAATAGTCGTAAACTTGGTACTTATTTTCATCCTTATTCCGTAGTATTCCACTCGATAGCATCAGTTTTACCCCACTTGCTTGTTTAGATACTCAAACTGGTCCTTGTATTAGGCTGGTCACAGTGGGAGTAACTTAGGTTGTAACATCACACATTTCAAGACAAGTTTGTTTATGTGGCATGTAGTTAATGAGTAGAGAGGTGTTTGTGGCAACTTAGCTAGTTACCGTAACATCATACTTATCAAGACAAAATGAGTCTATAGGCCAATAAATAAGTCACCACACATATGTTACTCTCCATTGTGGAGGTAGTAACATAGGCTAGTAACATCAGCATGTTACTACTCTATGTTACTCCCCATTGTGAGCAGCCTTAGTGGAACACTTGGTTTTCGGCAGATCAGTCTATGATTTTCGATAAACAGTGCGAGAACTATTTTCAAATCTCTTACCACAACTACTGAAACACCAAAAATATACCATGAGAATAAGAAAAAAAATTATTTAAATATGGGATTGTCTACAGCTTAGCGGCCTAGCACTAAGCTAGGCATCTTCTGGAAAAGAATCTCAGCACCATTGGTAACGATATAAGGCTTAGTTTACGATTGCTGAATTTTGTTGTGTTTTTCTAATTTTACTAGGAAATGTGCCCGTGCGTTGCAACGGGATAAAAAAAATCTATCGCAAGACTACAAACTGACTCATGTCTTCTTATTTATTGTATCTGAATCTTTTAACCCATTATTTTGTTTAGTTGTTTAAAACCGATTGCGCATATAGTGTGACACAATTTTCTCCTTGAATCCTCAAGCAAGCAGAAAAGACATAAACCCATAATTTTTTGCATTATGAAAAATGTCCAGGAAATCTAACCGTTGTGGAATTGTCAAGATCCATGATTCCTTTCTTTTGCATACATTTAATTGCAACCGTGAACTGCAGACAATTAAGCTATAAAGCCTATAATCTATTGGTTCAAAGACTCGATTAGGCATAGTGTACGTTGTGAATATGTACTGCCGTACAGGAAGTCAGGAACAGGCAAAGAAATTCTTGCAGCCAGGAGGATCCATTACATGGTAATTTCCAAATATAATCACTATAGTAACTATATATACATATGCTTATTCATTTAACAGATAGCAAAAGTGCCTGTGCGTTGCAACGGGAGAGAAAATATCAACTCGTTGAAAACATCGGCTGGATCTAAATTTTGCCCCACAATGGATATACCCATGTAACTCTAGCCTCTCTTTGTCCAATTGTCCTTTTGTGTTAATATTTTTTTCTATTTGATTTACTCAGCAAGACAGCAAGGTGCTTGCAACAAATTACTACGGATACCTAGCAAATTTACGATGGCGAGATGGAGATGAGAGTAATTGGTGCGATGGCGAGATGGAGATGAGAGTAATTGGTGATTGGAGATGGGAGTAATATATTCTCACAAATATATTTCAAAAAAAAAATATTCTCACAAATCTAAAAAACAATATGACGTGATTTCTACCAATCAAACGTCTTATGTTTTAGGTTTTGCTTTAGATTTAGTTCTCTTTTTGCAGTGTACATCATTACTCCGAAAAGAGAAATTAAAATTCACCCCTAATTTCCAATCTTCTTTTTGTGCGTTGCATCATAATTATATAGAAGTACAAAATAACATGTACTATCATTTAAAAATCCGTACATAAACATTATTTAAAATCGTAATAAAATTAGGCTCTCAAATGAAAAATTCCAAAGTTCTATTCTAAAATACCATACATGCCGTACACAATAGCTCACAGGCTAAAAGCTGTACAATGAAATTATATCTGCCAGTAGAAACACTATTTCAGAGTATACACATGCCTCTCCTGATATGTCATTTACTTTGCCTACCGGTGTTTCCTCCTTACTCAACTACTTCAGCAATCTTAGCATCCAATCCATCCACGCAGCAAACAAAATTCGCATCCAAGGTAAGAAACTTATGCAGTGCCCGCAAATTGAATTGAATCGAAATATATCAAATTGCTTTTACCTTGCTGCTGCTGGCCCAGCACTTCTTCTTTCTGCATCATGGCAGTCCTCCTCGACGTCCGTCTTGCTTTGGGGGCCTCTTTCACAGCTACTGACACCACCGTCCTCTGCCTCCGAGTGCGTGTGGCTCGAGCGGGCACGGTCTCCGCAACAGCAAATTGCTCCTTCTTCTGAGCGTCAATGGTCGCTTCAATTTCCTCAGCACCGTCACCTCCCTCGTCTGAAGAAGCAGGTGCAGACACAGCAGCTCCCATATCAGAGACATCACCTGAATCATAGCAAACGAAATTCACATCAGTCAAGAAACTGAAACAGTGCCAGCAAATTGATTTGGAAGCAAACTGTGCTTTACCTTGTGTCACCTTTCCTTCCTCTTCCTTCTGAGCTTCCGCGACCGCTTCCGCAGCACCATCATTTCTTTCGTCCGAGGAAGCAGCTGCAGGCACAGCAGCTTCCGATTCAGAAACGCCACCTGAACACCGACCACAGCAAACAAAATTCACGCCAGGCAAGAGATTAAACAGAGAATTCCAATTGATCTGAAGCAAACTGTACTTACCTTGCGTTGCCTCTCCTTCCTCTTCCTGGTCCTGCTCGGTCTTCCTCGCTGCAGCCCTCCTTGACGTTCGCCTTGCCTTGGGCGCCTCGTCCTCAACCACCAACACCACCGTCCTCTGGCTCCGGCTCCGGCCACGAGTGGTCTGCGCCGGGACGGCCTCTGCAGCATTGTCCTCTTTCTGTGCCTCTGCAACCACAAGTTTCTCCTCGTTGTGAGCATCCATGGCCGCTTCTCCCTCGTCCGAGGAAGCCGGTGCAGGCACAGCAGCTTCCACATCAGAACCGTCAGCTGATTCCAGGCCGCAGCAAACAAAATTCACATCAGGCATTCAGGCCAGAACTTGAACAGAGCAAGCAGATTGACTTGAAGCGAAAGCTGGGAGAGCGAGGGGCTCAGGCGAGCGAGCCTGCCGCGCATCTACGGGCGGCCCGGCTCGGGCGGCGCCGAGATGGGCCGAGGGCGGAGCGGCCGGAGGAGGGCGCGCCCAGGGCGAAAGAGGACGGGGCGGCGCCGTGGCGGAGGAGGACGGCCGGCACCGGGACGGGCGACATGGGCCGAGGGTGGAGCTGCACAGGGGCGTAGTGGCATTGGGGCGGCGCGGTCGGGGTGGAGCTGGGAGACGCCGGGGCAGAGGAGGGCGGCGCGGCCACGGGTGCGGCGCGAGGAGCGCTTCGCTCGGGCGCCCGGGGATTGGGTGGCTCCGTGGCTGGCGGCTAGGGTTTCCTAGGGACTGCGGGTTAATTTCCCAGTTTCTCGGGGGGCTTTTTGTAAAAGGGGGCGAGAAGAAACATCGAACCGGTATGTTTCACTTGGCGGTGGCAGGTTGTGTAATATGAGACTTGGTGGGAGGGTAAAATCGGAAGAAAAAATGACGTACCACAAGAAACCTTACTGCTTTTATTATTAGGTATAGATAACCAACCGGGCACACAATTGGACACAAATATAGGGGAAAAGTGTCGAGCGAACAGAAAGCGGTGATTTGTCACCCGGGCTACATGTAGCCCGGTATTGTATTTACTTTTTTGTCGCCATTTTAGGTTTCCAAAAAATCTGGAAAAAATGCTGGATATTGACAACGACTTGGTCTATGTTTCTGAAAAGTTTCAACGCGAAATAGTTTATATTGCGCCCTATACGAAAATGACAAAATTCTGACAATTTTGAGAGATTTTGAATCACCACCCAGATCTAGAAATTTGTATTTTTTACACAGGATAAAATACTGAATGTTTCGCATTTCTTTTTTGCACACAGGCAGGAATCATCATTATCTACGTTTAGGATTTTTTTCAGAATTTTTTACAACTTAAAATTGCAGATTTTTTAATTTCAAAAAACCGGGCTACATGTAGCCCGGGTGACAAAACGACTTTACGCGAGCGAACACTCGAATAGAGAAAAAGGGGTTGGACAAACGGGTGCGAACACTCAAGGATCTCAGCACACTCCTTTCCTTTCCCTGTTCCAGATAGTTGTTTTTGTTTCATTCTTACTCGATTACCTCCATTGATGGATTCGTTTCGTGCTGCTAGGAAGGAACCTACGGTTTGTTCAGTTCATCAGCCGCGATTTCAGGATAAAAACGAATGCCACTGTTTTTGCTCCCTGAATTCCAGTCCTTGAAGAGCTGAGATGATATCCTATTTGCGAATCGCTTCTGCTGGTGCTGAATGCTGTCTTGTCCGGATGATGACCTTTTGCCCGACAGTCGTTTTCAGTGTGTGCAACGCCATTGACTGCGCAAATTCAACGACAGAATCATTGTTCCATGGAATGGAAGAGAGGATCTCAGGTGAGGATGAGCGAGCATGCGCGCCTAAAAAATATGATAAAATTCGCCTGCTTTTGTTCTTTCTTCCACTAGAATTTCACTGTGAATATTTGAATACTCTGAGTATTATAAAGTAACGAGAATGTGTTTATCTCGAAGTTAGTATTATATAGAGTACATCTGAAGAAAAATGTTAAGCTCATGTGTGTCTCCAATTACCTATAAGAAATTAATTGTCACTAGCTCAGTGCAAATGCATGTCAGTCAGCACAATGTGACGGCCCCAAACACCTGAGAATGACAGGCGGTCCACACGGCCGGGTTTCATGCCCTATCCATCGGTTATTCCGTGGCAACGGCGCTTTTCGGTGGAGCTTTGCAGGCCAATCAGGCGTCAGTTCATGGCGGATCTCCACAGCTTTTGCATACTACACCTTACCTGCGTCGCAGAACGACACCTTTTCTGGCTTTCCTGCCTCTGACTCTTGTCACCTGAGACCTGAATGAATGAATGAACGCATCGATCGAGCCAATGGATCTCATCCCGTCACCTGCTACTATTTCTTTGATCGTCGCTTCCCAAGATCGATTGTTTCCATAAGTTTTTGAAAATGTTAAACATGGTAACCGAGGTCATACCTTTGGACATCACATGGTTTCTACAGGTACCAATTTTTATTCATATTCAGTTATGTTTCTTCAAATAAAAATAGTATGCATTCTGAATTTTGATTTTTTTTTGGCGAAAAGAATTTTGATTATTTTGATGTTGTGGGCAGTGGTGAATTTTTCTACATAGACACTCATCACATAAAAAAGAATATGTTTTAGGACAAGGAAGGAATATTAATCATAACTTAGTCATATATGCTAAAGAGTTACCCGATTTATTGATATAGAGTAAATCGCGGAGAAACACACCATCAAAGGAGGGTATTGTAAAACAACACAATTTGAGGTGATTTTAACACATAACCCGTACCCTAGGGGTAGTCTATAAAAAAAAAGTCATGTGTGCTTAGTCATTTGATGTCTACTTTGACATGGTGGACCCACCTGTCAGTTTATGGCATCACACGACTTGGCTCGAGCGAGCTTGGCTACCTATAAATTGCACCAAATTAAATCTAGTCAAAATAGCTTTAGAGAATTGTTTCTCCTATGGGCAGGATCAGCTCATATTCAAACTATCCACACATGATATTTATGTTTTTTATGGATTGTGATCTAATATTACTCGAAAGAATTATAATTCAACTAAATTTGGGCGAATAACTTCAAATAATTGTTTCTCTTAAATGCTTTTGCATTGTGAGATGAGATTTTCTTACTCAATAAATATAGTAATGTTGGTGTTATGTTTGAACTTTTTCTTTGGAAAGTATGAAATTTCAGTTCAAATATGTCACAAATGGATCGGTGGAATGAGCTCAAGCTTAAGCATGCCACTTGTTGAAGTATAAATACATTGCCTTCCTTTTGCCCATCAGCTTGACGTTTTTGGGTGAACTAGTTCGGTGAATGCAGTTGACATGATATCAGAGTCATGTGATCTTGAGGTTATATGACCGCCGGATGCAATAAAAAATAAAAATATTGCAGTCCACTTTAAGCCTGACTGGGCAGGCGCGCGTGGGAATGTTGAAATAAAAATGCATTGCCCTACTTTTCCCCATCGACTTGATATTTGGATGAACCGGTTCGGTGCATGCGGTTCTACACCAGTGAGAGAGGGTGGTAAGGTTTTTTGTCACAGATTATTCCGAAGGTATGGGTTAGCGTTAAAACGGCATGAATTTGTGTTTTTTTTTGGTAAACCCTTCTTTAAAAGATTTGTTTTTCTACAATTCACTCTGACAAATATATAACCTCGTTATTGTGGATTATTCAAGTTAGCAGAAAAAGAATTATTTTTCATTTTGTATGGGAGCCTTTTTACATTATTTTCTATTAAGAGTTGTATTAGTATTTCAAAGTGAGACTGCCGCGTTCTGATCAGGCCGCCGATGCCCGTTTTTGCGTCCCACCACGAACTATTCAGTTATCATTAGAAACTGGAAATCTTCGCCCCAACATGAACAGTTTATTACAAAGGGAAAAAAGGAAATCTTTGGCCGACTCACGAAATTTGAGTGTAGTGCTTTAAAGCTCGAAAAACATTGTACTCGGGTACTTCACTTAGGTTGGGTATAGTCTTAAGGACTGTCTTTTGGCAGGAAGTAAAAAACGAGTTTTTACACTAGTTTACATTTAACAGTGTCTGTATGTGGTTAACCGTTTCCCTTCCCTAAAATACTTCAACAATTTATTCATGACTCCACTTACCATGTGTTAGTAGTACGACACTAAAATGTCGCACTGAAACTCTGTTCTGACTTCTGAAATCGATCAGACATTCAAAACTACAGTGGCTTCTAATAACCTTTCAGGCTAAATTACTAAACACATATCTGACAAAATAAACACCAATGGGACACAGGAATAGGCAATTCATCGGATCAATAACTAATTCGATGGAGCATATGTACAAGAAGAAAATTACATTAAACCATCGGCCGGTCAGAGGTTGTGCAGCGGGTTCGACCCCGTCGGCGCGAACCTCTTGTCGTCCCGGAAGAAGCCGGCGCCGCCGAACCGCCGCGGGGCGAAGGCGGCGGTTGCACGGCCGCTCTGACCCGCCATCCTCCGCCGCTGGTGCCTCCATTGCTCCACTTGTACTACAGGAGCCAAGACGCCGGTGGCTGATGCAGAGTCAGGGGAAGGTGACGGGACGACGACGCCGCCGCCGAGAAGCGACGCCCCCCTCAGCGCGAGAGGGATCATGGAGACTAGCACGAGAATCTTGATGCAGTTCATGCCAGCGATCGTCTCTCTACTCGACTACTCTGTAGAAATTGGTAGATTTCCAGATGACTAGATGAGCAGGGCGGAGGCAGTGGAGTTGCTCTGAGAGGTAGAGGATACGGTATGGGAGCGGTGAGTGAGACGGTAGTGAGCTCTGGCCTGGCGTTGGCAACTTGGCATAAATGCATAATCGGCAATGATGGACGGAATGGGATGCAGTCATGCAGAGAGAGAGAGGATGAAGAGGGGGAGAGAGTGATTTGACGTAGGAGGGAGGAGGCGAGCAATGAGCCAAAGAGAGCAGCTTTCTCGAGCTAGCGAGCCCAGCGTTGCGTATTATTCGTACCGGTTTTCGATTGGACGTGTGATGAATCATGAAATGACTGTGGCATCCCTCGCTGACTGACTCTGGCAGTTTACCCTAGTAGTCCTCTATCATGTGGAGCATTTTTGCTGTGTCAGTCTTCATAAGAAAATAAAAATGCCGACATTTAACACATCTCCAACACCTTGGGTGGAGAAACCCACAATTTAGAATTTTGTTCCGGGCGCCGCACTTTCCTCTTCTGCGAGTCTTATGTGAGAATCGCCTTCGAGATTCCGACCTGATCCTAATCTTCTCCAACATCGGCGTTGGTCGGAGTTTTTTTTTTTTGAAATGGGAATCATGGTCACAACCTCTGCATCAGAATGTTGCACACGTATTTACTTTTATTGCATAGTTTAGAGTTATAGAGTTAAATCATCATACATCTCAAGGATCGTCAAAGTGGCTACATGAATCAACCAGTGGAAAACAAAGAAAACAAACCGCCTATGCATGTTGGATTCTTCCCTATGCATGTTGGATTCTTCTAGCATGCTGCCAGTCACCCTGGTTGAATATACCCCCCTCTCGCAGCACCCTGGTTGATCATTTTGGTTGTGTGTGTTAATAAGAAAATAAAAGGCCTATATTTAAGACATCTCCAACACCTTGGGTGGATACACCCACAATATAAACTAGAATTTTAATTTTGCTAATGATGCAAATCCACAATAAACTTATAAAATGTTTCAGGGTTCACAATTTAGTTCTAGTCACATTACAATCAATATTTAAACCCTTTTGCACATAAGACCAACTATAGGGGTTATCTGTAGAAACCACCAACATTTGGTAGCAGTTGGAGACATGTCTAAAACTCAAATTAGCTTGATTGACTACAATTTTAACGGTTCAAACCAACAATAATGTACGTACTGGACAGTGTCAGCGTGTCACCCGAGCACATGGTCCAAAAATTTCCAGTTTATGTAAGATTCACCCAAATTTAGGTTAATTTTCAAGTTTTAAAAAATTCTAGTGAATTAGTCAGCATTGACTGATTTATCCGGAAAATTGAGACATTTTTACTAGTTGTTTAAAAGTTTGCTTAGAACTTCTTATATTCAGCCAAATTTTCTTCAATTTTTGAAAGTTCTCAAAGAACTAATTTTTTTCCAATGATTGAATTATATGGTTACTAATTAATCTACAAGACATTGAGCCAGTTTTGGCAAAATATTAAGAGACTAGCCACTTTTTGTCAGATTCGGCAAAATTTAGGTTATTTTTTGAACTTTTCAATAAAAGTCTGATTTTTTTTAAACGAGGCAAAAGCCTTGCGTTTTTTTGATATAGAAGGAGAAAACATTGAGCAGCCAAGGCCAAACCGGAAAAAACGCTAGATTTTAAGTTGTAATATCGGCCAATTGCTTCGCACTAGTGAGGATCCAGTTCAGGAGGGATGGGCATGACAACCACGAGGCTGCAGCCTGCCAGATTCGCTTGGAGAAGCGGCACTCGAAAAGGATGTGGCGGGCAGTCTCCGGTTGACATTTGCATAGTTGACAGACCGGTTGGTGAGGCCAACCCCTTATGGCAAGGTGATCAGAGGCCCACAGCCGATTTTGCACTGCGAGCAAGCGGCATTTTGGCGGGGCCCAAGGTTTCCACACAATGGGAGAGAAAGACCAGTGAATGGCTCCCGCAAACTGAGCTTTGTATGCAGACCCAGCGGTGTAGACACCGTTTTCCGTGAGGGTCCAGGCGATTTTGTCAGGGACGTTCGTAGTGAGAGCCACGTCCTCGAGGAGCTCCCACAAGGTGATGAATTGGGCAATGTGTTCCACGGTGAAGGCGCCAACAGAGATGTCGGCCACCCACTGGTGATCAACCAGAGCGTACCGGACACATCTGTTCTTTCGCTTGGAGGCAATAAAAATGAGAGGGGCCACGGATTTCGGCGTGGCGCCATTAAACGAAGACAAATACCAAAACACCGCGCGCCCACCATTCCCCACCGTGACCCTTGTAGCAGCGTTGAAGAGGTCCCGGTCCTGTTGATCATTCGGAATTTCAAGACCAACCCCGTGCTTATCAGGTGCAGTCCATTCGAATCAAAGCCATCGCAGCCTTAGGGCCCTTGCAAACTTTCCAAGTCGAGGATCCCAAGCTCCGCCATTCTTTTTGGGGCGACACACGTGACATGTACTTGCCATATAAGTACTTACTTGCTGGCCCCACTTATCAGACTCTTCATAATCGAGTTGATCCGAGATTGAAATCTATCTACAACAAATTACACCAAAAGTTGGTGGTTTATGCAGAAACCCTTATAGTTTGTGTTCTGCCCAAACCTCACCAAAGAGTGTTGGTTTGTGATATTTCAAGTCTCGCGGGACTTGATTTTAGTCGTTCCTGGTCGAGTGGAGTTTCAGCTATATTTTTTTGGGTGTCGTTCTTCAGTTCTAACTAGACATCTTAGCGCGGCAATGCCGCGCCCGTTTGGTGAAATTTAAATTTGGAAGTGTTGTTATGTAAAAGTTGTGAATGTTTGAGATTTGTTGAAATACGAAGAAAGTTTACGTTTAGAAATTGTTCAGTTTTTGGAATTTAATCGAGCTGGGAAGTTGTTTAGATTTGAATTATTTTTGCGTTTGCAAAATGGGTAGATTTGAAAGCCATTTATTTTTTTAGAATATTTAAATGTATATGGCATACATGTTGTGGTAAAATTTAAATTTAAAAATGTTCACATTTGGAAAATCGTATAGGTTTGGAAATTATTGAAATGCAAAGAAAGTTTATGGTTAAAAATTGAGCGCGGCAAATGCTGTGCTAGTGTTTTTAAATTCTAATTTGAAAATGGTGACGTGCTAAAATTGTATAAGCCTGGAAGTCATTGGAATCGAGAAAAAAAATTGTTTTGTAAATAGTTGGATTTTAGAGATTGCTCAAATTTGAAAATGGTTGTAATTCAAAAAGAGTTTACGTTTTAGAAATGTTTAGATTTTCAAAATTGGTTAGAGTGAAACCGTACTAAGGTTTTAATGTTTTTGTTGCTCATAAAATGATCGGATCTGTAAGAATTTTAAAATTTCTGTATGTCTTAAATTTGAAATTTGGATTAAAATGGCATGCGCCGCGGTCGTGTGGTTAGAAGGGAAAATATTGCGGAGTAAAATAGTCAAATTTGGAAATGTTGTATTTGAAAGCAATTTAGAAATATTCGTATTAAAATTTGTTTGGATTTGATTGTACTGAAATTTAGAAAATGGTTGCACTTAAAATTTATTTAAATTTTAGTGTGAAAATGTGGTGTAAAAAATTCAAGTTTGGAAATGTTCACGATATTTTAGTTAGATTAACATTTAATTTGAAGTGAAAAGTTAGTTAGCGTTTATTTTATGGTTATATTGATATATTTGAAGTTATTGTTGTACTTTGCATTTCACATTCCTATTATCTTTTTCTTTTGCTGGAATAATAATCTAAATATTTTTACTCTTTTTTTAGACAAATGTCTTCGTTATTACATATTGGAACATTGCTTATGGTTTTTAGACAGATGACTTTATTATTAAAAGAGATGTGAAATGTTTGGGATGGTATTAAAAAATGGTTCCATTATCATTTGTTTAAGAAATTGGAATATTGCTTAAACAATTTTTCATTTTTTGTCTTTCGTTTTTGCTTGAACAATAATCAGAATATTTTACATTTTTCTTATCTTTTGTAGAACATTTAAAAATAATTGTCGAAACTAAATAAAAGTAGTTCTTACGTTTCATCATCTAGTAGAGCTCATCGTGGACGTTGTGATTTAAAATGTTAAAATTCGTTGTAATTTGCCGTCTGGCATACTTGCAAATTTTGTAGCCAATTTAGATTTAGATGTCCAAATATGTTTGTAGTTTGACATAGGTATTTAATTAAGTTCAAAAATTAGGAGGGAGTCCACTGTATAAGTATTTTTAAAAAATCAACTTCATTTATTTAGAGGGGATGTATTTATGATGTTTGCAAATATTTGCTAAATTGAAATGTGCAAAAAATGTTTGTATTTTATCGTAAGTAGTTAGTATGTATTTTCCTGGTCATGTTGGTATTTTTTCCATATTTTTCTGATGATTATATTTTAAACTATTGGTCATGTAATTTTTTTTTTTTTGTAAATTGTAAGCAAACTGGACCTACATGGGTAGATCTTAAAGTCATTTAATTTTTTTTTGAATATTCAAATGTGTATGCCATGCACGTGTGGTAAAATTCAAATTTGAAAATGTTTACGTCTGAAACTGTGTAGGTTTGAAAATTATTGAAATGGAAAGAAAGTTTGTGGCAAAAAAATTGTTCACATTTCAGAAATAGTTTAGAAGAAATACTGTGGTGTGAAAAATCGGTTTTGGAAATGTCCACATTAAGAAAATTACGCAGATTTGGAAATTATTAAAATGTATAAAGAAAGTTTACGTGTCGATATTGTTAAGTGTTTGTAAATTATTCAATTTAGGAAGTTATTCAGATTTGAATTTTGTTAATGTTTGCAAAATGTTCAGAATTGAAGGGCATATGCGAGCTTGAAATAGGTATTATTTAGTTTTTTTTGTTGGAAAGTTGTTTAAATATCGCAAAATAATATATATAAAGTATTTTAAAAATCTTTGGAGAATGTACTATTTTTGAATTTTGCTTTCCGATACGATTCTATTTGTTTGGGAAGTAAGTTGAAAACAGTTAGTTGAAGCATTTAGTAGTTTTTGAAGTTGTGAAAAACCATATAACAATGTTTGCGAAGTGTTCAATTTCGGTACTTTTTAAGGTTTGAATTATTTAACCATTCGTAAGATAATCAAAGGTTGAAGACTTTTAATTTTTTTTGTAGTGTTCAAATTTGAAATTTGAATTTAAATATGTAAGTATGGATGCAATTTAAGTTTTAAATTGTCATTATTCTAAAATTGTTTGAAATTTGGAAATTGTTGTAGGTTTTTAAAAAGTTTACGTTCTAAAAGTGTTAAGGTTGGGTAGTCTTTAAGTTTTAAATTATTTTAAAGTTTATAGAATAATCAAATTTGAAAGTTGTTAAAAAAATTGTGGTGCTTAAATTTAAAATTTGAATTGAAATGCTCAAATGTAGATTTTAGGAGCTGAACAATTTGGAGTTTATTGAAATTTGAATTTTGCGTTACTGTTTACGAAATGAGCAGGTTTGGAAGTCGTATGGCATGGCAAAATATTTGAATTTGTAATTTGTGTTTGAATGCTCAAGTATGATTGTTTTTCGCATGTCTAAATGTAGGCCATTTTGGATTTTCAAAACTTATTTGTTTTGTGTCAAAAATAGTTGACAATTTTTTCCCTAGCATTTTGATGTATTTTCTTATATTTTGTTTGTGTGTATTTGAAAATTTCCAAGTGTTGCAATAATTTGGAAAAGGTTCCAAACTATATGTAACGATTATGTTGGTTGTTGGATAAATTTGGTTTGAATTGAATTTGAAATGAATTTGAAAAAGTTACACAAGGCCGCGCCCGTGCGGTGAATAAAATTTAAATTTGGTAGTGTGCACATTTAAAAGTTGTGTATGTATGTTTGGAAAGTAAGCGCGGACTTCGCCGCGCCCGTGGAAAGTTTTTTTATTTTTTTTTGCTGAAACAGTACTCCAAATATTTTGTGATTTCTTTTAGTACAAATGGATTTGTTATTTGTAAATTGGAACATTGCTTATGTTTTGAAGACAAACGATTCCATTGTGAAGAGGAATGCAAAATATGTTGTAATTATTTATTTTGGAATTGTTAGAATATGTGCGGAGATGTGTTGTCTGGTTTTTTTTTTTTTTTGGGGAAATTTGATTTTCTGTCTGTACTTTTTTGAATAATGATATATAAAGCTGTATCAGTTCTTGCAATTATTATTTTCAATTTGTAGGAACATGCATGTAAATGTGTTGGTTGTAAATAAATATTTTTTTTGCAAATTTTGTAATTTTTTCCTTTTTTTTGGCAGTTTGGAATATTTTTTACCGTGAGCTTCTTATTTAATGTACGGGAAACTATATATTTTTTGGTAATAATTATTTTATGTAGTAATTTAAAAGCAACAATGGGTTGTTCTAAGAAGTTATATTAGTTATGGTAATTGTTTTTTATTGAATTAGAATTTGTTGATCCGTGAGTATCCGAGTATTCGAGATGATTTTATATAAGCCATGTAATTGATATGGAAAGCTATAATATGTGTTGTGATTTTTTTTTTAAAAGTTGTTTAAACATGCATGAGGATGCGTTTGTTGTGAAGACATTTTTTTCGTAAATTTTGATATTTTTTTTGTATTTTTCTGAGTTGTATGTCAAAAGATATGGTTTATTTGAATTTTATTTCTTTTTCTGAAATTTTGGAAAACCTTAGGCGGGACCCACATGTCAGCCGCTCCGCGCTGACGTCAGCCCTCGACGTCAGCGGCGGCAGAATGGCCGGCGATGCCGCGGCACCGCCGAGCTCGTGCGGCGCGGCGG
Source organism: Poa pratensis (assembly GCA_947311845.1). NCBI lineage: Eukaryota > Viridiplantae > Streptophyta > Magnoliopsida > Poales > Poaceae > Poa > Poa pratensis. Next base: position 72,050,240 of record CAMZMU010000042.1, read on the forward strand.
CGGACGCGCGCGCCCGAGATGGGAGGGATTCGGCGGAGGAGAAGGAGGGGAGTCGAATGAGCGGCGCGGCGTGCCAAATAGTGGCCGGAATGGCCGGCGGCGAGCGATCCCGCGGCGGCGGTTGCCGAGCACGGCGGCGGCGAAACGCGACGGCTCGTCGGCGTCTCCGGCCGTCCCAGGCTTATTCCTCCGGTGAAATTGAAGCGGGAGAGGCGGCGGAGGTCCTCGTCTGCTCGGATTCGAGCGGGGAGGCGCGGAGCGGCGGCGGCGCGCGGCGGCGGTGGCGGCGATCTCGGCGTCGCGGGAGAGAGAGGAAGGAGAGAGGGGGCCTGTGGCGAATTTTGTCACGAAGGTCCCTGTAATTTTTTTATTTGCGCTTTAGCCCTTCCGCGATCACAGACAGGTCCTTTCGGGGGTTTTTTTTGGAAAAGTCTGCGGCGACGGGCTGGAACCGGCGCGACCGGCGCGCGACCTGGTGACGTGGCGGCTTCCTATTGGAAGAAATTCGCGAATGAACAGTGCACTCGCGGGAAGGGGGACGTGGGCACATCCGGACCGTCGATTCTCTCCGATCGGACGGCTCTGAATTGCCGGTGACGTGGCTCGCGAAATGGGAGGTGAATCTTGTCAGCTTTTATATATGGATCTACTATATCTCTTTGTACTCTGGCAATTCCTCTCTTCCTCTTGCTTGTTCTCCTTCATGGTTAGAAAAAGAAAACAAGAATAAAATGTGCTGAATCTTGTCCGACCAGTTGTTAGCCTGCTGAATCATGCTCAAAGTTCAGCCTGCAAAGCAGCAACAAAACGTGCAGATAACAATGTCGCTGCAGTTTGTCTTGCTGCAAAGACGACAGTGTAGTCTCCGTGAACAGCACCGCCGGCCTTTGATGCGTTGCGTGCGTGAGTGTGTGCCTGCCGGCCAAATCCAGAGTCCTGTAACAGCAGTTACACACCAATGAAGCGTTCCATCCAACAGCATCTGCCAAATCTCTCTCTCTAGCTCTATCATGCAGCTAGCTTCAGTGTTACTAGCAAGAGCCACAGTGGTAACTGTTGCATGGGCATCCTGCTGGGCTCACAATGGTCCAGAACTGGAAACTGGAAGCTAGTGACACACATGCCATCTCAAGTTTCAGTCCAGAGATATATACTACACTACTACAGAGTACAGACTACACTACACTATACTACAGAGTACAGACTACACTACACTACGCTGCGCTACACACCAGCACCTATGATTGCTCCAGCACATTGCACTGATCAGGCGTTGTGGTAAAAGGGGCACATGGTTCTGCAACAGAATAGTTCTTCTTGCAGGACAGTCGGCAGAAAGCCAGAAACGAAGGGAGCGTTGTCTGAAACTTGAGATGATATTCTGATATATGTTGAGAGTGTCAGGTCCGTTGTCACAATGTGTGCATTTTGTTTGTAACATGATGCTGTCTGTCGTGGCGGAGCCAGGATTTCAACTCTGTATAGTCAATGCGAATTTGTGTAGTCCAATACATGTATTTGTATTTTTTTCCATGATTTATGCTTTTATTATCAAAACAATGTGTACTCAATTGACTACACAGCTTGTACAGTTGTAAGTGGCCCCGCCACTGATTGTTTGGACACAATAACATGGCAAATATTTGGCATAATACGAACAGACACTAAGAAAACCGAGAAAGACAAATAAGTGTAACAGTTGATTATAATAAAACACCTTAAATTTGAAGTAGCTTCAGCCAGAAATGGAGGTTTCATTTTATTTTCTTGTCATCAGTGGGAGATAATAGCGTAAAACTACCGGTTTTCATACGAAATTTACCGATTGATACCAGTTGGTGTCCCAATAGCAAATTCATACCACATTTTACACTAATTTTCGCGGAATGCCCAAATGATCGTCTGATGCAATTCCGACAACGTTTCTGACATCCCTGTCCCACGTGTAAGGTGACGTGGCAAGTAGGCCCCACTTGACAGTCCAACAAACAAGGAAATAAATAAATCTGAAAAAGAAAATAAAACTGAAAAAAATAAAAATCTGAAAAAAAAATCCCGAATGCTCCCGTGTGTGCTGCCGACTCCGGTCGCGCCCCAGCGACGTCGGCCGCCGGCCGCCGCCGACGCCAGGAGCACCTGGGCTGGGTACCGCGCTGCGCCGCTGCCGGCCGTCGCGCCTGGCCGTGGCGCCGGGACACCGCGTTCCCGGCCGCGCGCCGTCTGGCCGCCGCCCTCTCGGCCGCCGCGCTGCCGGCCGTCGCACCTGGCCGTGGCGCAGGGACGCCGCGCTCCCGGCCGCGCGCCGTCTGGCTGCAGCGCCGTCTTCGTCCATCGGGCGGGGTCGGAGGGCCGCCGCAGGGCCCCCGCGCGCCTGGCCGCCGCCGGGCCGCCACTCGGACGCCGCGCGCGCCTGGCCGCCGCTCGGACGCCGGTGGGGTCAGAGGGTGGCACGGCGGGGTCGGAGGCGCCCACCGCGGCTTGGAGCTCCCCTGGTCGGGGTCGGAGGGCGGCGACGCGATGTCGGCGGACGCCGGTGGGGTCGGAGGGCAGCGCGGCAGGGTCGGAGGGCGCCCACCGCGGCTTGGAGCTCCCCTGGCCGGGGTCGGAGGGCGGCGGCGCGGGGTCGGCGGGGTTGAAGGGCGGCGGCAGCGGCGGTACGGCATGGAGCTCTCACCGCTGGGCAGCGCGGGGGGGGGGGGGGGGGGCCGGGAGGTTGCCTCCAGCAACCTCTGACTTTTTTTTCCTTTTCCTTTTTCTTTTTATTTTTCCTTTTCTCTTTTTTATTTTTTAATGGACTGATAAGTGGGGCCAAGTGTTAATTGTCCTGGCGTGTGGACCCAGTATGTCATATTCACTGTCAATTTCGCTTCAGAACTCCATTTGGGCATTCCGCGAAAATTAGTGTAAAATGTGGTATGAATTTGCTATTGGGACGCCAACTGGTATCAATCGGTAAATTTTGTATGAAAACCGGTAGTTTTATGCTATTATCTCCATCAGTGGAGATACGTATGCACTCAGTTTGCTATCTTTTGACCAGTGAATATATTCAGCAAGGAGTTCACCAAAATAACAGACTCCCTCCTTATACACGACAAGTCATAAACGATGTAGAAAGTAGGATCAAACACAGGGGACACATGCTTTTAACGTGGAAAACCCTCTAAAGAAAAAACCACGGGGTGTCAGCCAGAAAAAATTCACTATTTCGGTAGAGGTTACAAACATCCGGGATTTATAACTTGCTACTTATCCCGTGCGGCAGCTTACAAGCGGTATATACACCTCCGTTCTGAATTATAAGATGTTTTAGTTTTTTACTGAATCACATATATCTAGACACGTTTTAATGTGTATGCTCACTCATTTCACTCTCTATGTAGTTCACGTCCAGAAATTCACTTTGGCACCCGAGCTCATATGCTCCTGGTATATTAAACGAAATTTAAAAAATAGTAAACATTTTAAAAAATTCTGAAAAAAATTAGAGGCGAATACACACCAATGTATAACATACGTGCCAAGTTTCGTGGCGAAATGACATTCAGTATGCCCTGTGCAAAAAAGACAAATCAGTGGTCCAAATGCAATTTCAAAAACCTACTTTTTAGAGCACTGATTTTGTTATTTTTGCACAGAGCACCACGTATGACATTTCATCACGAAACTTGGCACGTATTTAAAAAACATGTATATGTTCGTTACCAAAAAAATTCAGAATTTTTGGAAACGTTTTACTATTTTTTAAATTCCGTTTAATATAACAGGAGCATATGAACTCGGGAGCCAAAACGCCTCTCCCATTCACGTCGAAATATTCAATACATCTTACAATTCGGTAAATACACTGATGTAAATATGATACCCTTAAGTAATTAAGTTTAAACTATGAAACACCAATCTATTCCATTGTTGGGGTTCTGAAAGACTGAAACTGACCACTAGATGCACATATAATTACATAAACTGTGACAGAGGACATATCCAGCGCTACCACCCCATACGGTGCTACCGTGCTCCTTCCATTTTGATTTTTTTTTTTGGAAATCCGTTGCACTGGTCACGGAAAATTATGATGCCACAAAAATTAGAATCAAATCGTTCCAAATAAAAGGGTGTGTCTGGGTGGATGGGAAAATATCAGATCAAATATGCCTCTCTGTTTTCTCAGATGATTTATTTTCTTGCAGCTGCTAAACTGTATCATGGTTTATCAATACATATTTTCCCAGGATTTTTATAACCATGTTCCTATAGGTGTGAGGACAGTATAACCGCAGATGGGTGGGAGCACCATATATGTTCTCTGACAGACATGACAAACGGCTACGAGATCACCTTGGCCCCGAGAGCTCAATCGCTTCCAACTCCACTGAATTACGCTCATCTTCTCCACTATAATCGGCAGGAGACGGCGCAAAGTTTGAGGTTCCAGGCATCGGTTTCGGTGGTATCGGGACATTCTTCAAGCCCTCCCATCTCTCTGCGACCGATCCATCTCCTTCCAGCATCCTGATGATTTCAGACATTCTTGGGCGATGAGTGGGGCTGTACATTGTGCAGAGCAGGGCTATCTGAACCATCTCCTTCAGCTCAGCATCTTTGTAGTTGTTCCGTAGCCTCTTGTCCACGAACGAGCTTAGCTGATCCTCTTCAAGGAGCTCCCTTGCCTGCGACGAGAGGATCACACATTCGCACGCAAGCATGTGAGATCAATGGCAATTAAAATGAGAGTCGACAGGTGGTACTGGAGAATATTACTGAACCTGCACATGTTGCGCAACAAGCACTGGAACTCTTGAATATTGTGTGAAGAAGGTGTATGTGGTTCTAAAAAACTACTGTCATGTACATGAGTTGCTTGATATCTTAATATAAGCCAAATATTGGCATTAATATTCATAAGTGATGAGATGTAATTATTTATGCCATACATATTCAATTAGATTGTTGAAAGTAAAAGAATATTGAGATATGCATATTAGAAGCCAATTTTTTTCTTTATCTCAAAACTCCTTACAATGCCTAGGCACAAAAGACATATATATTCATGTATCATTTTTTTCCTCACAGGACTGAAGATTATATTTCCAACTCTATTTTATTCAGATTTCAATAAGCTGTGATGGTATATATAACCACGAGGCTTAAACACAAGGTGCAGGTACATCTCATTACCTACATTATGCAGTTAAATACTAATTTAAAACATTTGTTTTTTATTTTCCTAAGGATATTTTCAACTGGCTTTCCTCCATGGAAGGAAAAAAGAAAGCCATCTTGTGCATGCACCTTTTTCTTCTTCTTATGCATGAGCAGCAGTAACTGGTTGGTTCAATGTGTTCTTATGCCTATATGTTAAAGATTACCCTAAGATTGACATAATGAGACATCATGTTTCCATGGCAGAAGTAAAATGCATTTGACACAAAAGTAAGGATTTACCCAATCAATCACTCCTCCATTCTCATACTCGTTGTCGTGGACATCCAACGTTTTTCGACCAGTGATTAGCTCAACCAATAGGAGTCCATATGCGAAAACATCAGTCTTCTCTGATGATTCACCTTTCATCAGATACTCCGGAGCTATACGCCCAAATGTCCCGCGGATCAAGCTGAAAACATGGGTCTCCCCTTGACCCAAGAGCTTTGCCAACCCAAAATCAGCGACTATGGCTTCAAAGAAGTCATCAAGAAGAATATTGGAGGCTTTTATGTCGCGATGGAGTATTTTTGGATCACATTGCTCATGCAAATAGGCGAGCCCTCGTGCAGTGCCTAGCGCGATCTTCTTTCTCCTTGACCAGTCTAAGGCAGGTCTTCCACTAACATATGCTGACAAAACCGACGAAAAACAATTATCTGAATTTGCTAGTAAAAAAGCAAAAGTTTCATTTTGAAAATAAATATGAACAGAGTCTGCAGATACAGGGTAAGTGAAAGTAATATTTCATTAGCAATACAACATAGTTAACTAATTAGTTCAATGCATTATCATGTGGTCACAGAATAAGCAAATCATATTAGCAGAGGACTATTTAGCAAAACACCCAATTAAACGCCATTCCAGTAAATATGTTCTTGCTTGTGTTTAACAAGTTCGGTTGCGTAGCTATACACTGAAAGTTTTTGTGGAGGCATAGAGCATATCCTACACTAGCTATGTCTCATTACTGTACAAGATTTTGCGGAGACCTGTGCATATGTTTCTCACAAAATTTTCATACAGTTGCATTTTCAATGGGAACTCCGGCTCACCCCCAGGTATAAACTTAGACCAAGCTACATAACTCTAGGTAATTTTATCAACGAATATGCCACTAACTACTTGTTAGAACCGGAAATAATTCCTCAGCTTCTTCCTGGATGAAACCGACAGAGTGTTGCCTGAGATTAGATTGCATCTACAATGTACTCTGGTACTTCCACTCTTTCTACCTATTGTTATGAAACAAAGGCAGTCGACCTTTCCAAAATTTGGTTATACTCCCTCCGTTCCAAATTAATTGACTTCCATATATCTACATCCAAATGTAGATATATGGAAGTCAATTAATTTGGAACGGAGGGAGTACATATTTAGATTGGTGAATTTTCAAAATAAGTGCAATGCTAATGTATTGACCATCAAAAGTTCTGCACCTTATAAAGAATGTTTTTCCTAATATATAAGAGTGAAAATAATGGTCAAATATTTTCTCTGAGATTGTGCTGGTGTCCAAAACGGCAAGAGAAAAAGAACGAAGGTGTATTTACCTTTCTTGTCACACTGTAAGAAGAAAATAGTGATGGAAACATAAGCTAGGCAAACAATTAGATCAACCAGGCATTTCCATTACTTTGTCATATGAATAAAGTACATTATAGTTTTCGATGAAAAATAGGACCAACTACATAATCTACTGCTGTGTGTGTATGAACATAAATCACGGTAAACTAACCTTGTAATTTAGAAGAAACAGTTCCATTTAGCATGTAAGGGTACACAAGGAGCCTCTCATTATCTTCAGAGCAGAACCCAATTAGACCAAGGAGGTTGCGGTGAAGAACCAAGCTTAAGACTTCAACTTCTGTGTGGAATTGATCTTCACCAGCAGAAATAAAATCCTTCAGTCTTTTCACAGCAGCGATGGTGCCATCATGCAAAATACCCTTGTACACTATCCCAAATCCTCCCTGCCCTAAGATGTTATTTGGGTTGAAATTGTTGGTAGCTTCTTTAATATCTTTGAGCATGTACCTCTTCAGATGACCAAGGTATACTTCTGAGTCATTTTTATCTGAAAAAAAAGATTACCCCTTACCATAAGCAGAGCGCTGCAAAGTAAAATAATGTCCATTGTAGCTGAAGCAAACTGAGTAAACTAGTAATGACCATTAACCACATGAAAATTTGGTATTTTCCAACTGAAAATGTTCTCATTCTAGGAAAGAATTGAAATTCTGAAATGCATTGAGGACAAAGAATGTAAGGTAATCCTCAAGAAAAATAAAAAGGCAACAATGACATAAAGTAGCATATACATTTTCAAATCAAAATGAATTGGTTATTATTGTCTATCTCTATCAAACTGATCATCTAACCAATGTGTCATTTAGTTGTAAAGCCAAACAAATGGATGGAGAGCGAGCGAGGATTGTGAGATAAAATTCTTCCAATAAAAAAGATTGAGAAAGACTAGCTAGAAATGTGCATGTTATACATGATATAAGAGTGTAATGTTTCATAAAGCTTAAAATATTTCATTATGGAGTTAACCGTGCAAATGTTGTGGTTAGAAGCAAAGGTCCTATCATTTTTTTTTTGTTATCGACAATCAAATAGGGTGTGGTGGGAGTCATTTCATCAAAGACCCATCGGTTCCAAGTTCCTTAGTATACTCCTAGCCCTTCGAAGTAACGTATGAAAATGATCACCACCCATGTACTAATCACCCCCTTTCTATAGGAACATTGGTGAAGAAACGAGAGTCATATACTAGGCACTTCTATATTTTCCTTAGATGTTAGGAGTGATCATGGCGATCAACATGGGCAAAATGCATTGTTGAAGGAAGAAGAGTCTTGTTTTGAGTAACTAGACATGTATTACAATGGTTATTGAGTAAAATCCAATCGGATTCCTAAACGGTTGAATTGAGTTATCATAGTCATGATTGTGAGATATTGTGAGTCAGAAACAGCTCAAGCCCAATGAGATTCCTAAGCAAGTGTGAAAAGTCAGAAGCAGTTGAAGCCCAATGGGCTTCCCGAGCTTGAGCGCGGGTGATAATTTAGAAATAGGTGAAACCCAATGGGCTTTCTAAGCAAGATAATAACTGATGTGGTCCTCGGCACACATGATTGGGGCCCATACCATGCATATTATATAAACGTAGTCACGTCCAATGATCCTTGGGCCCTTTTTATTGTTCCCCCGAGCAGACGAGACAACTGGGCCGACCATAAATAAGGTTAATTAGCTACCATGAATGGGAATGCACTTCTCTAATAGGCTAGCAATGATGTGGGTTGTTGTTTTGTCAATCACCGGACTCCTAGCACGGTTCCACTATTTTGCTACGAGTGAATGGCAAAGGTTCTCGGACCTATAGACTCTAGATAATGATGTTTCATTTCTTAGAGTGAGTACATGGAGAAGATCAAGGTGATAAAAAAGGTTATAAATGTTCCCTAAACATACGACTCATGATTGTTAGGAGAAATCAAAGTTAACCTCCCAAATATGGCGATAATACAGATAGACAGGTTAATAGAGGATTCTTGTGGGAGCGAGATCGGCATAGCAAACAATGAAGTGGATGAGCGCAAGGCCGTCGATAGGGGAGTGCTGAGAGATCACAAAGGGCCCCCAAATTCCAGCGCCAACGCATGCATCTCCCAACCAAATTCTCCCGATCGATGGGCCTAGATCCCAAATTCTCCCGATGGGCTGATAGTCCCATACCTAGGCCGAGGCTTCGATTTTGCTCCTCTGTTATAGTGTCCAATGAGTCTGATAGGGGACCACACAAGGCCCAAGTGGATGGCCATAGGCCCATCGATAGGTAGTGCGACCAGGGAGACCACAGAAGGCCCCCAAATTCGAGTGCCCAGGCATGCATCTCCCCACAAAATTCTCCCTTGGGCCTAAATCCCAATTCTCTCGATGGGCCAATGGCCCATACCTTGGCTGAGGCATCCAATTCGACCGTATTTTACAGAGTCCAACGCAGCGTTTTCTGTTCTACATAATTAAATGATCTTCGCTACAAAAAGGGGAATGGATCGATCGAGAGTTTCCAACGTCCATGTTGCCAGCGTCGTTTTCCCTGTTTTGCGCCTATCAATTGATCGACAATGGACCCAGGCTGCCCCTTCCAAACCCAAATTGAAACTCGCGGTTCCCGCCTGCCATATTTCGCCCCGATTCCCCTACTCCATAACCCAAAGGCTGAAGCATTCGCTAATTTCACAGTACGTCATCAGGGACATGAATCACACTATGGTAAGTGATTACTTCATCAACCGATACTTGATCGATCAAGCTTTGTAAGTCGATATTCGATTGATCAACTCGTGAATCTATCAATTATTGTAATAGATTATTTCCATTCTATGATTGCCACTTTACCTTGTATAGGTTTTCTCAGCATTGTGCGGACATTTTTAGTTATCCCTTTGGGATATCATTTTGTTTCATCGGATCTTGGTATTGGTGTTTTTTTATGGATTGCATTTCAAGTATTGCTCCTGTTGGTTTTCTTATGGCATTATATAGCTCAAACAATAACATTCTTTTTCATGCGGTCTACGAGCTGCTGGTCAATGCACCAGTTATGAAATACCATTAACTTTATGTGTCCTAGCAATACCTCTACGTGTGATTTGCAATAGCAGATAGTTAGTAAAATTGTATGTACTTAATTGCTATATAGTCAATTTACCTACGGAAGATAGTTAGCTAGTCGCTCAAACTGTCAAGCATCCAAGATTTCCAAAATATTTGCTCATTGATATTGGATTCAAATATGGGCTTATCTCCTACCTTCGGATCACTGGGAGCTTATGATTTCTGGCTGCAACCATCTGGTGTCGGTAGCACATGATATCCTCGACCAGGGTGGATGGTGATCCACTTTAGATTGCATAATGTTGGTGCGATATGTTGGATCTATTCCGATGGGTTTATTTTATCGACACTTTTTGCTCCATGTGTAATAACTTTCGATGATAAACCTACAATAAAGATGGTTGTGCACATCAATTGATGTAGAGGCTGGGGTATACCCCTTTTTCGAAAGAATAAACCCACTCGGGATCATTGGCGAGAAGCCCTTGGAATATTTTGTTCCTCCAGTGATGTTAGGTTCGAAGACAAAGGTTTACATAATTAATAGTACTGCCCGTCAAGATTTCTAGAATCGTAGTTGAATCGGATTAGACTCACATGGTAAGATCTCAAATCGCGAGATCATAACTACAAGTCTTAAAATCCTAGATACTAGCAATTAGAACCGTAGAGTAAGCCCAATCAATTTGCATTGTAAAGTCATCGAATCGTCCCCATTCCTTACAACCTTGCTCTGCATGCTCCAATATTTTTCGGACCCACTGCATTGGTTCCAACATTGCAGTTAATAGTCTTCTTTTGCAAAGGTTGTGCCTTGACCAAGAACAGTGGACCTAGTGGCATGCCTTCTTCCAAGAAAGGGTGAGATGAATATCTAGAAATATGTATGAGCCTTTAGCGGCCTGACCATCTATGTATGCTGGAACGAGTGAAAAGAGAAGGGCTGCTTCTTCCGAAAGCAATATTTCGACACCAAGGAGGAAGGAGATGATCAACAAAACATGGGAGAAGTCAGTCATATAGATCTCGCGCATCATATTAACAAATTCATATTTGGTTGTGCATCTTAGATGCAGAGGACGGAATTTGAATTATTTCGGAGTTGTATCACCTCACTATGGTCCAAAAAATTAATAAAAAGCTCTGATTCTAAAAGAAGAATTCTTGCAAAAGTGAGTTTCTTAGCCATGAGAAAGGTCCAAAAGAAGTAAAGTGGATAAATGATTCTTTTATGTTTTGGTTTTAATAGAGCATAGCAGAACTAATATAGAACCTTGTTAGGAATCCTGCAATATTTCCTAAAATGGCATTCATGCCTTCTTCTGCTTGCTGAAATCTATCAGGCAAACATGAACCAAAACTACCAATTAATGTCTAAGATATATATGGTTTCATGGGAAAATTGGCCCATTCTCTTTAGTGAGCTTAATACTCGCTTTCATGTGGTATCCTAGCCCAAAGACATTCATGATATAACTCTATGTTAACTGAAATTGGCTAGGAATATAAGCATGGCATGAAAAAAAATAGAGCTAGGAGATCCAAAATCACAAGCTATTATTATGATCCTCGTCTGCAATCCAAGACATGAGCATGTCACTGCTTCTCCAGATGTAAGACATAAAGAACAAGCAACGCACACGCGTACACAGCATTTGAGACCATATGATTACCATCTATATCAGCAAAGATCTGGTGCCGCCTAGGCCACTGCCGAGTAGCTGCGGCGACTCCGGCCAAGAAGACAACTACCACTAAGGCGGTTGACATGCACAATAGCACCGTCTTGGTGCGTGCTGCGAAGCTTTGTGAGTGAGCTGAAGCAAATTACAATTGACTGTAAGTAGAAAATTTTGGCAAGGAATCTTACTGAATTTATCCCTGACAATATATGAAACAAAATTCTCCCAAATTGCGGGAAGAGCAATATGTCTTACTCCGCGGGTCTTGTACGGGGAGTGTGATCTCTTCCTGCGCTCGCATGGAGTCGCATCTCTCTCCGCAACTGGCATAGCGTAACAATGGATTTCCTTCCAGGCTGTTTCAGCATGTCATGAAAGGAAAAGGAGGAAAATCAGATCAGAAGTATTGTGTTTTTCTTAGAGGTCATGTGGAGTAAGTATGGACAGTTCAGTTAGCCCATGGGGAGAAAAAAATAGCGATGTAGAAATCACTTACAGTACATTCTTTATTCTAAAATCCTGGACCGTGCCGCTCAGGTTGTTGAATGACAAATCCCTTTGAAATAGACCAATTTTGAATATCACTTATCACAGCAAAAACAGATAAAAATAACAGACCAACAGTAATATGAGATTTTTCCGCAAAAAAGGAGGAAAACAGTAACAGATAGAGAAAACGAGATAATACAGGATGAAGAGGCTGCCAGAAGTGATTAGCGAATCAGGTATGAATCCAGATAAGTCGTTGTGGCTCAGTTTCCTGCAGAGATGAGACAAGCAGATGAACATATCAGCTCACTAGCTCAGACCATGTTGGATCAGAGATTATGTACTCCCTCCGTGCATAAATATAAGAAGTTTTAGCTATCCAACATGTTGTCTACATGCATACTAATATGAGTGCACATACATACTAAAATATGTCTACATACATCTAGATATATATGAATGTGGACAAATGCTAAAATATCTTATATTAAAAAACGGAGGGAGTACAATATTAACAGCAATGTGCCATGAATGCCAGTAGTATTAAGAATCAGAGAGGTTAATCCTACACATCATAGAGGTCTCTGAGATCACCCAGTGTGCTGGGTATGGTGCCATTGAACTGATTGTTTGACAGGTCAAGCCTTTGTAGCAGCGGCAGCCCTCCAACGGTGTCAGGAATAGGGCCAGAAATAGTATTATGGTCCAAGAACCTGTGAGAAAAAAAACATCCAAAACAAACTCCTCATTTCCTGAATTTCGCGGGAGTGTAACAGTTCATCTAGGATCCAAACAGGTCTTACAAGTTCCTCAGCCCCCGCAGTTTCCCGATTGCCGGCGACAGTCTCCCAGACAGGTTCTTGTTTCCCAGTTCTCTGCAAGAAATAGATGCAGAGAAACCATGAGTCCGAACCAGTTCAAGCACGGACAGACAGAGATAATGGCGTCGTCGCGTTGCGTACAGTCCGTAAATAAGGCCGCCGGAGCAGGTGACCCATGTCCAGCGGCACGGATCACCCCTGAGCCGCCGAGAACATTGTCCGGATCCCGGAGCGCCTCCCTGATGGTCACCAGCGCCTCCACTGCAAGCGCACGCACGACGACGACCGAAAGTAGCATGCAACAAAAAGAGTGAGTCCATGAAGTAACCAAGAATCTGTCGTTCTTGTGATCGAGGAACGAATCAAGAGATCTGGATGGGTTACGTCCTACACAGAGCAAGCTAAGATCGACGGAAACGGGTAACCTGCTGCGGTGAACAGAAGAGATCGACGACGAGCGTACCTCGCGTGATGGACAGGGCATGCAGGGGAACGTACAAAGAGAGGCACGGTACCTTCGTCGGCGGGGGAAGAAAGAACCTCCGCGCCGGAGGAGGAGGACGCTGCCACGAGTCCCATCACGGCCAGCACCACCGCCGCCCTTATCACACCCACGGCATCTCTCCGCTCGCCCATGGCGTCCACCGCGGCGACAACGACGATGACAACGACGACGACGAGCATAGAGAGATCGCAAGGATGTGCAAGCCCTGAGAGCCGAAACTGCCTAGATCCCCAGAGCGAGAGGAAGTCAGGAAGAGAAAAGCGAGCGGGGGCTCTGTGATGACATCCCGGTGAGACCTGGCAGCAGCGGGGCGCGCGACGAGCCGGAGTGGCAACGGATGCGCTGCTTGTCCGGTACTGCATGCCTGCCTGGCTTTCGGTCGGTTACCGGTGAAGCGGAGGGGTGGCCTCGGCCGCGTGAGGCAGGAGGGAGGCGGCCTGTGGCTGTGGTGACGTGATCACCGGCGCTACACGCCGGAGGAGCATCATAGTGCTTAACTCACTGCACTTAATGAGTAGGAACTTTCTTTTTTTTGGAATTCTTGAAAAAATTAAGGGGCCCACGAGGAGAAATTTCAGTAAAACGTTTTCTTAACTGTTTGAGTAGAAGACTCTAGAAAAATGTAGAGGGTTTTGAATTTTGGCTGGGGTAAGATTTTGAGATCCAGTGAAATATCCAAATTTTGGGGAAAATAATCTGAATTGGTTCATCCAAATTTCATCAAGTTAAAAAAGTTCAACCAAATTTGGATTCATTTGAATTTGGTCTGAATCCAGTCCCCGAAAATCGAGGAAAAAGGAACCCGATAGATTAGGAAAGTTTTGTTCGATTTTTAATACTGCTCTTGTTTCAGTTTTGTAATGGACGATATCTTATGCAATATAATGGCAAGATGTCGGCGAGATTACGCTGGTGAACGATAGATTTAAGAATATTTGATTGAAAAAACACTTCCTCAGAAACCTCCAATCACAATAGGTATTTTTTTTGTAGATCACATGATTGCTTTATTGTGATAGAATGTTCATAGGGATACAAACCTCATCCAGCCGCTCAAGAAGCGAAACAAGGTGTTCCGAATCTAAAGACAAAGCACCGTGAGCTGGCATATGGGATTTTTGTGTCCGAATTCTTGCTCTCATGGACAAAAGTAGTCCCAAAGTTTGCGGTCTCCAATTTCAAATCTCCTGGACTATGGCACCAAAAGGATCCAAAGATTCATTATGCAGGGGATTGACAATCACAGACACTCTGAAGTTACTCCTATGCGCCATAGCTAGAGATCGTTTGCCGGCACCCATGCCTCACGGAATGCCGAAATCCCCAAAATGTCGGAGTCCGTCACTCCCTAGAACAAGATGGTTGACGCATCTTTGTACACCCTTGCGTTGTCACAGAAGAATACACATATGGCTCAACATAGCTTCAATTTCGGCAACACACCATCTAGATTCAACTTCATGAGGTCACGTGCCAGCGCTAGCTACCTCGGTCTTGTGGTTTTAGCAAGTTTCTCCATCGACCGCAAATCAGATAGGAAGCTTTGGGTAAAACCATAAGTAGTGAGAGGGGCTCTACAAATCTCCATCATGGATGCCCTTTCTTTGAGCTATTTAGATCGACCATAGCCACACGAGGAGTGTCATGAAATCATCTTGAGATACATCGATTCCATCATGGATAAAACCTAGTGCTTCACGAACACACATGCTGAGTGATTTATGCCCACACACAGTGGCACATGAACCTGTTGAGAAGTGAGTGACACAAGGTTCCTTTGTGCCACAGAGCGTGCATTGGTCAATCACTCTTCCAGTACTTAGGGGGATTGTCTGTATCACCTGAACATTTTTCGGAAGAAAGTTTCTATCCCAAAAAGTGAAGCGGGCCGACCTAGTGCCCTATTTGTTCACGTCCTCTTTGATTCACAGAACTACGAAAACGTGGGAATAGTAAAAACGATAAGATTGGATGACATGTCATATTGATTCCAACCTGGATCGCAAAAACACATGGTTTGTAACAGAAATTTGTTCGTTGAATTCCTGAAAAAGGGTAGGAATTTATCATAAGTAATAGTTGCATGGTATAGCTGTCACTGAAATCAAGAAGTTTTTCATGTGGACAGAGACACAAGATAAATTTTCCTATAAAATTACATACAAAATAGCCCATGGAAAAGATTTATGTGATTTCTACCATGCAAACAAAACAAACTATGTAAAATAAATGGTTAGAAATACAATCCTCGAAAAGTCATATGAAATTCCTTCAAACCAAATAGGCCATTGACTAGGGTGTTGAAATCTACAAGGAAGCATCCACCGAACCGAAAAATATGCACGAACAATTCGGTTGTTTGGCCCAGAAAACCGCATGGATCAATTTTAAAACGCATGAATATCACGGGCCCAAGTGTTCAACGAAAAGCCCACAAACCTGCATTGCCATCCATCCCGTGAATTTCGTCCAAAAGTTTCCATCTCGCGACTAGGACGATCTCGATTCCAACCGTCGCGCAGTCACAGCAGCCGCCGCCGCCCATAGTCCCGTCCTCCGCCTCAAACGACAGCCCACAACAGCGAGCGTAGGGAAGGGTTTGGCGGCGGCGAGGGCAGTTACGGTAAGCTCGCGCAAGGATCTACTCTCTCCTTAATTTCTCTCCGAAGAAGTTATATGAATGTGATTTCCTACTGGTTGAGTCGCATCTGCTGTTGATTCAAGTGTTTTGCCTTCTTTGCCATCGTCTTCTCCTCCCCAGCTACGTTGGTGGCGTCGATCGGATTACCTTCCAACTTCCAAGTCCCTCAACAAAGATGGAAGTTGACGCCAACAAGCTAATCGGGGACTCCACATCACCAACCCACACGAGGAGGAAACAGAGCCCGTTGCCGTTGTCGAAGGTGGCTACATGGACGAGGAGGATGACTTGGAAGAGCCGCAAGTAATCTTATTCTTCCCGCGGGAGCCGAAAAACCCACTGGACCGGCATCGTCTTCTTCCCCAACACTTCCCCGACAAAGCTGGCGGTGCCCCGGTATGTGCATGATGCGCGTCAGGGATTTGTTTTTTAATCTAGTATTTGAGTTTTATTTTATTTATTGTGAAGATTATATATGGTTTGTGTTCAGGCCTGGCTTGATCCTGTCAATCTGCCATCAGGCAAGTCCAGTAGCTGCGGCTTCTGCGGCAACCCGCTCCGTTTTGTCCTCCAGGTTCTAACCATCAGTTTCTATGGTTAACTCTCGCTGCTTGTTTATTATGTTGGGGATTGCGCAGCAAAATAGTTTTCTTTCCTTGTATGCAGCTCAAGGCACCACTTGGGTGGAAGGAGACAGACGACCACCGCACATTCTTTGTGTTCATGTGTCCGTCCATGTCTTGCCTTCTACGGGACCAGCGTGAGCAGAGGAAAAACAGGGCAGAAAATCCTACAAGAAGGTAATAATGCTGCTATATTTGTCGATCGTCGTAGCATTTAACCCCCAAAAATTGCGTGCATTTATCTTGTTGATCACTCGTGTTTGCAGTGTGAAGGTTTTCAGGTGCCAGCTGCCCAAGAATAATCCATTTTACCCGGTCGAAGAGCCCGACCCCAAGGGCTGCATTGGGACACAATGTGCAGGAGGTAGCGTTATTTGATTCAGTTTTCTTTGTTTTATATACCTGAGCATTTTTAGACAAAGTGATAATTTGGGTGCAACGACCATTTAACACTAGGGAAAAACATAAAACCAGTTGGTTCGTCTACCTCTAAGTCAACTGAGATTTCACCGTTTAAATGGATGGACTTGGCACCTAACAAACTTGTCACTTCCCTGACTAACTGTATTTCTATTAGCATAATGGAATTAGCGTTTTCTTTTATTAACACGATTATCTTTATCTAATGAAATTGTTTGATACATATCTCGTTGAGGTGTGCACTATGTAGCGCGTGCATGGGGAGTTGGCCTGTACTACTAGCCTATAACAAGCACGTAGCTCTTGCTTCCACTCAATTGCCTTGTGAAGAATATATGCATACGACATTACAGATGTATATCTCTAGTTCCTGTATATCCCATTGTATAAGGGGTTTACTACACTTTGCCACACATGTACATGTATTGGCTTTTGGTCCCCTATAGTTGCTTATTCTCCAATATGTTATCAGAGCTTTGGGTTAGGGTCTCCCTACACGTAGCAACTACATGCTTGCTCTTCTTACTCCACTGCCGCTGGCTGCCGGCAGCTTCTGACCGCTGCTGCCTCCTTCATTGTTCCCCTTCTTATTATTGGTCGAAATCGAGCTCCCTGCTCAAAATAGTGGCCGGTTCGCCAGAGCCGCCTAGCACCCGCCTGTCGAGATCTAGTTGACCGCCATCCTGTTACCCAGTCCACGCTTGCTCTCGCTCCACCGGTCGCTGCCTTGCGTGCTCGTGCAGTTTTCATAGGCCCCGCGCGTCTTCTGTTCTCTCCAACTACTCTCGTGCCTGACCGCCGTAGCCTGGCAACATTTCCTGCCGCCCCCCGCACGGTTAGCCGCCCTAGTGTGGAATCGGGCCGACCCCCTCACGTTCGAGCTCACCAAGCAACCTAGTGAGCGTTGACCCGATCCGTTCTCAAAACAAGCAAGAGAAGGTACCGGAGACATGCAATGCATCTCAAGGGAGCATACAAAGCGCAAGCTCAATGTTGACAAGAACACACGACCGGCGAGGAAATTGCCCGGCTCCTAGCTGCCGGGTTCATCGCCAAGGTCCTCCACCAGGAGTGGGTGGCCAATCATGTCCTGGTGCTGAAGAAGACAAGGAACTGACAGATGTGTATAGACTACACCGGCCTCAACAAGGCCTGTGTGAAGGACCCATTCACATTGTCGCGTATCGATCAACTGGTCGACTCGATGGCCAGGTGCGAGTTGCTCTGGTTCCTTGACGCACATCCTGGTACCATCAGATCAAGATGGCTCCCGAGGACCAAAAGAAGACGTCATTCATCACGCCCTATGTTGCATTTTGCTACGTGTTGAACGACGTCTTCGCCTCGTTGTCGGGAGCTATTTTGATCATATGATACTCGGAATAGGCGTCAAATAAGCAAAGCTACTCGCACCAGGCTGTCGAGTCAATCAGTTGATCGATACACGACAATGCGAATGGGTTTTGTGGGCAGACCTTGTTGAGGCCGATGTGGTGTATACACATCTGCCAGGTCCTGTTTCTTCTTCAACACCAAGACAGGATTGGCCAACCACTATGGATTAAGGACCTTGGCGATGAACCGGCAGCTAGAAGTCGGGCGATTTCCTCGCCTATTGCCTTGTGTCGGCCGCCGTTAAAACGGACCAAGAACTACTTCACCGGTCGTGCGTACCTATCAACATTGACCTTGTGCTCTGCAAGCTCCCTCGGGACGCCTGGCATGTCGGAAGACTTCCAGGCAAATATATGCCGGTTCTCGCGAAGGAAGTCACAGAACGCGTTTTCATATGCGCGGTGATGACCACTGTCTTGGAGGAGTCGCCGCCAACCAGGTTGAGGAGCTTGGTCTCCTGCGCCAACTGGAACTTGTCCGTGGCGTCTAGGGTTGGCTTCTTGACGACGGACATGTCATTGGGGTCGACTTACATCTTGAACTTCTCGAGCTCCTCCGCAACAATGACCAACTCGGCGAAGACGGCTTAGCCCTTCTCGCACTCGATGGACTTGTCGACGTTGCCAGACATGGTAATGATATCGTTTGGGCCTGACATCTTGAGCATCAGGTGGGCACAGCAGGGCCGGCGAAGGCTGGGTGGCCCAGGATTGCGTGGGAAGTTCACCACCTTGAAGTAGATCTTCTCGAGGCGGAAGTTCTTGTCGGTGCCGAAGGAAACATCGATAACGATCCAGCCGAGCGAGTGCCCCTTCCTCCCTGAGACGATGTCGCGGAAGTTGGTGATGGTCGACAGCAGTGTCGTGTCACAGAACTTCATCCGTTGGAATGTCTCGTAGTAAAGGATGTTTACTTTGCTCCCGCCGTCCATTAGGGTTTTGGTTCGGATGTAACCTTTGACCTGCAGGGCTACGACTAGGGCGAACTTCCCCAGGTAATCAACCTGTGGCGAGTGGTCTTACCGACTCCATATGATCGGCTGCTCTGACCGGTTGAGCCATTGCGGTAGATCTGGGAGGGTGGCATGGATGGCACGCCTGATGACCTTCTTACCCATCTTGGTGTCGAGGCTGACAAAAGTATGGAGAGTGCCCGTGATGGGACGACTCCCTTGACCGTGTGGCTACTCGTCGTTGTTGCCGTCATCCGAATTGCTGCCCTTCTTCTTCTCCCTCGACTTGGCCTTCATGATCTCGGTGGTCAAGTTGCAGTCGTCGGGGGTGTGGGCTGCGGGTTAGCCAAGTAGGTTGTGAAACTTGCACGGTTGCATCAGGATCTCCCGAGCCGTGAGTTTCGTGCATTGGAAATTGCCACGCTGGCTCTTGAAGCCACGGGTGCCTCTGGTAGACATGCAGTACCTCAAGCGCTGCGTCCAGAAGGAAGGCGAGTCCACTGGCAAGTGGTACCGCCATGTCTCTGACCTAATCAACCTGGCGAGGGCCTCGGTGTGCACGGTGTACTCCCACCTCGAGGATAACAACACCTTCGAGTCGCTCAAGCAGAAGCTCAAGTGCTCACACAAACATGTCACGTCCATGAGCCTGTTGATGGGGATCCTACACAAGTACACGCCGAGTCAAACTCCACGAAGAATGACTCGGAGGAGGACAGCAATGACAAGGCCGAAAAGGGCAAGAATAAGAGCATCGGCAAGAACTCCAGCACGAACAAGCGCAAAGGCAGCGGTGGCTCTGAACTCATCGTTAATTGCCAGGCGCTTGCGGGTCCCCTCAAAGTTCGTGATGACGTTGTTGTTGTTGTTCCAAGAGTTGATGTTGTTCTTAGGCAAGTTGTTGATCCAAGTGCGCGCGGTGCCCTCCAGCATCAAGCGGAGATAGTTCGCGCCGATCAGGGGCATGGCGTTCTGGATGTTCATCGTCGTTTAGTAGTACTGGAGCCACGTCGTCGGGTTCGTGTTGGCGTTGTAACTTTTGAACTCCCATGGCCCCATGAAGCTGTTCGGGAAGCGCTCTACTCGGATGTCGGGCCCGAAGCAGTGGGGACCAAACTCATCGGCGGCGGTTGGGATCGTCTCAGCACGCTTGTTGTTGAGGTGTCCGCACATATCTGGGCCAAGGCGTTCGACTGACGCTGAGCCTAGTTGTTGCTGATGGTTTGTCACGTGTCGGCAGGTCGCGACGCGTTGCTAGAGACGCTCAGGATGTCGCGGGCGCGGTTGCGCTAAGTCGTCGGGGCCACATCGCTGCGTTCCGGGGAGTATCTGGCTCTGCGGTTGTGATCCGATGACGATGAGGCCTTCTCGCTTGCCGGCGGCCTCGAGTAGAGCTTGCCGGCATACAGGGACATGTTCTCCTGGAGCTCCATGGCCCAGTTTACCAGGTTGAAGCCGGTTTCACAAGGGCATCACAATCGTTGTCTTGGAGAAGTTCGTTGCAAAGGGCATCTTCCCCGGTCGGGAGGAAAATCGATGGAGACTTGCCACCATAGACAGCCACACGCGAACCTGGAGCCCCAAGAACGCGAGGACACGTCGGAAGAACTCCGACGAGGAAGGTGAACCCGCGCTCGAGGAAGCTCGTGAACATAACGAACTTGCCCGAACTCGGGCGGGTGTTCGCGCTGGCGAGCCTCCATGGATTTTCCTCCCGAGCGGGGAGGATTCCCTCTTCAACAAACTTCTCCAGGAAACCGCCAAGCCCGTGGATCTTCTCCAGCCTCCATTGGGCGCCATTGCGGTTGCCGGGGAGGAAAGGGCGAGCTGGAGTTCCCGATAGCGGCGCGGTGGTGGAAAGAAAGAAGCTGAAGCGATCATTGGCCGCCCTCGTAGACGATGTCGTCCGCGGTAGGGATTGCACCCTCCTCCATTGGGTATATTTTACGACTTCTCGCATTGAGGTTTCTCTCTATATGTAAGCATTTTGTTGCCATGGTTTATACTTTGTTTTCCATGCCTATCTGCGTGTTTTGTGCTAACTCGGCGGTCTCCCAGATGTTGCCTGGCTTTCTTGCTGAGCAGGGTACTCTCACCTAGTTCTCTTATCCTGGCGCTCATGCTCAGAATGGTGTAGCTGAGCCCAAGCATCGCCGCCTCTCTTCCGCCTCACTTTTGGGCTGATGCTGTTTCAGCTTCCACCTATCTGAGC
The DNA here is from genome assembly GCA_947311845.1 of Poa pratensis. Lineage (NCBI taxonomy): Eukaryota > Viridiplantae > Streptophyta > Magnoliopsida > Poales > Poaceae > Poa > Poa pratensis. The sequence continues at coordinate 72,071,814 of CAMZMU010000042.1, forward strand.
AACATTAAGCCATCGGCTGCCCTGTAGGGTGGTATTCCTATGGAGCGTCAGTCCGATCGTTCTCCTGATTACTCAGTGCCTCGGTTGTCTGGTTGCATTTTATGTGTTCTTATTGCCCCGCGCGAACGCAATAAACTCATTTCTCAGTTTGTTGTGTGTGTCTTTCTTGGATAGAGTGATGATCATAAGGGTTATCGGTGTTGGGATCCTATTGGTCATCAAATGCGCACTTCACGAGATGTCACTTTATGAGTCTCCTCAGTTCTACCCGCGTCCTTCCTCCTCGACTTTTCTGTTGCGGATGTATCTTTCTCACATTTCCTAATACAGCTCCCTCTATGACTCACGTTCCTACTCCTCCTCTGAGTCCCACTATGGTTAATCCTACGCGGCCTCCCCTCATTCCTTCCTCTCTCGTCACCTACCTCTCCACCTACCTCACCAATTTCTCCTTCTTCTCCCTCGCCTCTGGTGATTCATCCTCCCTTTCCTTTTCATTTTTCTCGCCGCCCTCGTATTGTGGATGAATCTCCTACCGTGCCATCTACTTCTAGTGTACCGACTTCCTCGTCCCTATCGTGTCGTCTACCTCGTGCTCGGCCTAGCCTCCCACCTGATTGATATTCCTTTTACTGCTATGGTATTTCCGCTGTCCGAGAGTATGACTTCTTACTAGGATGTTGTTGCTCATCGTGACTGGCAGTTTGCGATGGCAGAGGAGATCACTGCGCTTGATCGCATTAGCACGTGGGATCTGGTTCCTCTCCTCCCGGTGTTCGTCCTATCACGTGCAAGTGGGTCTATAAGGTTAAGACTCACTATGATGGTTACCTTAAGCGTTACAAAACTCGTCTTGTGGCTTGTGGCTTTCACCAGGAGCAGCGCCGCAACTATGATGAGACATTCGCTCGTGTGAAGCATATGACCACTGTTCACCCTCTCCTTTCTATGGCTTCGATTCGTCATTGGTTTGTGTATCAGCTTGATGTACTTTTTTCCTGATGGCATGGTCTCCCTCTATGGCCTTAAACATTCCCCTTGTGCCTGGTTTTAGTGGTTCGCCTCTCGCCCAGCGATCACTATCCAACATTGTTTGTGCACACTCCTCGTGGTCGTACTCTTCTCCTTCTATATGTTGATGACAAGATAATCACTGGCGACTACTCTGAATACATTGCCTTCTTTAAGGCCCGTCTCCGTTAGCAGTGTCTTATGTCTGATCTTGGCCCTCTTTGGTACTTTCTCAGGATTGAGGTTTCCTCCACCTCTAATGGCTTCTTGATCTCCCAAGAAATGTACATCAAGGACTCCTTGCTCTTGTCGCGTTGGTGATGAGCCCACGGTTGCGACTCATATGGAGCTCAATGTTCACCTTCGTGCCTCTGATACCAATCTAACACGCTATCTCCATTTGATTGGGAGCTTGGTCTATCTAGCTGTCACTCATCTCGATATATCCTATCTTATCCATATTCTGAGTCGGTTCATCTTTGCTCCCACCTCGGTCCACTATAGTCACGTCCTACATGTTCTACGATATCTTCGTGTCACGATCTCTCGCCATCTCTTATTTCCCTTTTCTAGCTCCTTACACCTCCAATCCTACTCTGATACTACGTGGGCTAGCGATCTGCACGATCGCCGTTCGTCGTTCATTTGTACTTGCTATGTTTTTCTTGTTGGTTCTCTCATTACCTAGAAGACGAGGAAGCAGACTGCAGCCTCCCGTTAGAGTGTTGAGGCTGAGTTGCGAGCTATGACTCTCTTAACGGCAAAGGTGACGTGGTTAGTTTGGTAAATCGAGGATTTTGGTGTTTCTGCCACAACACCGGCTCCCCTCTTGTCAGACGGTGCAGGTGCTATCAGCATTGCACGTGACCAGGTGAAGTATGAGCTCACCAAGCACACAAAAGTTGATGTCTCCTTTATGTGTGCCGCTGTGCAGAATCAGGTTTCGCTCTTCAGCATGTGCCTTCCGAGTTTCAGTTATCAGATTTCTTCACGAAGATGACCCAGACTAGAGCGCATAATGGGTTTTTTCTCTCAAAACTCAGTGTTGTTGACCCACGCTAAGTTTGAGTGGAGGAGAGGGGGGGGGGGGGGGGGTGTTACAAATGTACTCATGATGGCATTGGTTCCTGGATATATAAGGGTTTTCCTGAACTTTGCCCCCTGTGAATAGTAGTGGCTCATTCTCCAACAATAACGACTGAACATACAGCTATCTTGGACACCATATTTTTTAAATATTACTCACGTCTTCCCCTTCAGACAGCTTTTGATAATGTTGTTGATGGCTCTTGAAGCCATATTGCTTTTATTATGCACCAATTTGCCCCCCGGTTGACATGCTATGTAAATAAGAAACCTGACAAATTCATTTCTCTGTCAAATGCTTCCATTAGGATTGCGTGCTCGGCTTTGTGATTGGTGTGGTACATGGAAAAGTGAAAAGCCTTGCAGCCGTTGTAGGAAAGCAAGCTACTGTTCTGAGAAGCACCGGGTATATATTCATCAATCAGACAATCGTCGTGTTTTTTTTATCTGTTGGTTTCTGCTGCTTGGATCGTTAGATATTACTATTTTTGGGTGAATCATATTGTGGTGTTCTTATTCAGGAATTGCATTGGTGCGCTAGTCACCAGAATGATTGCTGTCAAATACCAAGTTCATCCGATAGCTCTATTCTGCCAGGTCACCGAAAAGGTTGTTTCCTTAGTGCTCTTTGAGCTCTTAAATGTGTCTCCAATGTAATTTCTTTTTCGTTTCAACTATTTACAGTATTGGCTGGCATTGCATGGCCTGAATATTTGATGGAGTATGATGAGGAGACCTCTTGTTTCTCTAGTTGTGACGGAATTAGTTCAGAACAGTTGGGGGTGCAAGGGCAAAACGAACCAGATGACATAACACTGTCATTGATGGATCAATTTGAGGTTTGTTATTTGCCTGTTATGCTTTGTCATGTGTTTGCTTCATTGCCAGTGATTTTTAGTACCATAATACAAATGTTTATGTAGGCTGATGAAGATAATACATGTTGGGCATCCTTTGAGGACCGTACCTCAGGACATCCAAAAAATCGAGGTCAAGTGTTGAGGTGATTGTGAACCAGAGTCATGAATTTTGTTTTGTTTTCACCCTTTCATGTATGCAAATTAGCGTTAGGTCCTGCTAGATAATCATGTACTTTTTCAACTTAAATCATTAACTTGTAGAATATGAAGGCTATACTCATCGTCTTGACTAAATATAACAAAATAAAACCGTGTGAGTACTAGAATAGTGTGTTTGACACGGAAAAACCACTTCGGAAATGGGGAAGTATGTTCTCATGCGCCAAGGGATAAGGACGTGCCAGTGTACCATAGTACACAAAGAAAAGTAGATGAAGAAACAATATTTTGTTAATCTCATGGATAACAAATACAGCTCCTGATGTTTTCGCTCCGAGGCCTACTTGACCAGTCAGGCTGACTGTGGCAATGTGTTCTCCTCGTTCCTAAGACCTCGGAAGGCTCCCGGTTAATTTTACTTTGACAGATAGAATAGAGAGACGCCTACGATTAAGTCTTGTGATCGTCTTCGTCATCTTTGTCTCACTTCCCCATGCATCATGATGGTGGAGTTTGTATGTGGGTTGTATTTCCTTGTCGGTACTTTGCACGGCCTGGTGGATCTGGAAGCACCGCGACACGGTCATCTTCAATGCCGCACAGCCCAATGTCTACCTCTTGCTTTCCACTATCAGGCGGAGGCTCAGGATTGGTTAATGGTGGAAGCCAAGGGGCTTGAGGGGCCGTTCTTTGAAGCGTCGTGTTGTATTACCGGGTGTCGCCTTGCGTTCTCTCGAAAAAAAAAGTTTTAGCTGAAACTCTAGCAAATCCTCGATAGCTGTTTCAGGGAGCTATTAAATAGACTAAGCATAATTTTAATTAATCTGCAGGTACTGTGGGAAGGAGAATGCAAAACCTCTTTGGGCGGTATCATCGGGGTCTCTAAAAAGTGTTGATACTCCATCGTGCATCTATTGTAATGGTCCACTTGGTTATGAATTTCAGGTACAGAAGTTTCAGTTTTCAATAAACTATTCAAATTGGGCATATATATGTTTCAAAGTACTATGTGGGAATCACAACTCTTGACTGAGACCAACTGATGTGTTTTGTTGGTAGAGGTTATCTCTAAACATCGGCATATATTCACTGGCAACACAAACATTTTTTTCCAATGCACCATTCTCTGACACAAGCCCATGTACACTCAATACCACCTTTTGTCAAAAAAATCATCTGATCTCATTCCAAAATTTGTATTAAAATGTGAAGCTCTAAAGCAATGCAAATTTGAGTTCTTTGTCTTACATTCTTGTGCACCAGCTACTCCTGGACGAGAGATTTATCATTTCTCTCTGTGAAGCCAGTCCTCCATTTCACTAGTAATACTCTAGATGGCAATATTGGAAAGAGCTAACACCACACTGATGTTGACTTGTTCAGCATGCCCTAAGAGAGCACTGCATTAGCAATTTAGCATACATCGGATCTTTATTTGTATAAATTTAGTGCATTTTTTATTTCACATATAAGATAGATGTTTTAATATTTAAATCTGGTCACTGAAGATGATAGTTATGATCTGATTAACACCATAAGAAGTTGCATATATCACCAGTAAATGCATTTGTAATGTACTTTTAAAGATTCCCCGTATCACGTAATGAAACAAGAGTACTTATGAAACAATAGTTTTCTCGAGAGTTTTGTGATATGATAACCGATTGATAGTAGGGACAGAAGGTTTGGGTACTTGTCTGTTGATTGCTGATTTCTGGATACCCACTTCTCTTTATAAGATGTGCAAATAGTCCCTAAATGAGAACTTAGGGTGTGTTTGGGACAGCTTCACTCCACCAAATCGTTGCTGGAGCAGGCGAAGCTGTCCCAAACGGACTAACTCCACCTAACGGGCGGAGTGGAGCAGACATGCGCGCAGTGCAATTTACTGGAGCGAGGAAAGAGGTGCTTCACCTGCTTCACTTCACCGTTTTTAGGTGAAATTTACCCACCAATGCCACCGATTAGTCATACCCAGCCGAAGCGTTTTTCTCCCTTTTCTTCCACGTCCCACGATTCTTTCCCTTCCCCATCAGCAGCCAAGTACGGCACGCCGGAACCACCCTCTCCGGCGAGATCCCTCCTCTCTAGAGTCTCTCCGGCGACTACCGAGGCTTCCTCATGGTCCGCAATTATCTCCTCCATCCGTCCCCTTAACAGTCCGCCCCCAATTTTCGCATCTTAAGTTCGAGCCGCCGCCGGGGAAAACAGCCACCCGTTGTTGCACTACTGGAGTACGGAAGCAGGGTCTCGTCGTCTTCTCCTGCCAGCGTTTAGCAGGGACACGCAGTCGCCGCCGCGACCCGCCCAAGCAGGGACATGCCATCCCCGACCCAAGCGACCCGACGCCCGGCCGTCGTCTTGTTTGCAGCAGGGACACAACCCCGTCTACGTCCGCCTGCCGCCCTGCACCATGGAGGGCCAGCGCCGATGCAAGTCACCGCGAGGAGGTCGCTGCCATCTAGATTTGTTGCCCACGAGGAGGTCGCTGGTGGATATCTCCCATATGCTTTTCTGTTCCTTCCGCATATTATTTCCTGTTTACCTTTTCTGATGTTTCTAGCCGCATCATGTTGAGTAGACGAGTAGTACAGTAGTAGATGACACTGGTACGTGGTGGATGATTAGCAGTACTTGATCTATCTCAGTGGTACACGGTAGCAGCTGATCCGATGGGACAACATCTGAAGCTAAAGAGATGAGTATGGATTATGTCAGACATAGCTATCATCAATCAGTTGTATCATCAAGTGTATGAATCTCACGTGCAAGAAGCATAGCACGTTCCAATGCAAAATGCGCAATCTTATAGCACCAGGTCGGTAGGTAAATAAATAAAAAAGAAGATATAATAAGAGGGTAATCTAGACATTTCATAACAATCTCTCTCTAATCCGAATCTGGAGCTACCTGATGTGCCACACACTATTTTGCCTGCTCCAGAGCTTGTTGGTGGAGTGGAGTTTAGATCTGGAGTGGAGTGGAGTGAAGTGGAGCTGTCCCAAACACACCCTTACTAAGCCTTCATATAACAAACAAAGAAAATACTATTGGAGAATAGATGGCAGTAAAATTATTGGTGAATAAGAATTATCACATATAGCATAAGCCTTTTTCTTTGCACAGAACCTTCTATGTTGTGTTTCGGGGTCACTAACTATTTTTTTCACAATGCATGCAGGTAATGTCACAACTGCTCTATTTCTTCCACGTTGAAAATGAACCAGACTCTCTCGATTGGACAACAATTATTGTGTACACATGTCGAGGATCGTGTGATAAAAATGACAGCTACAAGGAAGAATTTGTATGGGTTCAGTTAACGCCGCCGACGACAAGAACATACCGCACCACTTGAAGCCCAGCTTGTTTGTAACACTTCCGAATACATATTTCTCGTTCGGTTATCAATTTTCTTCATTTTCATGCTAAAGATGGTGATGATATCCTGTGATTAAAACTAAAGGTCGCTATTCCTAAAGAACTGGTGATTTGCTTAGTTCATATTCTGAAAGTATTTGCTACTGGAATATTTGTTCTTCTGAAGTATTTCAGATGATGGGTATATTTGAAGCAAATGCACATTCATATGATGGGTATATTTGAAGCAAATGCTCATTCATATGACGGAGAACAAATGACACCATTTTTCTTTTGTTTACCTTTTCTGTTTGGAAACCTGTCTGATGTGATGTTCTCATGCAGACAGTTCAATTTTTCTTGGTTGATTTGGTGTTATCCAGTCATGGATATTTTTGTGTTAATTTACGTCTGTACATTTGGAACGGATCGGATGGCGAATCTTTTCCTTTTGGCACATCTGGTAGATGGGATGATTTATGAAAAGTATAAAGCAATAGTAAATATACAGAGCACTGGCATCATACAAATCAAACAAACCAGGTAGAAATAATTCCTGACGACTAAACTTTGAAGTTCCTCTGCTCAAAGAGGCGCTAAACTGCCCACCACCGATGAGAAACAACACATGTAAATCAACGATCTCTCTCTATATGCTGTACATTAAAAGGTGAAGCTGATACAGTAAGTGACCATAAGGACATAACCCACAAACTATCCATGTTGATCTCCATACTTTCCAGGACGGCTTCACCATTCACAGTTGCCTGTAAAACTAAGTACCGTGCTCTAAAATACTAATCTAGCAACATCACCCATGCGTGTTTGTGTATTTGTGCAAATTCGTCATGCTGGCAGCACGTCTTCTTTAAACTTGCCCTCCTACTCAATCACCTTCAGAGGGAACCGTCGTTGTCGTCCCCGAGGATCGACAGGGAGAACGGTGCGATAGCGATATTGAATGTCGAGGATCCAACCTTGTCGATGTGCTTCATCTCAAAATCACCTTCCTGCAATTCAGAACATGTTCGGGTTAGGCTTAACATCGCAGGTATGTTCTAACATGTAAACATCTATATGCAACAAAGAGCTCAGAGCAACTGTGTCGAAGTTGATAAGTGCCCTCCAGAATGTCTTCTTTAACAATGCAAAATGGATAGATGTGAAAAAAATATTACAGAAAAAAGAAGCTTGTGTCCTATTACCATTCTCCCATTTGGAGTGTTCAGTGGGCATGCGGATGAGTACTCAAAACCGGTCTTTGGGAATATCACAGGTTGCTCTCCCACTACGCCCACACCCCTGACAAGATGGAGGAAATATTATTAGTATTCACTTACGATAATTACAATAAGATGACTATACCACAAGTACTAACCAAATATTCTTGTCCTTCCATTTGCATCGGTGACAATCCAGTGTCGTCTGAGAAGCTGAACAGCACGCTGAGAATTATTTGTAATTCTGATTCTATAGGCAAAAAAGAACTTTCCCTTCAAAGGTTGGCTCCGGCTTTCAATATACACACTCCTGACTTGAACTCTTATCCCCTACAAGTACATTCCAAGTTCCAAAGTATGTTAGAAAATCAAGTCGAGCTAGATCAAAGGTGCGAATAAATACTTGATTCATATCGTTAAAATATGGTATTAGTTCAAACATTATGAGAAAACAGTTACTCTGATCAGTCTTAGGTAAGAGATACATTCACCGGTGATCTGGGATTTCTAGGTTGATTCAGCTTTTTCTTAACAGCGGAACTTCCAAAACATATCAGTATAGCCATCTCAAGTTGTACATGTGAAGTAGCATTGCACAACCACATCCACATCTTTACATTAAATAGTTCCGTCCAATAAAATGCAAGATGCAATCAATGAAAATGCATGGCTTGATGCAATGCATATCAACCAGAGCGCATGCAAATTAATTATGCATGTTTGAACATGTACAAAAAGATGGGTAATGGACGACCAGTAAAGGTCTAGATTTTTTTTGAAAAGGAAAGAGTGCCAGAACATATGGATTGACCAAGCAGTGGACAACGCATGCAGTTTGACCAAACTGGACAGACCCAGTGCATAGAGGCTCCCACACAAGGTGGGGTCTAGGGAGGGATTATAGGAACCTAGTTTTACCCCTGCAAAGTGTAGTGCAGACAGGCTGGTTCGAACCCAGGACCTCTTGGCACAAGTGGGGAGGACCTCACCACTGCACCAAGGCCTGCCCTCAGTTTGACCAAACTGGGTATAAAGAAATTCCTATAGATCCTGCCCCGCTTCCCATTAGTCTCATGTTTCTTTCCCTGTCATACTCACTCCGTTTCTCAAAAGAAGTCCTATAATTTTTTCAAAACTCAAACTACATAACTTTGACTAAGCTTTTTGAAAAAAATCATAGTCGTTTAAACTAATTTCGTTAGATACATCTTGAAACATATTTTCTCATATGTCTTTGTAGTATTATAGTCGTTGACAGTTTTTCTTTTCTAAAAACTTGGTCAAACTTTATATTGTTTGACTTAAAGTTATAGGCCTTCTTTTATGGAAGGGAGGGAGTAGCACTTAGCTCAAGTTTTCTAGTGAATTCTTGCTCACATGACAAGCTGGTATTTTGCAACGCTCCACTAATGTCATAGAAATTGATAGTACATTTTAAGGCTGAAGTTCAAACAGTCAGATGATAACTTACAAATCAGTACTGAATGGGCGATGTCAGAATTCATTTTTAGGTAAGATAACAGAGTTGCAGCATCAGTAGAACATTTAACTAAAGTAAATACCAGAGTTGTAGCATCACTAGAACATTTGAGGAGGGAGTGCGGAGCCAGAATCATCAATTCGTCTCTATACTTGGCCGCATCCTGGAAAGCATGAGTGCAGAAAAATTATAAACCGTGTAAAATGCTAAGAAATGAACATAACGCGTTTGTTTGAATTTCGACCGGCAAGACAAAGAATCTACGCATGAACCTAATAAGATAACTCATGTTTTTAACAGTGAAGTGAGACAAACTGCACTAAGTATTGAAGTTCAAACCATGAGACTGGAATCCAGAAGTAACAATTTGAACCACAAGAATGGGATATATGAGAAAGATTATATTCAGCTGACCAGATGCTAGTTGAAATTACAGCCTTAAGACTTCATCTCATTTACAGTAGACTCATCAAACATGAGGGAGAAAAATAATAAGATCTCCAACTAAACTGTTGAATCGGTGATCAGCACAGGAGCATATCAGTCGTCATCATAAGCTGCTGTCAGAATTGAAGACAGAAGTGGTGCAGCGTATCATACTTCCATACTGAGCTGCCACGTTGTTTTGGTTTAATCAACAATTCTTACCGAGGCTGGTTTGTAAGATCCAGCTTTGTCTATTCTTAAAGGGGATTCTACAGGTTCTTGTATGGACATGTAGCAACTAGAAACTAAAGTAGCAAAATTGGCATAAACAATGGGGATGGGTGAGTGCAATACCGCAAACCTCTCCTCCTCGACCGCCTTCTTGAGCGAGCGGCGGAGGCGGAGGACGGGCTCCTCCTCCTCAAACGACCTCAGCGAGTCCCTCAACCTCGCCGCTTCCTTGTAATCCTGTAACAAATCCCAACTTGCAGTCAGCGAGCAGCATCAATTTGGATAAGTTGGTTGCAATTTCTGCATCCTGCGAACTGTATTGGCCCCCTCCCTGCTGTACCTCGAGCTGGGCGGCCACGGCGAGCTGCTGCTTGAGCATGGCGTACTTCTGGCTCCGCAACAAGAAGGCCGCCGCCGTCTTCTCGCCCTCCTCCCTCCGCGCGGTCTCATCCGTCTCCTCGTCACTACCCGGCGAATTCGAGCTCGAGTTGGCATCCGACGACGGCGGCGACGAGGACGCGGCCGCTACGACCGCCCTCCGCGCGGCGGACGAGCTCCTCTGCGGGCACATCGCGGTTCTTGGCCGCCGCCGCCGCATCCACACCGCCGTTGGAGCCGTCGCCGCGAGCTCAGGCCCACCCACTGCATACTCTCGCAGTACCCAAGAAACCAAATCGAATTGGTTATCGGAACCAAAGAAAACAATCGAGTTCAGCGGCGATTAGACAAGCGGCAGATCGCCGCGGCTTCTTGGTGGCAGGAGGGCGAGCGGCTGCCCGTTCTACTGGCTAAAATTAGCCGCTGTCCCCGGCCCCCATTTCTGTGGCTCCGCCCGTCGCCAACGCCGAGAAACCCCAGCCCTGATATTCTTGCGGCTAATTCGTGCGGATTAGCTACTAGCACATCATCATTGGATGGAGCAATGTGTTGCAATCGGGGAAGGGAAAGATCCCGTCTTGAGGAAAGATCCGTCGCCGTCCGTCACTCGCGTCGCCGTCCGTCACTGCAAATATTTACATCGCCAGCCCTAAAAATAAGAAATGAAAGAAATAATGTCATCCACTTGGCAATCTTATCGCAGAGGCTGCTACTATCGATTATCTCAGGTATTTATCCAGAAATATAGAACGCAAAGCATCTTTTCAGAATTTCCCGGGAGTTTAAGATTTATTTTCGATAAAAGGCGCCTGACTTTAAAATTAAGGAAGATCCAAACGGCAGAGGTGCTGGGTTGGTTTAACACAACCCAGCTAACGGGCCAGGCTGAGCCCAAATGGGCCAGGCCATCAGAAGGGTATTTTTGTAATTTATCAACTAAAACAAATGGTTAAAATATTAGTATTTTTTACAGGTATAAATAAATACCTAAAATAAAATTAAAATAGGAGTTATAGTCTAATAATATAAGGAGTTAAAACCTATTTTTCGATAAAAAATTAAGACTATAACTTGAAGTAAACAAATTAAGGTTTAAAATTCCTACTTTGGATTTATTTTCATTACATATAAGTTCAAAGGTTATAAAAATTAGTTTCTTAAATAAATAAGCATAAGGAATATAATTCTTAAATTATAAGTAATCATTATCAAGCTATTTACTCATTTAATATATATTGATCCTATTATTAAATGATTAAATATTTAATGAAAGTCACGAAATGAATAAATACTGCAATAAATGGTGAAATCAAAGCGAAAGTTAAAATGTGGAGTCCGGGAATTCAGAACTCAAAATCATATCATTCTATGCATAATAACTTCAAATTGGATCTTTAGACATTGCCCTTATATGACAATGATGCTAATTTTGAGAACCCAAAATTCACGAGTCACCCAAAGTTTTGAACTACACTATCTCTCCGTTTGAAGGTAAGTTCAACATTTCTCATGTCCACTCTGAAGCATTGAAATAAAATTGCTAATTTGTAAATTATGAATTGACTGTGTTTAGTGGGCGATGGAACCACATAATGATTGATGTGGTGGAGATTCCAAGGTATGGGAAAGTATTCATCTAGGAGTAACAACAAATGTCGGCAATCATTCTTGTGTCGTATCCATGGTGTTAGCCATTAGTCCTATTATGGGACGGCCAACGTACGTGGGAGCGCCTTAAACTCTCCACCTAAGGAGGTGAAGATATGAGTATACGGGAGTTGTAGCGGATATGATCGAGACCCAAAAGGTCGGGATCACAATATCGTTACGATAAGTGTAGATATGTTGGGTCGCGGAGAAGAACTGGGCATTGCTTGGGGACCTTAGACTGGGCCAGAACACACCAAAGAGTGTGAAAAGAGCAACAGGCTAAGGCTACTTTTGATGAAAGAACCCACCTTTGCAGAGTGTAAAAATTGTGGTAGCTACATCCTTGTTCCAGACATGAACTATGATCGTTGCGGGAAAGGAACCCCGTGTGGTTCTACCAACCCGTGAAGGCTGACAGACACAATTTTTTAGAATAAATAATCTTTTGGACAAATGCTTGCAAAAACTCGCATCTTACTAATGATATACGACCATGGCATAAGGTAGAGAATTTAAACACCTTATCTATTCTCCTATTTAAACTTGTTGAGTAAGTTGTACTCATTCGCTCCCTCTTGAACGTTTGTTTGAGGTTGGAGAGAAAAAATGATTTGAACCAGACTGAGAGAAACATCAATTGATCGATGTCATAAGGGACAGATTGAAGATAGCCGAGAGTAGACCAAAAAGTTATGCATACCAAAGTCATAGTCATTGGGAACCTTAGGTGGGAGATATGGTATACTTAAGAGTTAGTCCTACTAAAAGAGTTAAGACATTTGGGGTAAGAGGCCAACTCAGTCCCAGATACCTTTGACCATTTACTATTCTGAGACATCAAAGACTAGTATCTTATGAGCTAGAATACCAGAAACTGTTGGAGATATGCCCTAGAGACAATAATATTTAGTATTATTTTATCTCCAAGTTTATTATTAATAGTTTATATCTTTATGCTACAACTGCATTGGGTACTTGAATAGTGAATACAAAGTATTCAAGAGGAAAACCTCCGATGCACGTGTAGAGATATGAACAAGGAAAAGCGTTCCTAGTCTTGTCTCTAAGACTAGCCTATCTTGTTATCTGATGATCATGATTTTCTGATCATGGACTTTGTATAAGTCATATAACTATAGGAGTTTATTATCGGAATGATAATACTACTGAACCGACCCACCCTATGATCTTGCTATGAGACAAATCGTCAAGATGAAGAATAGCAATTAATCATACAGAGTTTTTATTAGTTAGTTCCTATACCTTGAGAACATCTAGTGACCGCCTGTTCGACACTCATGCTTTGATTGTCATCTAACGTCCGGCCGTAACTGGGGACCATAACAGTGGCTACTGGGTTTGAACTAGAATATGTAATGGAACATAGATTGTTCAACAAGGGTACTTACTCCTCCAGACGATGGAGAGATACATCCTCTAAGCCATCTCAAGTATAATCATGTCACCCCAATCGTCTGGCCAGACACAGTGTGATTTATCACAGGGCATTGATAATACGGAATGAGAAAAGAGAATGATATTGGTACGAGTTTTATATGTGTTATGATCCAAGGGTTTGATCACGCTAGAGCACATAGTCTCACACTCGAGATATCATTATATCGTGTACGTAAGGGGATTAGCGTAATGAGAAACATAAAGAGGTTCTGTTGTTCACTTGTGAATACATAGGAGCTAGTATAGACGTCTAGGTCTCAATGTGGTTATTGTCTGGTAACCTCCTGGACATGTCTATGTGTTAACGAACCTTTCGGGTCACACACTTAAGCTGTGAGTCAATCTTTTATTGAGAGAATAAAGATGTAGTTTTAGTGGTTATGAGATTTTGTCGGAGTAGCTCCAATGTCACCAGAACTTGTTCCAGTGAAGGTATGGAGAAAGAGAAGGCACACATTCCATGTCTCAGAATAATAGGAAGTGTTTCTATTATTGTCAGATTTATTCCGAGGGTCTATGTGGGAAGAATTATTCATCCGGAGTATTTTGTTTAGCGGACAGTGGGTGTCCCGGATCATGTAAAAGTGTTTTATATGATAAGTAATTAATTTCGGAAATATTTATTCAATTGGGAATTAATTAAACAAAATAATTAATTAATTAATATTAATTATTAATTAATTAAATCAGAAAAATAATAAATAAAAGTTTTTATTTGGAGCCCACCAAAGGGGGCTGCCAAGTGGGCCCATGGGGCCCACAAGGCAGCCGCATCGCCAAGTGGGGCGGGTGGGCCAATCCGAGTTGGGGGGGACTCCCCGCCTTTGGCTAGGCCCACTAGGTGGAGGCGGTTTGGGAGGGAGGAGTCCTACTCTAACTCCTAATCCGAGTTGGGGAAGGGGAGGGACTCCTCCCCCTCCTTGGTCGGCGCACCAAGGGGAGGGGTTGCCCCTCCCCCAAGCACTCCTCCCCTTTGGCCACCTATATAAACACCCCAACCCCATGGGTTGAGATATAACAATTGCCTACGGGTGTTCTCCCTCTAATTAGATCTCATGTGTTGGGAATTAGATCTCTCTAATCTCATATTGCTCTAATCAAGTTTGATTAGATCAACCACCTAAACTACGTCGCAAGGCAGTCTCTCTTTGTTGGTTGCAAGTAGCTCTGGACGGCGAAACGCTGACGGATTGGCGCGGTGTACGTGTGGATACTATTAGAGTGGGGTTGCGCGAGTAGTCCCTCGACGACACGGATCGGTTACAATCTCACCTCCCGACATGGACGTGAGATTCTTCATCAGGCTTCACCAATGTCTACTTCAACTACAACAAGATCTTCCGCAATGGTTGTACTAAGTTTTCTTGATCTAGCATTATGGGGTGCAGCATATCTTCATAGTATAGATCTTGGGCTGTTGCGTAGCATGGTAAGCGAATTTTTAAAGTTTCCGTTGCGCAACCCAGCAGTGGTATCAGAGCGGTCTATGCGTAGATATGATTTGATCTAGAGCACATGTTGGTGCAGGCATTGCATAGTATCGTGCATTAAGGTTATATTCATTGCTTCCCAATAAGTTATACAAGATATTACATGGCGGCATAGGCAAGATCTTTACGAACTTCTATCAATCCGCGAACCTTTCGGCTGCTCCTAGTATGCCTGTCGGCTCCAACGAAGTTCTTCAATAGCTTCGAGTCTATATATACCTATAGTTGTGGACGTTGTTGTATAACGGACAGGGCATGACGGTTGGACACCTCACGGGGGTCACGCGCACATGTGATCGCTTGGATTGGGACTCGCAACGTTTTCGTAATGTTGGGATGTCAATCACCCCGCAAAGTTAATCTAGCAATGACTATAACTGTGTCTCGGTTGCGTAGGTAGTAACGGTAATTCCGTAGAACCTACAGAGCCACGCTAAAACTTGCAAACAAACGTTAGAGGACGTCTAACTTGGTTTTGCAGGATTGTGTGCATGTGTTTTGGTATGGCTATTTTGTTACGGTGTTTTAACATGATGGGCAATGCCAAATGATTGTTCGAGTTCGTCATCGACAATCAAGAGAAGAAGGAGTTCATCGCGGTTCAGGAGGAGGCACCGGCGGCAAGGCAGGCGACGAGGACTTGGCAGATTTTGGCCACGGCAATTTTTTCTTCGGGGAATTTTGTAGTGACCGGAATAACGAAGATGGTGGATCATCGTGAAGATACGTCAAGGCTTCCCGGAGGAAACAAAGGCTATACAAAATCACATGAATTATTTTAATTGCCTGTGATGTTTATCCTTTGTTGGCTCCACCTTGATGGCGCATTAGATGTTTATTAGGGTGAATCCTCATTAAAATATCAAGGAGATAATGTTCTTCCAACTGTGGCACCGTCAAACCATGCGCTTGTCCACCGGCGTCGTGAATCCATGAGTTGTGCGGGCCAAGGGTGTGGGAGGCGGGTGTGAACAGTTCATACTGCGTTTAACGGTTGGTTGTCCTTAAGTCCAAGCATAGTGAGCTATGAGTTCTGAACACGCACGTCGAAAGACGAACATGAGTTGTAGCTACTACAATTAGCATAGTGCTTACCGGTCGTCCACGTGCCATTGTCGTGTATCCATGGATGGTTCGTCGGATTCCCGGGTCCTGAATCACTTAGCGCCAATCGTGAGGATTATTGGGCTTAGTGGGAGCATATCTTGGATTCAATTAATTTTGAGTTAAAGTAGTGTAAAACATTAGTAATAAACTATGAGTCTAAATAAACTTGTTTTTGTTGTAGAAGATAGATCACTTTGAAAAGTATCACTTCAATCTGATGTTGAGTCGTACCCCGTTAGCTGCAAATGGAAACAACTTTGACATGATGAGTGATCTAAAGAACACTCGAAAGGAGAATGTTATGAATCCCTTGAACACAGAGGAAGCCCATGGTGGGCCACACTTGTTCTGCGAAGAGTGTATTGTCAAGGAGCTCCTGCACGCTTGTATTGATCAAGAGCTGGTTGATCGTTATCAGGACCTTTGCCCCTTCCGTCTCATGGAAGTGTTAAAAGCTCTGTTCATAAGGCAAGTGCGCACTGAGCGTTACAATCTAACCAGGGAACTGAGAAACAGTCAGCTTGAGTTGGGTGAACCCATTCAGCTGTTTGAAATCAGGTTAACTGGAATAGAGGAAAAGCTTAGACAACCTGGTTATCCAATTAGTCATGAGTTTTTCAGTGACATTATACTGACGGCGCTACCACCAGCATATCATGCCTTTGTGGCGATGTATAATCGCATGGCGGATGAGTGGCTGGTTCGGATGCTGTTTGCCTTACTAAAGGAAGCGGAAGCTGATATTTGTAAGGGGATCTAACATGGTCCAGGACAGGTATAAGAGTTATACATGTTAATTATTGACAAAATTTCAGCAATTAAGATCATTGGTATGAGATACTGAATGATGCTCGCACTTGCACCAGTGGCAGGTACTTTGGAAGGAGCTAATGCTGGAAGGAAAATGAAGTTCTGGGATGACGTTGATGCTGCGCTTGGAGTGTAGCTGATCATCTCTAGAAGTAGCACAGTGGAAGACACATTTTATGGCGCCATGACCACCACTTTGTCTACACATCCAAGTCAATGAAGGATATCTACACTAGGACTTTAAATAAGAGTTATTTTAAGTTCGATCATTTTGTAATGAATATTTTGAGATTCTGGAATAAAGTTATGTTCGAATATTAAAGTATGTGTGGGAGTTCACATTTTGTGAATTCGGTTTATGATGATCTTCTTTATTGTAATATGTCTTTAATTTAGTTTTGTTAAGTCTTAAATGTTTTGATTCGAAATATCATTTGAAGTTTTGAGTGATGTTTGATTTTGGTTTAGTCTTTAATTTTGGAAGAAGCTTTTTGTTGGTTCTCTTTTGAGACTCTTAAAGTTATTCCAAGATTAGATGAATAAAACTAAAAATTCACAAAGTGCTAGGCACTTGAGCAATTCGAAATTTATGGAGTGCTGGGCACTTAATAAAAATCGAAATCCACAAATACTAGGTATTTGGTAAAATTCAAAATTGGCAAAGTGCTAGGCACTAGTAAATTTCGAAAATTACATAAAGGTGTGGAGACTATCCATTAATTAAATTCTATTGAAGATTTAATATGAAGTTGCATGTTAATGAAATAGAGTTGATGAAATTATTGAAGTTGCAATGTTTCATAAAATTAAGTGGGAGTATGTGTGAATCAAAATAAGAGATCAAAGAAATTTGATAAGGTTAAAGAAGGCTTAATAAAATGTATTATAACATGATTGACAAAAGAAAGTTTTCTTAGTCACATTACTCATGATTAATTTTGGTAATTCAAAATTGTCATGATGATGAAAATCTTTTGTGAGACAAAGATTTATAAGATTGTTATAATAATTATGTCCAAGTGTATTGTTGTGTGAGATGTAAATACTCCAAATTTCCCACTAAAAGTAAATAAGTTATTTTGTTTGTATTTAGAATCTACGTCAAGTTTAACTTAGAGTTATTTTGATGAAGTTTCGGGATGTTAATTCTTGAATCAAAGTTGTGATTTGAATTAGACATAAGTTTTGCATTGAAGTCCAATTTAGTATTGGCAGTTATTTCCACAAACAAATCCAAGTGCTTGTTGACTTTGGAATTGGACAAAAGTGTCTTCTCATAAAGTTTGTAGTGGAAATAAAATACTGGGTTAAGGCTGGGAGTCTTCGAAGTAAAGTTAGAATGAAGGGTTAACATGCAAATGTTATCATGTCATTACTTTATCCGGGAATTCATGTATGTAATACATAATTCAAACTAGGTATTATAATAAGATGATCCTGTGAAGAATTTGATGATATTATCACTAGGTGATATAATTATCAAATGATTAGAACATGATCAAAATGCAAAACGTACAAACAAAAGGTAAATGCTCGTAATTGACTGAAAAGTCAAATGAGATCCAGAAAAGAGAAATTTTCATGTAGCTCCAAGATTTTATCTTCAGAGTAGTTTGGATGTGATGTGAAATCACTAGGCATGAATATTTCATAAAGGAAAGAACAAATATGAATATCTAATATTCGTAAGGCTAGTCTTGATTAAAATTGTTTTAACAAGGACGAATAAATGATAGTGATAAGTTGTAAAACTTGTCATATCAAGTGCCTAGAGCTGTTATAAGGATCTAAGGGCCACTTCTTTTGTGCTTCTGCTTATGTATAAGCTAGCTTATGGATTCCGGTGGGGAGAAACTGTTGTGGGAAGAAGCTCCTAAAAACTGGTTGGGACACTTCTTTTGGGCTTGTGCAGTTTTGGTGATGTCCAAACAGAAACTGAGTATCAAACTAGACAAGAAACAACATCTTTCATGGTCACATATATTGAGCAAAAACTTTGGATTGGACGAGCTCGTTACCGACGGCTGGGAGGTCGACATCGTCAGCGGCGGAGGTCGCACGAGCTTGTCGGCGACGGACGGCTTGCTGCTCGGCAAGGGCCGGAGGAGCTGGGATGGCGGCGGTCGGAGGAGCCAGGGCCGAGCTGCTGGGGCGGCGGCGGTCAAAGGAGCTCGGATGCTGCCGCCGGTCAGAGAGCTGGGGCGGAGGAGCTGGGGAGGAGGCGGGCCGGCGGGAGGAGCTCGATCCAGAGGCTGGCCGGCGGGAGGATCCGGAGTCGGAGGCGGATGCGCGCCGGCGGTGGACAGCAGTCGGCGGCGAGCTATTTCCCCGATCCCATCGAGCGAGAGAAAAGAGACGAGGGACGGGTGAGCCAGTTGACTGTCTTTTTTTCCCTCTCATTACGTTTTCCTGCGGTGGCAGTTCCCTCGTAAATAACATGACAACGAGGGGTGAGCCACATAACGCTTCGGGCCCTTTGCGGGAAGCCGCCCAGAAACAGCTCACCACCAGTTTCTCGCTATGTGAAGGAAACCAGTTTCGCGGTGGAAATAAGCCCGCCGGGAGCCGGAGAGTTCTTTTCGGTTTCAGCGGCCTGGGACTTCGAAACTGTTTTAGAAGCCCAAAAGAAGTGGCCCTAAGTAGCAAAAGTTATTGCTAAGAATAATTGTTTTGGATTATTGGGTAATCTAGATAATTATGTTATGAGTGTTTGAAGTCAATCGTAATAATGAGTAAGAATTTTATTCTTTCATTATGTAAATCGAAGGGACTTAAAAATCAGTGGGAGATGATATTATATTTGTTAAATTAAGGCTAGGCCCCATTCAAAAATGTATATCTTGTGAAATAAAGATTTTAAAGGTGTTTTAAATAGAAGGTCAGAAATTGTCTTATTGAATTTTGTCGATGAGATAGATTGGAAATTTAATAAACATGAGTATGAATGTGCTTAGAACAATTCTGAAAGGTAAATCGAATTGTGTTTTGAGGCAAAGAAATTTGTTCGAAACATGCAGCAAGATAGTTTGCAAGATACATTGACTTTTGTAGTCAATGATGAGCGAATAAATAGGAATAAGATCAAATCATGTTTTATATGGTTTTTCTTGTTCATTGCTGTGGTAGCACATAAAGCCGGAAACTTTCCAATGTGCTAAATTATATTTAGTCACTGACATTAAGAGAAATACTTGGTAATAGTTTTCTCATAAAGGCAGTTAATCAAAAGTGTAATTGATCCTGAAGGTTTTTGTATTGAGATGAAAGCTTGATAGTGATATTACAAAAGTTATCGACTTGGTAGATTTTGTAAAGCTTCAAATAATATATTGAGAAGTTTCTCGTATATGTATTTGTGGTGGAATTATGAAATTGAATCTTAATTGATTTAAATTCAGAGAGTGTTGTTTTCAATTGATAAATACTATATGTTTTGATTTTATCAAACATTAAGTATATTATGAGTGATTCTACAACATATAAAAGGATAGTTGCATCATTGATGTGAGCCGTCATGATAAGCAAGTTATGGATATAAGTCATTGACTTGGTTATGTTTCAATAGACGGTATGATAATTTCATTTGGAGACGCTTGAAATTATTAATGCTACTACGGAACCGGATAGGCCGAAATCCAATTCCTAATAAATCCGACTTTGCATTGTCAAGTTTGACATGTAGAAGAGTTAAACAAGTTTATGGAGTTTGATTGGATCAAAACTTGAGGCACAGGCTCGGACCGCATGCAGGAGTATGAGTTGCACCTAAGTTCCATTTGGTGTTATGACATCGTACTAACTACAATCATTATTGACTCTAGTGCAAGTGGGAGACTGCTGGAGATATGCCCTAGAGACAATAGTATTTAGTATTATTTTATCTCCAACTTTATTATTAATAGTTTATATCTTTATGCTACAACTGCATTGGGTACTTGAATAGCGAATACAAAGTATTCAAGAGGAAAACCTCTGATGCACGTGTAGAGATATGAACAAGGAAAAGCGTTCCTAGTCTTGTCTCTAAGACTAGCCTATCTTGTTATCTGATGATCATGTTTTCCTGATCATGGACTTTGTATAAGTCATATAACTATAGGAGTTTATCATTAGTTAGTTCCTATACCTTGAGAACATCTAGTGACCGCTTGTTCGACACTCATGTTTTAGTTGTCATCTAACGTCCGGCCGTAACTGGGGACCATAACGGTGGCTATTGGGTTTGAACTAGAATAAGTAATGGAACGAAGATTGTTCAAGAAGGGTACTTACTCCTCCAGATGATGGAGAGATACATCCTCTAGGCCATCTCAAGTATAATCATGTCACCTCAATCATCTGGCCAGACACAGTGTGATTTATCACATGACATTGATAATACGGAATGAGAAAAGAGAATGATATTGGTATGAGTTTTATATGTGTTATGATCCAAGGGTTTGATCACGCTAGAGTACATAGTCTCACACTCGAGATATCATTGGTATCGTGTACGTAAGGGATTAGCGTAATGAGAAACATAAAGAGGTTCTGTCGTTCACTCGTGAATACATAGGAGCCAGTACTGACGTCTAGGTCCCAATGCTGGTTATTGTCTGGTAAGCTCCTGGACATGTCTATGTGTTAACGAACCTTTCGGGTCACACACTTAAGTTGTGAGTCAATCTTTTATTGAGAGAATAAAGATGTAGTTTTAGTGGTTATGAGATTTTGTCGGAGTAGCTCCGATGTCACCGGAACTTGTTCCAGTGAAGGTATGGAGAAAGAGACGGCAGACATTCCATGTCTCGGAATAATATGAAGTGTTTCTATTATTGTCGGATTTATTCCGAGGGTTTATATAGGAAGAATTATTCATCCGGAGTATTTTGTTTAGCGGACACTGGGTGTTTCGGATCATGTAAAAGTGTTTTATATGATAAGTAACTAATTTCGGGAATATTCTGTAAAAGGAAATATTCAATTGGAAATTAATTATACAAAACAAATAAATAATTAATTAATATTAATTTATCAATTAATTAAATCGGAAAAATAATAAATAAAAGTTTTTATTTGGATCCCACCAAAGGGGGCTGCCAAGTGGGCCCATGGGGCCCACAAGGTAGCCGCACCCCCAAGTGGGGCGGGTGGGCCAATCCGAGTTGGACGGGGGGACTCCCCCCTTGGCCGAAACCCTAGTGGGCTAGGCCCACTAGGTGGAGGCGGTTTGGGAGGGAGGAGTCCTACTCCAACTCCCAATCCGAGTTGGGGAAGGGGAGGGACTCCTCCCCCTCCTTGGCAGGCGCACCAAGGGGAGGGGTTGCCCCTCCCCCAAGCACCCCTCCATTTGGCCACCTATATAAACACCCCGAACCACATGGGTTGAGATATAACAATTGCCTACGGGTGTTCTCTCTCTCTAATTAGATCTCATGTGTTGAGAATTAGATCTCTCTAATCTCATATTGCTCTAATCAAGTTTTATTAGATCAACCACCTAAACTACGCCGCAAGGCAGTCTCTCTTCATCGGTTGCAAGTAGCTCTGGACGGCGAAACGTTGACGGATTGGTGCGGTGTACGTGTGGATACTGTTAGAGCGGGGTTGCACGAGTAGTCCCTCGACGACACAGATCGGTTACAATCTCACCTCCCGGCGTGGACGTGAGATTCTTCATCAGGCTTCACCAACGTCTACTTCGACTACAACAAGATCTTCCGCAACGGTTGTAGTAAGTTTTCTGGATCTAGCATTATGGGGTGCAGCATATCTTCATAGTATAGATCTTGGACTGTTGCGCAGAATGGTAAGCGAAATTTTTAAAATTTCCGCTGCGCGACCCAGCAGAAACATTGTCAAAGTTCACAATATGTTTCACGTGTCACAACTTTGGTTGTGTTGGCAACCATCGAATGAGCCTTTGTCATAACTTTAATAGGTTAGCCTCTAAACCACATTAATTTCAGAATCAAGATCCATATTTGTATTCATTTTCATTAAATATATTCAGATTTTAACACATCAAATTACCTTTTGTATTCATTTGCAACAGATATATTCAAATTTTAACACATCAAACTACCTTTTTTAGCTTGGTCTTATTCTATCGGTGTCGATGCGGCCGAGTTCTCCCTTGTCGCCTTGCTGTCTGACAAGGAGGGGAGGAGGAGGTGGGGATCGTCGCCAGTAGTAAACTAAACCAACCACCGCCATTGCCGTCCTTGTCACCTATCATGTTGCTGATTTGGGAACCGTCTATGGACAACAGTCGAACTGTCGTCTTCCGCCACATGTGTACCACGCCGTCCGTACAAAATTGTCTCCTCCGCTAGTCTCCCTCTCACTCTAGCCATCTTCTATCGGTGTCGTTGCGGCCGAGTTCTCCCTTGTCATCTTGCTGTCTAACAAGAAGGGGGAGGAGGACGTGGGTGGCCGTCGCCACTAGTAAACTAACCCAACCACCGCCACTGCCGTCCTTGTCACCTATCATGTTCCTAATTCGGGAACCGCCTACCAACAACAGCCGAATTGTCGTCTTCCACCACATGTGTACCACACCGTCCGTACAAAATTGTCTC
This sequence comes from Poa pratensis, assembly GCA_947311845.1. Taxonomy (NCBI): domain Eukaryota; kingdom Viridiplantae; phylum Streptophyta; class Magnoliopsida; order Poales; family Poaceae; genus Poa; species Poa pratensis. The sequence goes on from CAMZMU010000042.1 coordinate 72,095,100, forward strand.
CTCCGCTAGTCTCCCTCCCGTCTCGACGACCCCTCTAGGTCCGGATGGCAGATGATCTGCTTCGATGTTGGCTACCCTGACCCCAAGCGCACTCCAAGATTTATTTTGGCTTCCACTGGCGCGGCCACGTTTGGCCCTATTGTGGGGACCCCGGACTAGCCGTCCGAAATACCCGATTATGCTTAACACAACGATCCCGTGATCAGTCTGTCGTTGCACATAATCCGAACTGAATATCAAAGTTTACATCCATACAATACCGAGTTTAAAGTCTTACAAACCTGGCCATACAGGCCTAATTATACATAGGTGCCTTCAAGGGCCAAACCATCTTTATTCAGCGGAAGCTACGGTAGTAGGGCTAAACCAACTCGACAACACCCGACAGGCAGCTGACTTATGAAGATCTTAGTTCGCATAGACGTCGCCAAACTCCTCTTCAACGTAGGGTTCCTCGAAATCTGGCTAAGACAATAGCCAGGGACGAAACCAATATGAGTACATTTGATTGTACTCGCAAACTACCCCAACTAGAGTAAGCACTAACTAGTTTTTTATTTTTAAAAACTTTTATGTGAAAACTCTCAAATCCTTACTGGAAAGGGTTGAGACGAAGTTTATAACCATCCTTTGAGAAAACACCACTTTAGCTATTTTTCCCGAAAAATCCTTCCCTGTCCGACCAAATCTCAATCAGGGTTCCAAACCCTTCACCACCTTGCACCAACTCATTGGTACAGGTAAGCAACCTTTTCCATCTCAGTTTCCTTTCAAACTCAACGCTTTATAAAACTTTTATCAAAACTTGCACATGGTCTTAGGACAGCCTTCCAACTGTCCATATCCGAGGACTCGGCTATTCGAATAGTTTTACCCTCTGCAGAGGTAGTACGCTTTTCCCACACCCATCCGGTCACTCATCGTGTCAGCCACGTCCCGCCATACCGGAGGTATGCGAAGTTGAGTTCCCGGCCATAGCCTGTCCTTTGCTCATGCTAGTATAGGACCCTGCCTCTACGACACTTTCCATCGACACTCAAATCCTCAGAAACTAAGTGTGAGGACTCGTAGTTCTGTCCGGCGGACCCAAGGGAGCCCTTCAATCCTCTTCCTCCGATACGCTCATACCGGCTTCCGGTAGACTTCAATGAAGAGGACCCAGGTCAGGGGGTAGGTCACCAAACCATCCCCTCATGGAACGAGGTCATCCTCGTTGTTGAGGTATCCAGTACTAACACGAGCAAATTATATGACTACGCCCTTGCCCATATGTGGGTAAATGTGGTCGCACAGGTTATCGGCTGGTAGTCATAGTACTAGGACACAATGTGCATTTTTCGCAAAACAACACCATCCTTCTTTAACTGAGCACCGACCTTCCGGCAGGTCTATCCAAGTACTTTCAAAGGAGTTTCAAGAAAACATTGTTTTTCCCATCCTATAGTTTTAAATAACTACCTTATACTCCTACACAAGGTGGCAAAATAGTTTTTCCGGTAGTTTGTAAAAAGGGGGTTTTTCCAAAACTCATTGTTTCCTTTGAACAACTCTTGAGACTAAAATAGAGGTATATAAATGCAAGCTCAGTGAAGTAGCTTGCCTTGCTCAGCAAAGTTCTCGGGGTCTTGTTCCTGCTGATCAAAGTACTCCCCTTCCTCGAAGACTCCGGCAGCGTTTTCGTCTAACGTCAACAAGCGATACAAACAATTACTATACTAACTCAAGCATCATCACAACATCACACTTGCTACACATAGCTACTGCACACATCAAGCAACACAAGGTGGTTTCAAACTGATTGAATTAATCTTTATTTAATTAATTTCAAACTAAGGCAGAAACTAGTTGTACACTAATTAATTCACCACTTAATCTATGTTTGTCACAAAAATTCAAACTAAAATTCTATGGATAGCTACTGGTGTGTAGAAGATCACCCAATTGGTTTGGGATCATTTGGAGTTACAAAACTCCCTACACATCTGTTTTACTTCAGAAGGGTTTTAAACAAGTTTTAGCTACCAAACAAATTTGGTTGCTCCAAAAATTAAATCCTTTTAGGGGTATCTAACCTTGGTTGAGTGTGACCTAACAAAATTGGTTTTAGACCAATTGGATCTACCAACAGTTCACACTAATTGTTTTAGTGCAGAAGGGTGCACTGAAGTTCAACCAAAGGATAAGGATTTTATACTACTCAATTAATTCTACCAAAATTTGGGGAGCTAAAGGATCCTAATACAAAGCTACCAAAATTGGTTTCAAGTTATTTGGATTTATATAACTCCAGAAACAAATGGTTTAGTGTTTTAAACCTTCTGGAGCATTTTTACTAATACATTTTTATTATTTATTTAAATGAGATGAGACCACTTTGGTGAGTTAAAGAATTTTATAAGCTTTCCAGAACATCTGAGTTTGATTTATTTGGATTCCTAGAACTCGAGATAATGAATTTATAAACTAGGTCCAGTACTGACTTATCCAGAGAAAAAGAATTAGGAAAATCATCTCCTCTGGATAATGTTTAAAACTATGACATGTGGGGTCGGGTGGTCAGTGACTCAGTGGAAAACGTTTCGCGCGCGGTTTAAGTTTAAAATGCTGACGGGTGGGGTCCACCAGTCAGTGTCTAAACAAGGCGAAGCGGTATGCTACCGTCGGATTTAAATCCAACGGCGCAGGATCAACTTCTTCCTCGACTACCGGCGTACGACGGAGCCGTGGCTCCGGCGGCGACGAGGTGGGTCAAGGGCTCACCTAGGGGCCTCGGGTGGTGGCGGAGATGACGTAGATCGACGGCGGAGGGAGTGGGGAAGCACTGGGGTGAGTTGCGGGTGCTGGGACGGCTCCAAACGACAGCGGCGTGGTCAGCACCTTCTCCGCGGCCGTGCTCCAAGTCCGGCGACTCCTCCGCGGCGCTGCTGTGCACAGAACACGGGCGAACCGCGGCGGGTGAGCTAGGATGCAATGGTGATGCGGCTAGGGTGCAAGGAAGAGAGGGAGAGAGAGAGGCACGGCTCGGCCGTGACCGTCGCCCACCTTCTGCTCCGGCGAGGTGCAGAGCACGGGCAAAGGCAGCAGCGCTTCCGCGGCTGCGAATCCGCCCTCCTGGCGGTGCTCTGGAGTGAGTGGAGTGGAGTGGTGGCCGTGAGGGAGTGTGGAGAGATGGCGAGGCACGGGTGGCCTTTTATGGGCGAGCTCGGGCTCGTCGTGGACGCTGTGCAGGGATGGGGCTGGGGAGTGGGAGAGCTTGCCATTGGCGCGGAGCCGGTGCAGGTACGGCGTAGTGCGGTGGCAAACGAGGAGAGGGTGCGGCGGTGTTGCCCGCTGACCCTGGCAGGGGTGGCGTCGCGCTCGCGCTCTGGCCGCGGCGTGGCGAGGGTGCACGCAAGGGGTGAGGGGGCTCTGCGGCGCTGCGGTCACTTCGAGCAGACGCAGAGGTGAGTGAGGGAGGCGTCGAGCAGAGCGTGGCGTCGCATCGCGGTTTCCTCTGCTTCCTCCACAGAGGGACCACGGACGGCAGCGCGTGGCGTCGCGTCGCGGACGGTGGGCACGCCAGCGAGCTCGGCAGCGCTTGAGTCACGTCGACTAGAGGCAGAGGGAAGAGGGTGGTGTGGCGGGCACGGCGCGGCGTCGCCTCTGCGTCGCGTCCTTGCTCACCACGGAGACGACCCGTGCGGCAGTGCGCCACGGGCGGCATCGGCGTGGCGCACGCCACACTCCACCTCCGGGTCCACGAGCTCGTTTCCCTCGCAATCATTCACGTGTGAGAGGTGAGGAAGGGGTGGGAGCTACTGGAGTGATCGATTTCACCGAATCGAGTTCGAATTTTGGATTGGATTTTCAGTTTAGGGAAGAACACAGTGTGATCAACAAGTGTTCGACGAAATTCCAGAACCAAATTCAAATTTGAATTTTCTGAAATTCTTTCCATGGTTTGCTTCAAAATAATTTGTCAAGGTTTGTGGTACCACTGGGGTATTTATTTTGGAAGTGTAGCTTGGTGATCTTGATGATTTCCAAAGTTAAAGAAACATTTGAAAATTGAAAATAGAATTTTGGAATAATTTTGGAAATAGAATTAGAGGGAAAAGAAATAAGAATGAAATGAGAGAGGTCACTCCTCTCCACTGGATTCTTATTTGGAAGAAATTTTGAACTTACTTGGAGTTTTTAGGGTGACACTTGTCACTTTAGTTTTATTATTTTATTTCTTTTCTTTTCTTCAAAAATTCAAACAAACAACACAAGCAAGCACTCATAAAGTAACAAAAGTTTTTGTTGGCCCACAATTTTTGACTAATAACACTGGGTTACAAATTTGGGATGTTACAGATCCTTCCCCCCTTAGGATAAATCTCGTCCCGAGATTGGCTGGGCTTAGGTGCTAAAGAGGTGGGGAAATTCGCTCCTAAGATAGTCTTCACGTTCCCAAGTTGCTTCCTCTTCGGAGTGGTTAGTCCACTGGACTTTATAAAACTTGATCTTGTTCCTCCGGGTGAGACGAATATCTTCGTCGAGAATTTTGACCGGTCTCTCACGATAAGTCAGATCATGGTTCAGGTCAATGGATTGGTGGTCAATGTTCTTGAAAACATCGGGCTGGTCAGGAACTTCAAGACACTTCCGGAGCAGAGAAATGTGGAAGACGTCATGAAATTCCGATAACTCTGGGGGTAACTCTAGCTGATAGGCTACTTCTCCGCGACGGGCAAGAATCTTGAAAGGTCCAATATATCTGGGTGCCAACTTTCCTTTGACATGGAAACGTTGCATCCCTTTGAGTGGTGTCACCCGAAGATAGACAAAATCTCCTGGTTGAAAGGTGACATCACGACGCTTGGAATCAGCATAACTTTTCTGACGGGATTGGGCTGTTTTGAGACGTTCACGGATAAGTTGGACTTGCTCCTCGGCTTCACGGAGGGTATCTGGTCCAAACACTTTTCCGTCTCCGGTCTCGGACCAGTTCAAGGGTGTACGACACTTCTTGCCGTAAAGTGCTTCAAATGGGGCCATTTGCAGACTGGACTGATAACTATTGTTATAGGAAAACTCTGCAAATGGAAGGCAATCTTCCCATTTAGAGCCATAGGCTAGGACACATGCACGAAGCATATCTTCCAGAATCTGGTTTACTCGCTCGGTCTGTCCTCCAGTCTGGGGGTGATAGGCTGTGCTGAAAGATAAGTGTGTTCCGAGGGCTTCATGAAGAGCTTTCCAGAACCGTGAGGTAAACTGCGTGCCTCTGTCAGATACAATTCTCTGGGGAACTCCGTGTAGGCTTACTATCCGGGACATATATAAATCTGCTAACTGGGCCCCGGTGTATGTGGTCTTGACGGGGATAAAATGGGCAACTTTGGTCAGCCGATCAACGATGACCCAAATTGAGTCATGGCCTCGGTTTGACCTAGGAAGTCCGGTGATAAAATCCATTCCAATTTCATCCCATTTCCACTCGGGGGTCTTGAGGGGTTGGAGCAATCCGGCAGGGCGCTGATGCTCTGCTTTGACTCGCTGACAATTATCACACTTGGCCACGAAAGATCCAATTTCCCGCTTCATTCCATGCCACCAAAACTTCTCACGAAGATCTTGGTACATCTTGGTTCCTCCGGGGTGGATCGAGTATGGGGTATTGTGGGCTTCTTTCAGGATTAGACCTTTAAGTTCCTTATCATCGGGCACACATAGGCGTCCTTTGAATCTCAGAACTCCTTCAGCATCTATGGCAAAACCAGGTGCTTTATCAAGGGGTACCTTTTTCTTAATACCTTCAATACTCTCATGACCCTTCTGGGCTTCTTTGATTTGGTCCAACAGGGTTGGGGCTAACTCCAGGTTGGCAAGATATCCATAGCTAACCAATTCAAGTCCGAAATCTTCGAACTCCTTAAATAAGGTTGGCTGCTCTGCTTGGATTAGGGTATTCAGGGTGCATGGCTTCCGGCTTAGGGCATCGGCTACCACATTGGCTTTTCCGGGATGGTAATGAATTCCGACATCATAGTCCTTAATCAATTCCATCCACCTTCTCTGCCTCAGATTCAACTCCTTCTGAGTGAAAATGTACTTCAAGCTTTTGTGATCTGTATAGACCTCGCAGCGATGACCCACAAGATAGGGTCGCCATTTTTTTAAAGCAAAAACCACAGCTGCTAACTCCAGGTCATGGGTTGGGTAATTCCCTTCATGCGGTCGCAATTGTCGAGACAGGTACGACACAACTTTCCCTTCTTGCATCAGAACGCAACCAAGTCCGAGACGTGAAGCATCACAATACACGTCGAAACTCTTGGTGACGTCTGGCATGATTAGGATTGGGGCTGAAGTCAATCTCTTCTTCAGTTCTTGGAAACTATCTTCACACTTCTGGGTCCATTCAAACTTCTTATCTTTCTTCAACAACTGGGTCATGGGTTTGGCTATACTGGAAAATCCTTCAACGAACTTGCGGTAATAACCTGCTAGTCCGAGAAAACTTCGGATTTCCGTCACACTGGTGGGTGATTTCCAGTCTAGAATGGCTTTGATTTTCTCGGGGTCAACAGAGATTCCTCCTGCAGACACAACATGTCCGAGGAATGCCACTTCACTTAGCCAAAATTCACACTTGCTAAGTTTGGCATACAGTTTGTGTTCTCTGAGGGTCTCCAAAACCACACGCAGATGTTCAGCATGCTCTTCTTCCGTCTTGGAGTAGATAAGGATATCATCGATAAAGACAACCACGAACTTGTCGAGGTACTCCATGAAAATCTTATTCATGAGATTCATGAAATAAGCTGGGGCATTGGTCAAGCCAAAGGACATAACGGTGTATTCAAACAATCCGTACCGGGTGGTGAAGGCGGTCTTGGAAATGTCAGACTCTCGAATCTTCAACTGGTGGTAACCCGTCCGAAGATCGATCTTAGAAAAGACTCGGGCTCCGTTCATCTGATCGAACAGATCCTCGATCTTGGGCAGGGGGTACTTGTTCTTGATGGTTACATCATTGAGCTTGCGATAATCCACACACAGGCGTGTGGTACCGTCTCTTTTGTCCACGAAGATGATAGGTGATCCCCAAGGTGATGCGCTTGGGCGAATCAAACCTTTACTGAGCTGATCAGCTAACTGCTTCTTCAATTCCACCAGTTCTTCTGGATTCATCCGGTAGGGTCTCTGAGATATAGGGGATGTTCCAGGAATAAGTTCAATCACGAACTCAATATCCCGGTCTGGCGGCATACCAGGCAATTCCTCCGGAAAAACATCCTTGAATAGATGGACCACACGGATCTCATCTAGGGTTGGTCGGGCTATGCCTTCATGACAACAGGGTTGGGATTCGTTGGCTTGTGAAGCATACTCCACTTCAGTTCCTTCGTCTGTGGTGAGAGATACGGCTCTTCTGGCACAGTCGATGCGACCATGATACTTTGCTAACCAATTCATACCCAGAATGACATCTATGCCTTGGGTTCCTAGAATGATTAGGTCAGCTGGGAAATTCTCTCCTTTGATCTCAAGAGAGACGTCGGGACAAAACAGCTTAGTTTCTACTAGGAACTCTGGGGTTTGTATGAGTAGGGGTTTGGACAAGAGACTCCCGACCAGACCTCCCTTAACAACAAACTCCTTGGTAACAAAGGAATGGGTAGCACCAGAATCAAACAGGACAGTGGCAGGTACTGAGTTGACAAGGAACGTACCCAGCACAACATCTGGCGCTTCCTGGGCTTCTTCAGTGTTGATGTGGTTCAGACGGCCTCTTGCAACAGCAGCATTGCCACGGGGTGCAGTATTCTTGCCATTTCCATTTCCATTACGGCCTTGTCCAGAGTTGGGTGCCGGTGCATTGGGGCGCGGAGCATTCCTCTTGGGATTGGGGCAGTCTCGGGAGTAATGACCCTTGTTGCCGCATTCAAAGCAGACAACGCTGGCAGTAGGGGTAAAAGGGTTGGTGTTTCCTCCGGGACGATTGTTGCCATTGGGGCGGTAGTTGTTGTTGATGTTTGGGCGGGGGACATTGTTGTTGCTGTTGGGACGGTTGGGATAGTTGGGACGTGGAGCTGGGGGTGGTCGATAAACTGGCTTGGGTGCTGGCTGGAAGGTGCGAAGCTTCTGGCTGCTGGAACCTTCCTGAATATTCATCCTCCTCTTGCGACCTTCAAACATGGACTTGCGCTTGGTCTCCAGCTGAATGGCCTTGTCCACCAGTGACTCCAAATCACGGAAGTCCTGGACAACCAAGGCACATTGCATCTCATCATGGAGTCCATTCAGAAAACGCTCCATCTTCTTCTTCTCCGTGTCGGTATCTTCAGGAGCATACCGAGCAAGATCGGTAAACTCATCCAGGTAACCAACCACATCTCTGCCTGCCTGCCTTAGCTTACGGAACTCATCCTTCTTCCTCTCGATAAGACCGCTAGAGATGAACTTCTTGCGGAATTTGTCCTTGAACTCCTCCCAGGTAATGACATGACCTGCGTGCTGGAGGGTCTTGGTAGTCTCCCACCAAGCTCTTGCAGGTCCAGCAAGGTAGTGGGTAGCATACAGGACCTTCTCATTCTCTCCCACCGAGGCAACTTCCAGGTCGTTCTCAATAGTGCGGATCCAGTCATCTGCTTCCAGGGGGTGAAGTCCCTTGGAATAGGTGGGCGGTGTGGTCTTCTGGAAGTCACTCAGGGTAGAGCGTTGATTTCCACCCTCGTCGCCATTTCCATTGCCACCATTGTGGTTCTGGTTGGCGTGGGCAGCGGCAAGTTGCTGCAGGGCGGCGAGATGAGCTTGGCGCTCCTCTCGAGCAGCTTGGCGATCCTCCATGATGATCGCAAGCAGTTGGGCAGCGGTTGGTTCCGGCGGGGTGGTGGTGTCGCGTGCTGGTTGTGGCGAGTGTTCGTCATCCTGGAATAGATACGATATAAGAGGCAAGGCAAAGAGGCTTTGGCTAACGATGAAGTCACGAAGGGAGTGGTTGATAAATCACTTCGTCAAACAAGACCATCATTTTTTTTTTATTCAACACAACATCACATCAAGGAGTTCACACAACAAGCTTACAACATCCTAATGCACCTAATGTACATACAACATGATTTCACTAGGAACCATCACACACACTCTACTCGCATAGGGGGGGGGTCGACACAGTCCTAAGGTAGTGCTCTCGTCGCTCAACTACTGAGGTGGAACCCCAGGCTCGACGACCTCAACGTCTGAGTCGTAGGGTGGCTCCTCGGGATCCTCCTCCTCGAGAACTGGCTCAGACGGCTCCTCCTCCTCGTCAACTAACTCCTCCTCGTCGTCCTCCTCCTCGTAATCCATCTCCTCAAGGTAGTCCTCATCATCACTGATGAAGGCACTGTTCTCCTTGCGGAGATCCTCGCCCTCCTCCTCCATCTCGTTCGCCTGCTGCTCCATCTCGTCTATCATCTCGTTCTGCTCTGCTACCGTCTTGCGGAGCCTGACGATAGACCTCCTCTGACGGGCCAGCTTCAGGCGGAGATTATCATTCTCCCACTTCAGCTGGGTCTCACGGTCTCGGGCATCGTCGAGGGAGCTACGCTGGAAGTGAACCTTGAGTCTAGCATCGCGCAGGTTCTCCTGGGTGTCGTGAAGTAGCACCTCCATGTCGGTGATGTACTCGCCGAAGAGAGTGTGCTGCGCGGGGTAGGTGGGGTTTCCATCGTCGTCACGCCTTCCGAAGTACTGGAACCGAGTGCCCACCAGCTCGTCCTTGTGCTCCTCACAAAGGCGGGCTAGTAGCCTCTGCATAACTCGGGTCAGACCGTCAACCCAAGTAGTGTCCATCGTGGAGTAGACCAAGTCCTTGGAGCGGGGTGGCTGAATCCTGCCTCGGACGGACGACTTGATGAGCCAGGACAGGTTCCCATCACCGAGGGAATCGACCTGAGTTCCCTCAAACTCTGGAACAGGGCGTCCCAAAATCTGGCTCAACTCGTACAAGTCCTGCTCGAACATCAGCAGGCCGTCCTTCCTCACTTGGACGAACTCGGACACGTTGGGTGCCATCTACAAGTTTAGGCAAAATTTTAAGTTAGTTAAGTGACATGAGTATCAAATGTAAACTTAATGGAGTAACAAGTGTGCAAAATTTTAAGGGTTCAAGAAAAGATTACTCTTAATGAGTGTAGGGTTTTAAATAAATAGGGGGGGGGTTGGGGAGATAAGAAATTTTCGAAAATACTTCACTTCCTTGTTTTAGAAATTAACTTTTGTAACTCTTGACTAACGCCCATGCTAACTAAAGTCTCCTAAAGTCAGGATGGCTCTGATACCAGCTCTGTGGGGACCCCGGACTAGCCGTCCGAAATACCCGATTATGCTTAACACAACGATCCCGTGATCAGTCTGTCGTTGCACATAATCCGAACTGAATATCAAAGTTTACATCCATACAATACCGAGTTTAAAGTCTTACAAACCTGGCCATACAGGCCTAATTATACATAGGTGCCTTCAAGGGCCAAACCATCTTTATTCAGCGGAAGCTACGGTAGTAGGGCTAAACCAACTCGACAACACCCGACAGGCAGCTGACTTATGAAGATCTTAGTTCGCATAGACGTCGCCAAACTCCTCTTCAACGTAGGGTTCCTCGAAATCTGGCTAAGACAATAGCCAGGGACGAAACCAATATGAGTACATTTGATTGTACTCGCAAACTACCCCAACTAGAGTAAGCACTAACTAGTTTTATTTTTAAAAACTTTTATGTGAAAACTCTCAAATCCTTACTGGAAAGGGTTGAGACGAAGTTTATAACCATCCTTTGAGAAAACACCACTTTAGCTATTTTTCCCGAAAAATCCTTCCCTGTCCGACCAAATCTCAATCAGGGTTCCAAACCCTTCACCACCTTGCACCAACTCATTGGTACAGGTAAGCAACCTTTTCCATCTCAGTTTCCTTTCAAACTCAACGCTTTATAAAACTTTTATCAAAACTTGCACATGGTCTTAGGACAGCCTTCCAACTGTCCATATCCGAGGACTCGGCTATTCGAATAGTTTTACCCTCTGCAGAGGTAGTACGCTTTTCCCACACCCATCCGGTCACTCATCGTGTCAGCCACGTCCCGCCATACCGGAGGTATGCGAAGTTGAGTTCCCGGCCATAGCCTGTCCTTTGCTCATGCTAGTATAGGACCCTGCCTCTACGACACTTTCCATCGACACTCAAATCCTCAGAAACTAAGTGTGAGGACTCGTAGTTCTGTCCGGCGGACCCAAGGGAGCCCTTCAATCCTCTTCCTCCGATACGCTCATACCGGCTTCCGGTAGACTTCAATGAAGAGGACCCAGGTCAGGGGGTAGGTCACCAAACCATCCCCTCATGGAACGAGGTCATCCTCGTTGTTGAGGTATCCAGTACTAACACGAGCAAATTATATGACTACGCCCTTGCCCATATGTGGGTAAATGTGGTCGCACAGGTTATCGGCTGGTAGTCATAGTACTAGGACACAATGTGCATTTTTCGCAAAACAACACCATCCTTCTTTAACTGAGCACCGACCTTCCGGCAGGTCTATCCAAGTACTTTCAAAGGAGTTTCAAGAAAACATTGTTTTTCCCATCCTATAGTTTTAAATAACTACCTTATACTCCTACACAAGGTGGCAAAATAGTTTTTCCGGTAGTTTGTAAAAAGGGGGTTTTTCCAAAACTCATTGTTTCCTTTGAACAACTCTTGAGACTAAAATAGAGGTATATAAATGCAAGCTCAGTGAAGTAGCTTGCCTTGCTCAGCAAAGTTCTCGGGGTCTTGTTCCTGCTGATCAAAGTACTCCCCTTCCTCGAAGACTCCGGCAGCGTTTTCGTCTAACGTCAACAAGCGATACAAACAATTACTATACTAACTCAAGCATCATCACAACATCACACTTGCTACACATAGCTACTGCACACATCAAGCAACACAAGGTGGTTTCAAACTGATTGAATTAATCTTTATTTAATTAATTTCAAACTAAGGCAGAAACTAGTTGTACACTAATTAATTCACCACTTAATCTATGTTTGTCACAAAAATTCAAACTAAAATTCTATGGATAGCTACTGGTGTGTAGAAGATCACCCAATTGGTTTGGGATCATTTGGAGTTACAAAACTCCCTACACATCTGTTTTACTTCAGAAGGGTTTTAAACAAGTTTTAGCTACCAAACAAATTTGGTTGCTCCAAAAATTAAATCCTTTTAGGGGTATCTAACCTTGGTTGAGTGTGACCTAACAAAATTGGTTTTAGACCAATTGGATCTACCAACAGTTCACACTAATTGTTTTAGTGCAGAAGGGTGCACTGAAGTTCAACCAAAGGATAAGGATTTTATACTACTCAATTAATTCTACCAAAATTTGGGGAGCTAAAGGATCCTAATACAAAGCTACCAAAATTGGTTTCAAGTTATTTGGATTTATATAACTCCAGAAACAAATGGTTTAGTGTTTTAAACCTTCTGGAGCATTTTTACTAATACATTTTTATTATTTATTTAAATGAGATGAGACCACTTTGGTGAGTTAAAGAATTTTATAAGCTTTCCAGAACATCTGAGTTTGATTTATTTGGATTCCTAGAACTCGAGATAATGAATTTATAAACTAGGTCCAGTACTGACTTATCCAGAGAAAAAGAATTAGGAAAATCATCTCCTCTGGATAATGTTTAAAACTATGACATGTGGGGTCGGGTGGTCAGTGACTCAGTGGAAAACGTTTCGCGCGCGGTTTAAGTTTAAAATGCTGACGGGTGGGGTCCACCAGTCAGTGTCTAAACAAGGCGAAGCGGTATGCTACCGTCGGATTTAAATCCAACGGCGCAGGATCAACTTCTTCCTCGACTACCGGCGTACGACGGAGCCGTGGCTCCGGCGGCGACGAGGTGGGTCAAGGGCTCACCTAGGGGCCTCGGGTGGTGGCGGAGATGACGTAGATCGACGGCGGAGGGAGTGGGGAAGCACTGGGGTGAGTTGCGGGTGCTGGGACGGCTCCAAACGACAGCGGCGTGGTCAGCACCTTCTCCGCGGCCGTGCTCCAAGTCCGGCGACTCCTCCGCGGCGCTGCTGTGCACAGAACACGGGCGAACCGCGGCGGGTGAGCTAGGATGCAATGGTGATGCGGCTAGGGTGCAAGGAAGAGAGGGAGAGAGAGAGGCACGGCTCGGCCGTGACCGTCGCCCACCTTCTGCTCCGGCGAGGTGCAGAGCACGGGCAAAGGCAGCAGCGCTTCCGCGGCTGCGAATCCGCCCTCCTGGCGGTGCTCTGGAGTGGAGTGGAGTGGAGTGGTGGCCGTGAGGGAGTGTGGAGAGATGGCGAGGCACGGGTGGCCTTTTATGGGCGAGCTCGGGCTCGTCGTGGACGCTGTGCAGGGATGGGGCTGGGGAGTGGGAGAGCTTGCCATTGGCGCGGAGCCGGTGCAGGTACGGCGTAGTGCGGTGGCAAACGAGGAGAGGGTGCGGCGGTGTTGCCCGCTGACCCTGGCAGGGGTGGCGTCGCGCTCGCGCTCTGGCCGCGGCGTGGCGAGGGTGCACGCAAGGGGTGAGGGGGCTCTGCGGCGCTGCGGTCACTTCGAGCAGACGCAGAGGTGAGTGAGGGAGGCGTCGAGCAGAGCGTGGCGTCGCATCGCGGTTTCCTCTGCTTCCTCCACAGAGGGACCACGGACGGCAGCGCGTGGCGTCGCGTCGCGGACGGTGGGCACGCCAGCGAGCTCGGCAGCGCTTGAGTCACGTCGACTAGAGGCAGAGGGAAGAGGGTGGTGTGGCGGGCACGGCGCGGCGTCGCCTCTGCGTCGCGTCCTTGCTCACCACGGAGACGACCCGTGCGGCAGTGCGCCACGGGCGGCATCGGCGTGGCGCACGCCACACTCCACCTCCGGGTCCACGAGCTCGTTTCCCTCGCAATCATTCACGTGTGAGAGGTGAGGAAGGGGTGGGAGCTACTGGAGTGATCGATTTCACCGAATCGAGTTCGAATTTTGGATTGGATTTTCAGTTTAGGGAAGAACACAGTGTGATCAACAAGTGTTCGACGAAATTCCAGAACCAAATTCAAATTTGAATTTTCTGAAATTCTTTCCATGGTTTGCTTCAAAATAATTTGTCAAGGTTTGTGGTACCACTGGGGTATTTATTTTGGAAGTGTAGCTTGGTGATCTTGATGATTTCCAAAGTTAAAGAAACATTTGAAAATTGAAAATAGAATTTTGGAATAATTTTGGAAATAGAATTAGAGGGAAAAGAAATAAGAATGAAATGAGAGAGGTCACTCCTCTCCACTGGATTCTTATTTGGAAGAAATTTTGAACTTACTTGGAGTTTTTAGGGTGACACTTGTCACTTTAGTTTTATTATTTTATTTCTTTTCTTTTCTTCAAAAATTCAAACAAACAACACAAGCAAGCACTCATAAAGTAACAAAAGTTTTTGTTGGCCCACAATTTTTGACTAATAACACTGGGTTACAAATTTGGGATGTTACACCTATCTCCGGCTCGCTCGAGTCTCGCTGTCGTCGGACCATCGCATATGACCGCGTAAATCCTAACTCGTCCCGTTGTTGGGGAGGAGAAGGAGAGGCGAGAAGGGACTCCAACTAGATGAGTTGGAGAGCAGAGAAGGTCACTTCGACACCAATGGTGAAGTGTATCCAGCACGAGGGTTGCTAGATGATAAGACAAGAGAGAGTACGAGGGTTGAGGAAGCCAGAAAAGCGGGAAGCACCACTCAAGCTGGGCGCGAAAACATGAGGAGGAGATGGAAAATGAGATGGAAAAAGGACGAGAAAAAAAAGAGAAATAAAGCTTTGAAGCCAGTAAATAAATAAAGTCTAGTAATCCACCAAACAGTTAGTACCAGCAAAGCCAACTTACTTTGAGCCATATTTGTATTAGCGATTTCCAAGTTTCCAATCTGGACATTTGAATCAGGTCAAAGTTTTGAAACAGTTAACCTACGAAGTCCGAAATTCAAGCTCCATGTGACGCTGAAACGAAAGCATGCGGAAGAAGACGCCTGCCATGCTCGGAAGCGTGGTTTTGGCTTTCCCACAAGAAACCGCACCGTCAAAAAATTCCAAGAGAACCCCGTCGTCATCGGAGCAGCGTTGGCCAGAAAAACCGAGCGTTCCGTTTATTTTCACTTTGTTTCGCGGAAGAAAACGCTGCTGCTCGGCGACTGATGCACGCGAGCAAGATGGCGGCGGGTCTCGTCTTTACTCCGCTCTCCTTCCAGCAGCTTCTCTCGCGGCCGCAGCGAGAGGAGGGCGGCATTTGCGTCACCTCTCCCTCTCCATAAATAGCGCCGGCGTGTAGTCACCTCGCCTGCCTCTTGCCTGCATTTGTAGGGACCGCGGCATCGCCTGCCTTCTGTATTTCCAAGAACAGCCCGGTGAGATTCAGTTCAGCGTTCGGTCGCGGCGCGTTTGAATCCAAGAACCGGCGGAGTTGGGACCGCGAGATGCAGAGCATGGCGGCGACGGCGGCGGTGTTCCTCCTGCTCCGCTTCGAGAGGTTGGGCGGCGGTACGCCGGTGCCCATCTCCTTCCCTGGCTTGCGGCATGTCGCGTTCTCTTCCTCCTCTTCCTCTTCGTCCTGCCCGGTGGCGGGCGCCGGCGCGCCCGTGCTGCCGCTCGGCATTCGCGGGGGGCGCTGCTGCTCCCCTGCCCCTGCTCCCGGACAAGAGCGGCGCTTCGACGAGAAGGACGTCGGCTGCCGCCGCGGCGGCGGCGTCGCCGTCGGTCGAGGGAGGCGGGAAGCCGGAGGCCGCCGGCATTCCGCGGACGCTGCAGCTCGGCGCCATGATCCTCGTCTGGTACCTCCTCAACATCTACTTCAACATCTATAACAAGCTGGTCCGTTCCCAATCACCATTTCCCCTTTCTTCTCTAGGATCGCAGATCGTTTCATGTTTGGTCCTATCCAATCTTCGTTTGCATGTGATTGATGATTGTGCTACACAGGTTCTTAAAGCAGTGCCCTTCCCTTACACCATCACCACCTTCCAGTTCGCATCCGGCTCCTTCTTCATCACTCTCATGTGGCTGCTAAATCTGCATCCAAAGCCAAGGCTCTCCCTTCAACAGGTAAGACACAAAAAAGATTAACCTGATCCTTTCCATTTACCTGATCGTGTACACAATATAAGTGTTTCCTTTTCAACAAAATATCATGATTCATGCAAAGTTGTAAATTAATGCAATTTTACTATGAATTAATTTCTCTTTTAACTGTTGATGCGTACGCTACGATCCTGCCTTTGGCCATAATACATGTGATGGGCAATGCCTTCACCAACATGAGTTTGGGCAAGGTAGCTGTCTCCTTCACGCCACCATCAAGGCCATGGAGCCCTTCTTCTCTGTTCTACTCTCCGCGCTGTTCCTCGGGCAGGTATTAAATTTAGGCTTTCTTAAGTGGCATGTCCTGATGAATGGAATGCGTAGAAAGATGAATGTGTTGTTCTTAATTGTTCTGTTCTTGCAGGTTCCTTCTTTACTGGTAGTAGGTTCTCTCGTGCCAGTTGTTGGCGGGAGTTGTACTGGCATCTATGACTGAAGTTTTCTTTTAACTGGTTAGTAGTATCTACCATTTCTAAATTTCCAATGTCAAAGGATTGGGAAAACTTTAACTTTGTAGTTACCCTTTTTATTCTTTGTAAGTTAGGTAAATATGGAATGTATCACTGTCCATTAATTGAGTCAAGCTTATTCACTGCCGTTCTTGAAAGAGAAACCACTAGTTCACATTACATTGAGTATCTTGTATGTTTGAGTAGTCATCTTCGGAGTAACATGTACATTGCTTACCATTCAAAAGTCAACACTTTCTAAAGTGGAGAGTGAAGTGTCAACTTTGAATACATTGTAGTTAGGTTACAACTATATGCATTAGCAAAAACGAAAATAGTAATATAATAATGATTTTTTTCAGTTAGCTTACCTAATATAATGCAGCCATTTTTTGTGGCATTACGAATATTGGTTATGTATCTGCCTTTCTAATTTCCAATGTCAAGGATTGGAGGACTTCAGGCTTTACACTCTTTGTATCTTTAAGCTATATGAATTCTGTATGAAACACTGGCAATTTAGTACGGTTCATGCTCATTCACGGTCATTCTTGAATAAAGCAACAAATATTTCACTCAATGTGTCATTGTTTGTGTGCCAATTGCAGAAGTCATCTTCAGAGTAAAACGTGGTAAATTACATGTTATATCAAAGTTAAAGCTGCATACATTGGCGAAAATGCAAATAGTAATCTATTTTACCAATTTTCCTAGCTAACAATGCAGCTTTTGTTGCAACTGGTGCATTTCTTCAATTATTGTGGTTTATTCAGCATGTATATAACTGTAAAAGTACTTTGGAAAAACAGGATAGGATTTTGGAGTGCCATGGCTTCCAATCTCACTAATCAATCACGTTTGTTATCAGCAAGAAACTTCTTTCGGACAATAGAGGTGATGTACCACTTTTGTTTTTCTCATTGTAACCACTCGTAAGGCATGATAAATATCGTTCCCCTTACACATTTTTTTTTCCTTTTACAGGAAACACTGGACGACATAAATCTCTTTTCATTATGACTGTCATGTCATTTTTGTTGTCGGTCCCCTTAATGCTATATGTGAGGGCATCAAGTTTGCCCATCGTACCTACAGAGTACTGTGAGTAGTTCCAGCTTGCAAAACTAGATATGGATCACTTATCTCTTCTTTTGGCT
>CAMZMU010000042.1:72142609-72522817 GCA_947311845.1 Poa pratensis
AGCGCTTACGGTACTGAATAAGAGCTCCGATCGTTTCGTATGTTATTTTTCTAACGATGGCCTTTCCTTTTCAGTTTGGGCCTAGTATGAGTAGACTGAGTGAGCCCACGGAGGGCCCACCTCCAGAGTGGCGGGCCGGCCGTTTTCCAGTTCAACAAACAATGCAGGTACATCGGAGCGTCTGGTTCCCAGGCTCACTTTTCTGAGCTGATAATATGTTTTTTGAAACTTATTGACGCAATATTTTTCTATACACATTTCCCAGACCTAAAGAATGGAAAAAAGGAATATTATATCATTGCTTCTCATCTTCAAGTCATAACAGTTATATGTGCCACTCACCACAAATACTCCTATGTTATATTATCATTAAACTTGCGGCCAAAGTAATAAATCTTGTAAGTATTGTTTGTATTATTCATCGGTAGAAAGAACAGGTTCCCTGCAAGTAGATGAAGTATTTTTGGTGCACAAAAAACCATCACACAAATAAGTCATTATCATAAGTTGATAAACAATATTATGCAATAACGCATACATGAAACAATTTTCATTGATTTTATTTTATTTCTCCAATAATGAAACTGATTTGCATATTATTGCTAAAAACAAAAGAAATATTGTACACAAATATAATTAAACAACATAAACATCACAATTTACACAAGGGGTGTTTTAGTTGTGCGGTTTGCCTCTTTAAATGGAGGTTCATCTTATAGTGACCTCAAGCATGGATCACAGCCAATCCAACATGCATTCATTATTTTTTTTCGAGAATGACATGCATTCATTATGAATGGCTTAACGGCAAAGAGCCTCAAACACGGGCATGCGCTGACATCTCAACCTGTTCTAGACATTTGGGCTAATCCCCGGTCCGTATTTTTTTTGCATCCATCGTCTCGATAGCTTACTGGTATTATCATTCTGGTCAACAGTCATCATCCTTCCATTTGATCGTAGTGCTAACTAAGTTCTTATATATACATACTCGATGATTGTGTTCGTATATTTTGCTTTGAGCGATTGCTACCAGGTTTGCCATGTGGTCTCACGAGATGATTGTGACGATTACCCCAAAACAAGATTTTGTAGCTTTATAGCTGCTTTGCGATAGAAGATTGCAGATGGAATTGACAAAATAAGTTTGTAGTGCTGGGTGCATAAAGAAATTGAATCATGCACTACTTGTTTTTGTGGTAATTAATATGGACAACATGGCATAAAAGAAGTCATGATGATAGATCCCTTTTAATTTCGTTTTTTTTCCTAACTATACCCATGGGAAACAGGTGCACCAACTTTGTGCCCACTGTTTTGAGTATTCTAGCTAAAAACAAAAGAAAAACACAGTAAAATAAAAGAGGCACATAACAAATATCACATGAGATATTTAGTTGTGTGTTGTCATTTCCTTCAGACTGAGCTCGACGCCCTGTAGGCTGTGACACATTGGCTCGAGAGTGGATACAAACGCGTCCAACATGTCAATTTGTTTATTTCCATATCACTCTATCATTCTCTCGTAGTTGTCATCATGGTCACTATCTTTCCCTTTCTTAATTTAAACCAATCTTTGCTTGATCTGATTATAGTGTTGTGTGCGGCTGTTAGTGTTGCACCAATCAATTGAACTCGCAGAAAACACCGAACGATGGAGCGAGTAGAATATTGCGCGGATTTGGACATATGCAAATGTGGCGTTCCGACTTTGCTGTTGAATCTTCTACAGTAAAAACACCACTACAAACAATATATGCGTACTTTTTTTAGAAAAAAAGTCCCAGCCTCTGCATCGAAATGATGCATGCGGCTTTTATTC
The DNA here is from genome assembly GCA_947311845.1 of Poa pratensis. Lineage (NCBI taxonomy): Eukaryota > Viridiplantae > Streptophyta > Magnoliopsida > Poales > Poaceae > Poa > Poa pratensis. The sequence continues at coordinate 72,144,432 of CAMZMU010000042.1, forward strand.
ATTTATTAAGAATCAGTCATTACAAAAATTCATGGATCACACAAAGTCGAAACATGAATGAGCCATCTAAAAAGAAAAGATGAACATGAATGACGCTGCATCAACATGTTATCCTAAAATCAGAACGCCAGCTGAACTGGGTGTACAAGTCCCGTGCAACCATATCCAGTCGGTTGCACCCAGAAACCATCTCGGGACGCTTCTCCATTGATTGTAGGTAAGACCACATACGGATCCAGTGCGTAGCCATTGGTATAACCTGCAAGAAGGAACAAGATTTTGCATTGTTAAAAATATAATCATTTCTTATGTTCCATATGGCCCAAAGCAAAGCGCATACTCCAACTCGGATCGGTACTTTATCCTTTTTGGAGACACCCCACAACCAATTCCCAAACAAGTGTGCAATATTATTAGGGGGTGTTAAGTTTAAAGCCATATGAACAATACGCCAAACCATTTTGGCAAAAGGACATGTTATAAATAAATGCTCTATTGTTTCATTTGGTCACAAAAACAACATTTTTTACAACCATTCCAGTTACGTTTAGCTAGGTTCTCCTTAGTGAGAAGTACTTTTCTATGAAGAAACCACATAAAAATCTTTATTTTTAGTGGTACTTTCATTTCCAAATATATTTTCTTAGAAATCGTGTATGGCCATTCATTAGATCTAGATAAAGAGATTTGACTGTAAACGTTCTAGATTTAGTCAGAGATTTGACTGTAAACGTTCTAGATTTAGTCAAATTCCATTTAAAAGTATCAGGCTGAGTGGAAAGCTGAACATCCATCAGTATGCGTACTACATTGAGAAAGATCATACTCGATCGAACTGATTTTAGTAGTTAGTTAACGAGGAACATGCCATAACCCGTCATCCGAATTGACGGCCAAACTTATCTGCCCATAGTCTAATGGGTTAATATTGGCCTTTCTGCTAAGCAAGGAGCACGCTTATGTTACTTTACACCACTTGACAGTGAGTTTATTAAACTTGGCTAGCTGCTGATGAGTGATAATATATACTCGATCACATGAAGAGTCACCTCTTCACCGTCGGGAAAACTGCATCGGGGCGGTACACATTAAGAGACAAGTACACGAGTAAAGGTTAATCAACTAACATTAATCTACTTAGTATCTTTTTGTTTCTAGTGGGGATACCTAACTAGATCATGCATCCAACCCCCCATCCATGTGCAGCTAGCTTGGTGTCCTCCAACACGATCAAAACCACTTGTTTTCGTATGCTTTGTGGTTTAATCGACACTTGTTTTCGTATGCTTTGTGGTTTTATCGACAGATTGATCAGTCGGCAGACTACATTCTGACATGATGTGCACTAAAGCTTAGAGTTGAGACTGGTCTGAATGATTAGGGATGTATATGCATATGCTTGTTGCCAGATATATACGTGTCTCAGGGTTGCCATGGCGCGCGAGTCGCATATTTTTGTGGCATCCTTCGTGTCCTCAAGCATCACGGACTGGGATGCCAACAATGGAGCGGAGATGGCCGAGGAGGACAACCCTTTTTATTTTGATAAATGATTCGATTTATACTCCTTCTGATTGGAATGATTGACACATATTTGTCTAAATATAAATCTATCTAGACGTATTTTAGTGTGTAGACACATCATATTTTGAAAAAACTATGTCAACCATTTTTGATCGAAGGAGTGCTAAATAAGTGCATAATGACTACAATAAATATAAAGGTTAAGACTGGTCATAGTGGGAAATAATCCTCTCCATCTATCAGGAATTACCCTGCGTTCCGGGTTTAGTTAATCAAACTTTGTGAAGTTTGACTAAGCATATAGAAAAAAAATCAATTTCTATAAAAAATAAATATTATCATAAAATATATTTTCGCATTATATATATTTTATATTATGTATGTTGATATTTTCTCTATATTCGTTGTCAAACTTATAAAAAATTGACCTTGAAACCAAGAATTATCTATAGTTGCAACCTTGGTTAGCAGGAACCCTTGTGAGGGCATTTGCCATTCCTGTCACTGGCCAATAGGCCCATGCATAGGCAGCTGGTGCACACTGACAGGGTGCGTGGCATGTATATGTCCGATCCCCTATATCGAATATTCTCATCCCCTCTCGCATACCATCTCTGTTATATTATAACTTTGATTAGTACTCACTCGTTTTTTAATATAATATGTTTTAGTATTTGTCCACATTTTAATATGTATGTAAATGTATGTAGATATGTTTTAGTGTGCATGTTCTCTCACTTTATCATGCATGTAGACAACATGTGCAGCTAAAACATCTTATCTTAAAAAACGGAGTGAGTAGCAACGATCTTGTGAGGGCATCTGCCATTGCTATGTTGAAAGGACAAGGATGTCGTCTAGAGGGGGGGTGAATAGGCGATTAAAACTTTTCCGGTTTAGTCTTGATAATTGCGGAATAAAACTAGGTTTTCAAATAACAAGCCAACAATCTAAATAAACTAGGCTCACCTATGTGCACCAACAACTTATGCTAAGCAAGACAGCAAAAAGGTGATAGTAATAGAGAATACTTCAAGCACGAAGGCTATCACAAAGTAAAGTGCATAAGTAAAGAGCTCGGGTATAGGAATAACCGAGACACGTGAAGACGATGATGTATTCCCGAGTTCCTCCTTCCAAGATGCCAGAAAAGGCCTCACCCTATTCACCGATGAACCTTGCCCAAAGGCTCGGTTCACCTTCCAGTATCGGAATTCTTCAAGGCGGAATCTGGAGCCTTTACAACAACAATCCGGGACACAACCCACAACTGGATTGGGGGCTCCCGAACGGCTACAAGTGACCACAAAAGGTTTCAACCACCACAAAGGCGTCTAGGGTCCAAAGACCCAAGAGTAATAAGCTCACAAATTTTCAACTTCCACGAATCTCGAGGAGAGCACAAACCGATGCAACAAAGCAAAGGCAAGAGCACAAGTGCTCAAATCCTTCACTCTCAAATCCACCAAAAGTAACTAATACTTATGGGGGGGAGAAGAGAAGAAGGACAAAGAAGAGAACTACACAAGAACTCCAAGATCAAGATCTACTAGGTTCCCCTCACTTAGAGGAGGAATGGATTGGTAGATCTAGATCTCCTCTCACTTTCCCTCAAAGATATGCAAAAATCATGGGAGGGATAGAGAGGAAGGGAAGCTTTTCCAAAGATCAACAATGGAGGAGAGAGAGAGGGGAAAAACCAGCTCAAGAGTCAAGAAAAACCGTTGGGGAAGAAGGCCTATATATAGGGCAAGATAAAATCTGCCCGTTACACAGTTTTCGCACTTTCCGGTGCTAGATCCGGAATGATCCGGAACCAATTTCGGATTAAAAAAAGCTACTGGATCCACCCAGAAGCACCCGGTTCATACCCGGAATTATTTCCGGACCGACCCGGTGCCAATTCCGGATCTGAAACTGAGCCAAAACAGGAAAACTGCTCGATACGAAAACTGCAATAACTTTTTCATCCGGACTCAGATTTCGATGATCTTGGGCTCGTTGAAATCGCAACGAAGAGCTCAATACGATCATGCAGAGAAACATCATAGTCCAACGATGGAGGATAAAACCAAATGGGAAAGGTTAGACCTCTCGATAAAAGAACAACTGGTAAAACCTCCAACATAAAAAACGAGACAAGATATCCATATGAAATCCGTTTTTGATGAACTAGAGCTTGGTATGGAGATGAACACAAGTTTAAATTCACACATGGATAAAAGACAAATAAGAATCAAGAAAGATGATATGCCAAGAAAGCAAAGGTTTGAGCTCTTCACATAGATGCGATCAAGTTATTCACTTGAGAGCCCCTCTTGATAGTACATCGTCTATCTTATAATCCGGTCTCCCACTAACACCATGAGACCGGTAAAATAGAAACCCTAACAACATCATATCTTTGCCTTGTGCATTCCACTTGAGCTAGATGATGAAGATCTTGATCTCTTCAAGTGGACCACCTTTCTTGATTACGCTTCGCTTGATAAAGATTCACATGTTGCTTCCCCATACTCCAATGTGGGAGAGACTCTCATAGGCACATATTCACTTGACCAATATCTCCAAATGGGTGACAAGTTTCAAGCATAGGATTTCTTCGAGATGCTTCTCTTGAACTTGCAATTATGCTCAACTCAACACATGACCATTCTTCATATAAACCCTTGGATAGAACCTTGGTCATCATGTAATCTTCTAGAGTCCAACGAATGAACTCCAATCTTTTCCTATGTACAAGATCTACAAGAATATCTCAATGCAAACATTAGTCCATAAGGATTGTCATTAATTACCAAAACCACACATGGGGGCACCATGCACTTTCGATCTCCCACATTTTGGTAATTGATGACAATCCCTTTTACGAGGGTTTATATAATGAATAATGAGCAACCATGCAACACAAAGAGCAAGGATGCAAGAGCATGAAAGACAAATGCTTAAGAACGAAGCTAAAGCATTCCCTTAAACCCTCTAAACTTCTCCCCCATTTGCATCGATTGCCGAAATGGGAGGAAAAATTTAGAAGGCCAATATAGTAAGAGCTCTGACAAAATGTGTGCATTTCTCATAATATGAGTGAAATCAAATGCACATATCCAATGACGAATAATTGGGAAGGAGATCAAACTATATTGAGGATCCAAAGATTGCAAAAGAAAATCAAATTGAAAGATACTTCGACAAAAGAAGTAACCAATCAAAGGATCTGAAAAAGTGTTCTCAAAATCAAGAGGGAACTCCCCAAGGTACGTGCACAATGTAGGATTTGTATTTCAAAATAGTGTGCACAACATGGAATCCTCACTCCCTAATAGATAATTGCGAACACAAACAAGTGCAAGAGAGCATAGATAAGAAAAGAAGCAATACAACTTGCAACAAATAAAATTTTGAGAAATAAGAGCAAGAAGCAACAAATAAAGACTTGCTCAACCGAAAAGAGACGGGTGTGATATCTAAAGACATTTTAGGCGACTAATAAGGATGAGTTAGCATCAACATAGTCTTTCAATATATGAGGCACATAGTGCATATCATGTCTTTCCCATACCCACAAACCAAAGAGAATATAGCAAATAGGTCCACAAGCTTATTAAGATGCAAAAGGATACCAAATGAAAATCAAAGCTTGTGCCTTTTAGAAACCACCAAAGAATCAAAAGCAATAAAAGGTGGTCACTAAAGAATTGGAATACCAATTAAAGATGTAACTATTCTCATGTGTATAAGTTTCTAAGTAGACACCAATCATGAAGATATAAGTCCACAAAGAAACATGCACACACAAAATAGGTACAAAGATAGAGAAAATGATATCCAAGAGGAAGTCATAAATACACCTATAAGATCTTTGCTTAAAAGCATAGCACAAAGCTCAATTTTATCTTAAAGGGATATAGATGAACTTCCAACACACACTCATCATAGCATCAAAAATATCCACAAGGGATAAGGTGATAGAAAGGATGCTCCGAGAAAGATAACAAGTATCGCAAAAGGCAAATGATTTTGAAAAACCATCAATATTGCATATGCGAGACATAGAGTAGAAAGTGCTAGATTAACATATTTGAGATTGTGAATCATGAAAATGATTATATATTTTCCCTTGATATGTAATCATCCCGGCTTGTCCACATTTGCAATAAAGTTGTTTTGCAAGAATCAAAAGAATTGTAACAAAACAGATTCATGGCATGAAACAGCCTACACAAGGTTGAAAGCTAGAAAAGTATGCATGAGGTAGATACTTGTTACCGAGATAGCATTGGTGATGTAGAAGATAGGAGCTCATGATCATCCAAGCTTGGCTTCAATAAGCACATGGTGACAACACCTTCCTTGTAGATGAGACAAGCTTCCAATGCATCTCCAATGTACCTAAAACAAATTTAAGTACAACATGGTACCCAAACTCATTGGGTCCAAAGAAGTTAGAGCAACTACAATACATAGGACAAACTCCACATAAATATGTGCATATTGATATGAAATTGAATTTCATGCACATCTTAGCCATTTAGGATTTGATGGAGTTTATCCTATATATTGGATCAACGAAAGTAAGCATGCCATAAGATATACATATAATAAATATGCATGCACAAGACTTTCAAAAACCAAACGAGATACAATTTGGACAAGACACCAATTATACCAATAAAGCACACACAAGTGTGACAAGAAAACGAATTGCCCAAATTATATCAAAGACCCAAAACAACACATGAAAGAAGGTACCAAATATGAAAACATACCAAATGAAAGTAAGATACCAATTGATAAAAAAAGACATCAAGAAATAAACCAAACCCTCTACACTTTTCATGATGGCACAAAGTGTCAAGATGAAAAATATTTATCTTCCAAAGAGACACGTCATCGGGACCAAAAGCCAATTGAAGACAACTAATGTTCAAAAGTATATAGGATAGCTCCCCCAAGATTTGTGCATTATTTATGATCTTGCATTTGAATACAAAATGCACACAAATGGGATCATCACTCACAATATATATTATACAAACACTAGTCATGTTCAAGAAAGAGCAATAAAATATAATAGCAATTTACAGAATGGTGTTCTACTCAATGTAGGATAGCTTTCCCAAGAATAGTGCATTATCTAGAAGTATGACTTAAAGGTAAACGCACAAGGATGGGATCATTGCTTTTCCTAACTCAAGAAAGCATCAGCCTGAGAATGGGGCGAAAACTGCCCCAAATCCGCCCCACACTGGATGGTGTTCACGTCACTGCCCTCCCCAGTCCAATCCAATAAATTAGTCAAATCACCCGCACCACACCGCACCATAAAGGTCTAGCTCCCGCACCACACCGCACCATCCAGGTCCAATCGGGTTGAACCCGCGGGTTGAAACCATGGGGATGTTGTTCACCTGCACTGGCGTCTGGCACGTACGTACGGCGTACATACGTAACTTTGGAAAAAAATGAAATCGCTGTAAGCTAGTGCTTTGAGCTTCACAGCCTCAAAGATACAGAATTTCCTAAATGGGACCTCGGCATGGATACAGAATTTGGTCATGAGTTGTCGACTTCTCTTAGAATTGAAGACAAAACCAACGTCCGATGCCTTCTTCTTAAGCGTCGCCACAAACCTAGCCCTAACATCATCTTCGATCCCTCGACAATACTCAGAAATGTGGCTCAAAAGGCTACTGGTTCCGGACCTTCTTGTGCAAGTGAGCTTCATTCCACAGTACTTGCAAACAGCTTTCGGAACATCATCCACAACGACAAGCTCGTTCTCAAAGTGTTCCCACACCTTTGATCTCTTGACGGGTGTCGCCGAAGGTGCATCCATAGCATCAGCAGTTCCAGAGCTCTCAGACATATTGCCGGACATGTTAGCACGCCTAGTTGACATTGAACAAATTAAAAAACAAGTCATAACATACATAGCAGTACATGAGCTTCTCTGAAACATATAGAATAGACAAGCAAAATATACAAGCAAACTCCTAATGCAAACACACTTACATGACAGCAAGTACATACAGTACTCCATTTGTCTCAAACCTAATCACATGCTACAGTACATGGACTTTCTCCAAAAGATAATAGTCAAGGATAATCAGTTTTGTGGTACTGAGGTACACATGCTATTTCTGAAAAATAATGCTTCGATGTATGATTATTAGCAATCCCATAGCAGAATCAGTTCCAAGTAACACACACAGTACCAAGATCATTTTTTCATTTGCATCTTTCAGATCACATAGCTAGACAGATCACATAGGGAACAAACACACACAGAGAGAGGGAGAGATAGAAAGACACAAAGAACATCAACATACCTGTCACTAGTCCCAGCTAGGAAATAACTCCAAGGAACCAACTATCAATTAGCCAAAGGCATGTTCAGCTCATAGAATGGATTCGCCATAAATGACATTTTCAGCTCATGAGAATTGCAAGCATTACTGGCGCTAGTTTAAACAAAACCTGCAAGAATATGAACTTAATAACACTTTCAATGCATTTGATAGGATTTAGATTGTGTCTACGTACAAAAGACAAGCTTGAAGCAATCATGACCAAAGAAGTTAAACTAATCTGACCAAAGAAATACATATACACCAGGTTACAATCATATTCCTACCTTGTCTTTAACTAAACTAATGGACATAATCTAGGACGATTAATCAGATCAAAATGCAAAGTATATATCATCTCAAAAAACTGATTGATTTTTGCTATCTGGACATGGGGAGGAAGAGAATGGTGAAGAGTTGCTGCGCATGCTCACCTTGGTGAGAAGGGCAGGGACGGGGTGTGGTGAGCTTGTCTCGCCAGTGCAGAGGACGAGGGCGGATGGTGAACACGGAGAGACGGCGGATTCCACCCGGAGTGGTCGGGGAGGCGGCGACCAAGAAGATGCTGGGGACGGTGCTGCGGTGAGCTGTTGCAGGAGATAAACCGAGAGCCACAGATGTCGACGGACGACGGCGTTGGGCGGTGACGCGGATCGATGAAGGAGGTAGCGGCGCACGATGGCGGTTTTATAGGTGCAGGGGAACCTAGGCTAGACGTGTGAGAGCGCGGCGGCGGCCATGGGCATGGACGGAGGATGTAGATGGGGAGATTTGTTCGGCCGCTCGGGGCTGATGCGGTTTGAACCCACGGGTTTCAGCCCGTTTCAGAAAAAAAAAGTCACACCAAACCGCACCGCCCCGCTCTGCTATTCTGGTAAGCCCGCACCGCTTCGCTCCAGTTTCTGTTTGCACCCATTTAAGCACAAACCAATCGAGCCCACAAGACAACCCGCACCAAAAAAATCCATTCCCACCCGCACCATTCTCAGGCTGAAGAAAGCACAAAACAAATTTTGGGTAGAACACAACGAATCCAAAAAGATACAAGGAAGACAAAAAAAAAGTGTTTGATAAAACAAGTTTTGGAAATAAAAGAAGGCAATTCAAAGCAAGAGCCAAAAATGAAGATGGTCTGCAAATTCCACCACAATTATGAGTATCACTTGTCATGGACAAAGAGTATATGGAGATATTTCTCGGTGGTATATAGGAATGATATTCAAGACCAACTTCACAACAAATAAGCAAATGGCAAAGGATAGGAATTGAAGAACATGCTTAGATAGAGATTCTTGACGGTTTCAATTTGATCAACGATCATGCAAAGCACCAAGAAACTCTCTCACACACAAGATCCAAAAGATGAGAGACAAAAAACATTTAAGCAAATATGGAACTTGTTTGAGAAACATGCCACATATGAACAAGATAATTAACAATATCAATTCTAGGTGGCAAAACCTCACATGTTCACATTTTCTAGGCTTGTAATATGCACATAGCTTATTACTCCCCCATAATGTGATAATCCATTTCTTTTAAAACAAGAGGCAAACAAAACCAACTCGAGAAATTAATGGACATTATAGAATTTGAATTTCTCATGAGCAAGACATACCGCATAGAGAATAGATAATATAGATGTATCATCACTAAGTGGTATTTCTCATGTACACACAATTTTAAAATTGTGAAGTGCACGAAGCATATCACTCTCCCAAAATGGAATAGTCCATTAATCTCTCAAAGAGAGCCAACAATAGAAGATAGCAAATAAAAGCAATAAGGCTCAAAACAAGTAAATGGCGTGCAAACCAACATACACATACTTGATTTCTCAAGATAAGTAAGTAGAGAGCACAACACATACAAACACTAGCAAGATACAAAACCAAACACATGCAAGGGTGCAAGCAAATTTCAAAGTATATATGATATAAACATAAGTTACCGCAAGGAGGAACATTGGATAAGAGATCGAAAAATATGACCAAAATGACTTGGCTTGAGAGAATATAATTGATGAAGGTCTCTTAATTCTTCATGATGTAGCCAAGTCTCCAATGCCCTCCAACACCACCTCTTGATCAAGTTTTAGCTTGTTGGTCCCCAACCAAGTTGGGTCCTAAAAGGTTAGTCACAATAGGCTTGGCAAACCAAATGGTTCTTTTCTTGACACCACTTTGAGTACCAACATATTTCGCAAACACATTGTCAACCTTATCCTTTCGAAGAGAATAAACATCATCAATTATAATGGGGTTGGATAGGGTATCATTAGTGCATGAAGAGGCAAAGTGACCCTTCACACGGCATATGTAGCAACATTTGCTTCCTCCTTTCTTCTTAGTTGGAATCTCAACTTGAGGAGGGATAGCTTGATTCTTCTTGAGAAGTGGCCGTTCTTCAACTTGAGAAACTTGAGTTTGAGCTTGAGGCATCTTCCCTTGTTGCTTCTCACCAAGGGACTTCTTCTTCAAAGGGCAAGATCTAACATGGTGCCCTTCAACTTTGCACTTGAAGCAAACGATCTTGGCAGAATCTTTAACTTGTTCTTGGCCCTTGTTCTTCTTGATAGCTTGGACTTGTTCTTGTTATTGGAGTTGAATCCATGTCCACTCTTGTCATTGGGACGTCTTTGAACACTCAACACATTGTCAAGTGTGGACCTCCCAACATGACGCTTTTCCAAGTCTTTCTTCAAAGAAGTGACTTGGGCCTTGAGCTCATTTATTTCCTCTACATGGTTAGTATCAACACAAACACTAGGGAAGTATAGGCTTCATTGTTAGAGCAACAAGGCATAGAAAGTAATTGATCACAAGATTTAGCAATAGTATGTGATGTAGAATTACTAGGACTAGCACATGGCAATATAACATTTTTAGTAGAGATTGTGCTAGTGACCACATGAGGCTCACAAGATGTTACCTTTGACATAATAGCCTCATGAGCTAACTTTATCTTAGCATGGGATGCTAGAAGATCCTCATTAGAGCTAGAGAGATTTTCATGACTTTCTTCCAATATCCCATACTTGCTAGTTAGCAACTCAAGTTGAGCCCCTAGCTCAACATTCTCCTTCAAAATAGATACTTCACAAGAAGTGGAGTTAGTAGCACAAGCATCATTAACATTAGAAATAGAAGAAGACAACTTGACAATCTAATTAGTTTTAGATAGTTGAGTTTGGAGTTGATCATGAGACTTGCTAAGGAGAGAGTGTTCACTTTCCAAAGCCTTATGAGCTTTGTCAAGTCTCTCTATATCCTCAATTAGTCTAGCATTGTCAACACCAAATTCAACCGTTTCCTTTTTAACCACTTTACATTTAGTAATAACATGATCTCTTTCCTTAATGATTTTAGTAATAATGAGATCATTTGACTCATCAAGAGACTCAAGCTTCTCTTCAAGAGAAGCCCTAAGATCTTCCTCTTCCTCGAGAGAAGCCTTCAAGGATGCCATTGTAACACTATCTTCTCTCTCAATTTTATATCTCTCATCAATTTGAGTTTCCAAACTCTCAATGGTTTCCATGCTCTTAATAGCATAAGTCACAATTTCACGCAGAGGAGATATAGCTTTACTACCTTTGGGGAGAGCACCAAATACCATATCACCCTTCTTTGTTAAGGATTCAACATCAAAATGTTCTTCATAAGAATCCTCATCCACATCATCACAAGATATATTGGAATTCGAGATAGAAGATACCTTTGAATCCTTAGCCATAAGGCAAAAGTGATTAATGGACGAAGGGGATAAAGAATAACTTGAAGCACCATATAAATCCATATCTTGTTCCATGGAGTGTTCGGTTTCCTCTACATTGTTAGCCAAACAAATACTAGAGGAAATAGAATCATTTTTATCAAGGCAACAAGACATAGAGAGCATATCATCATGAAATTTAGTTAAGCAACTATTACATGATATGCAAGGGCTATCAACACTAGCATGTAAGACATTTAGGGTGCCAGAAGAGTTTAAGTCCAAATATAGAACATTGCAATGTGATAGAGATGAAGTACAGTCAATAGAATATTCTCCATCAACAAAGCAATTTCTATCACCACTCACCATATTATTACCTTGTGACAAATCACATGTAGGTGATGTGGAAGAAGTTTTGAACTCATCACGGCCGGAGGTGGAGGGAGAGCAATCATCCTCAATAATACTGGACACTTCATATATATCTTGAAGCTTGGTCCAAAGCTCATTAGCGTTCCTAAAAGGCATGATTGAAGCAAGAAATACATCGCTCAAAACACAAATAAGACCATTAGATACTTGAGTATCGAGATGAGAGTTTTCCTCATCCTCTAAAGATAATTCTTGGAAATCCTTTGGAGGAGAAAAACCCACATCTACAATCCTCTTAATATAATTTGGACCCATGGCCCTAAAAAGATTAAGCATGCGAATTTTCCAAACATCATAATTTGTGCCATCAAATAGAAAAGGGGGATTGATTGCGTGGATCACACGTTCGCTGGGAGACCCCAAGAGGAAGGTATGAAGCAGTGTAGCAGTAGTTTCCCTCAGTATGAAACCAAGGTTTAATCGACTAGTAGGAGCAAGAAATCACTTCTGAAGGTTGTTGGTGGCGCCGTTACTCGATCACCAACGTGGAATCTGCACACAACACAATCAAACTACTTTGCCCCAACGAAACAGTGAGGTTGTCAATCTCACCGGCTTGCTGAAAACAAAGGATTAAACGTATGGTGTGGAAAACAGTAGTAAATTGCAGAGAATGAAAAGGAACAGTGCTTGCAATTGGTTGTATTATCAGTGTAAAAGAATGGACCGGGGTCCACAGTTCACTAGTGGTGTCTCTCCGTAAAAGATAACTAGCATGCTGGGTGAACAAATTACAGCTGGGCAATTGACAAAATATTGAGCGCATGACAATGCATATATATGACATGATGATTACTATGATATTCATGTGGGCATTACGACAAAATACATAGACCGTTATCCAACTGCGTCTATGACTAATAATCCACCGCCAGGTTGTCATACTGAGTTCCCCGTTGGTATTAAGTTGCAAGCAATGGATAATTGCATTAAGTAATGTGCGTAAAGTAAACAAATGCATTAGACCTAACGGCGTACCCTTAAGCTAAGCATCGGTTATTTTATCCCTAGTGGCAACAACACATCCACAATCTTAGAAGTTATTGTCACTCTCCCAGATTACCGGAGGCATGAACCCACTATCTAGCATAAATACTCACTCTTGGAGTTACAAGCATCTACTTGGCCAAAGCATCTACTAGTAACGGAAAGCATGCAAGATCATAAATAACATATAAGATAGATTGATAATCAACTTGACATAGTATTCAATATTCATCGGATCCCAGCAAACACAACATGTAGCATTACAATAAGATTATCTTGATCATGATAGGCAGCTCACAAGATCTAAACATGATAGCATAAAGTGGAGAGACAACCATCTAGCTACTGCCATGGACCCGTAGTCCAAGGATGAACTACTCACGCATCACTCCGGAGGCAGGCATGGTGATGTAGAGCCCTCCGGTGATGATTCCCTTCTCCGGCAGGGTGCCGGGAAGAGCTTCTGAACCCTCCCGAGCTAGGGTTGACGGCGGCGGCGTCTCTGGAACTTTTCATGGATAATGACTCGGGTGTCTAGGATTTTCGCGTCGGAAAGAATAAATAGGCGAAAGGGCGGCGGCTGCGGAGCCACGAGGGCCCCACACCACCCCACGAAGCGGCAGGGGGGCCGCGCGGCCCCATGGTGTGGGTTCCACGTGGTGCTCCTCCGTCTCTCCTCTGGACTCCGTCTTCATGTTGGAAAAATAGGAGGTTCTGTCCAAGTTTCGTCCAATTCCGAGAATATTTCCGGACTAGCTTTTCTGGAATACAAAAACAGCAGAAAACAGGAACTGGCACTGTGGCATCTTGTTAATAGGTTAGTCCCAGAAAATGCATAAAAATGCTATGAAGTGTATATAAAACATGTAACAATTGGTATAATATCAACATGGAACATCAGAAATTATAGATACATTTGAGACGTATCAGGGATCGTGCACTAATTCACTAAACGACATATTTACTCTCTAGGCGGTAAAGCCTAAAAAGAGAGCCGAGGCTCTGATACCAATTGAAAGGACAAGGATGTAGCCTAGAGGGGGGGGGGGGTGAATAGGCGATTAAAACTTTTCCGGTTTAGGCTGGATAATTGCGGAATAAAACTAGGTGTTTAAAATAACAAGCCAACAACCTAAATAAACTAGGCTCACCTATGTGCACCAACAATTTATGCTAAGCAAGACAAGCAACAAGGTGATAGCAATAGAGAATACTTCAAGCACGAAGGCTATCACAAAGTAAAGTGCATAAGTAAAGAGCTCGGGTATAGGAATAACCAAGGCACGCGGAGACGATGATGTATTCCCGAGTTCCTCCTTTTTAGGGGAGTACGTCTCGTTGGAGGGGTGTGAGTCTCACACTCAAGATGCCACAAAAGGCCTCACCCTATTCTGCGATAAACCTTGCCCAAAGGCTCGGTTCACCTTCCAGTATCGGAATCCTTCAAGGCGGAATCCGGAGCCTTTACCTCAAAGATATGTAAAAATCATGGGAGGGATAGAGAGGAAGGCAAGCTTTTTCAAAGATCAATAATGGAGGAGAGAGAGGGGAAAAACCAGCTCAAGAGTCAAGAAAAACCGTTGGGGAAGAAGGCCTATATATAGGGCAAGATAAAATCTGCCCGTTACACAGTTTTCGCACTTTCCGGTGCCAGACCCGGAATGATCCGGAACCAATTTCGGATTAAAAAATGCTACTGGATCCGCCCGGAAGCACCCGGTTCTTACCCGGAATTATTTCCGGACCGACCCCGGAATGAATTCCGGATCTGAAACTGAGGCAAAACAGGAAAATTGCTCGATACGAAAACTGCAATAATTTTTTCATCCGGACTCTGATTTCGATGATCTTGGGCTCGTTGGAATCGCAACGAAGAGCTCAATAAGATCATGCAGAGAAACATCATAGTCCAACAATAGAGTATAAAACCATATGGGGAAAGGTTAGACCTATCGATAAAAGAACAACGGGTAAAACCTCCAACATCAAAAACGAGACAAGATATCCATATGAAATCCGTTTTTGATGAACTAGAGTTTGGTATGGGGATGAACACAAGCTCTAAATTCACACATGGATAAAAACCAAATAAGAACCAAGAAAGATAATATGCCAAGAAAGCAAAGGTTTGAGCTCTACACAAAGATGCGATCAAGTTACTCACTTGAGAGCCCCTCTTGATAGTACGCCGTCTATCTTATAATCCGGTCTCCCAGTAACACCATGAGACCGGTAAAATAGAAACCCTAACAAGATCATACCTTTGCCTTTCGCATTCCACTTGAGCTAGATGATGAAGATCTTGATCTCTTCAAGTGGACCACCTTTCTTGATTACGCTTCGCTTGATGAAGATTCACATGTTGCTCCCCCATACTCCAATGTGGGAGAGATTCTCATAGGCGCATCTTCACTTGACCAATATCTCTAAATGGGTGGCAAGTTTCAAGCATAGAATTTATTCGAGATACTTCTCTTGAACTTGCAATTATGCTCAACTCTACACATGACCATTCTCATATAAACCCTTGGATAGAACCTTGGTCATCATGTAATCTTCTAGATTCCAACGCATGAACTCTAATCTTTTCCTATGGACAAGATCTACAAGAATATCTCAATGCAAAAATTAGTCCATAAGGATTGTCATTAATTACCAAACCACACATGGGGGCACCATGCACTTTCATATGTCTTTGGTCAGTAGGCCCCAAAATGGGCAGATGGTGCACATGGACAAAGTGCGTGGCATGTATCTGTTCTTTCCCATGTATCGCATATTCTCATCACCTCCGGTGTACCATCGCTGTTATATACGACACGCAATAAACAGTGAAAAAAAAACAAAATCAAATCACAGTGGATACAAATATTAACGAAAATCACTCCAATGAGAAGGCCAAAAAATCCCGGGCACTAACTAGCAAAATTCCATTATTTCGGGAGCAAAATCAAATCACAACGGACACAAATATTAAGGTGGAAAACACTCCAATGAGAAGGGTAAAAAATCACGGTTCAGCGCTCACCGTCATCGCCATGATGCCATAGTTGCAGCCTGGTAGCACTTATGTGTAGATGAAGTGGGTCTTCTATGAAGTCGTCCGTTGGTTGAAATGGTTCATCCTGGATAGGGCTACTTCTTGACATGTATGCGTGCCGGCACTCCTTGTGGTTGAGGAGTATGCATGAGTGTCAACGTTGTTCCTATTCTTTAGGGATCGTTGAAATGCCTCCGCTTCAATCTTCTCTTGATCTAATAGATATTTGCTTCAAACCAATGGATCAATGTGTCGGTATGTTGTTGAACCAAACCGACTGTAGGGATTAAATTCCTATGTATACTAGATATGCACATTAGTTCCTTTATCATGTTGTTGTTGATCACCTAAAATCCATGTAGGGCATCAGATTCACATTCGGTTTCTTGTGTAGCTTGCTTCTGGAATCAGATAAACCTGCTTCTTCGGGTGTAGTCTGCTCTTTCTTGCTGCTTGATTTGTTCCTATGGTGATAGCTACAAATAGTATCGTTCTTGCTGTTCTTGAGATCTAGAACAGTTTTGGTGTGTGGAGTACTGGCTTATGTGGTGGGTTGGTTGTCATATACTGCTGCCCTTCGGTTGGCTTGACACCTTGTTAACTTGCATGTTGTGTGTAATCTGCTTACTTGTGGGGCTTAGCGAGTGAAGTTACCACAAGCCCAGGGGCATCCCCCTTGGGTGATACGCTTTTGCTGTTTTTATCTTATCTCCGTGGGCTTTATTTTTGGTACAACCAAGTGTAAATATGGCTAATAATATCTTGTGGGCTTGTTGGAAATATTATGTTGGCTTAATTTTATGATTTGGATTTGCTTAATCTAATTGTGGGCTTACTTTTAATATAGAATCCGACTAAATTAGAGGGTTTCTAAATTTTTGCCTATTGTTGCTTAAGATGTGTAGATCATAAGACCATGCCAAGATTGCCTCAATGTTTCTAATTTGTCCCTTGTTTCCTTGTGATTGTGAATCTTCCCTTTTGCCGGAAATGCATGATATTGACTCAAATGATCCCAGACCCGCATGTTGCATAGGTTATGTAATGCCCTCTAGTCCAAATGTGGTGCTCAATCCCTTGTGGTTAATATACCTTAGTTAAGTTCAAACATCAAACATTGCCTCATCCAAGTGGTCAAGGCAAAAGATTAACATAACCACAAACTTATCTTGATTTTATTTCTCTTATTGTAGATCCGAGAAAAGAAGATCAACCTTAAGTGTAGTTTCTTAGGAACTTTTATTCCTTGCAATCGTCTTTATATTTATTTTTTGTAAAACTCCAATGTAATAAATCTTGTAATAAATATTATGGGTTCATGAAATACTCCTTTGAGAAAGTTCTATTTTTCATCATTTTAAGGAATTATTTGCTCATGTATAAATTCTTGGGATTATCCATGTAAAAACAATTGTGGTGAATATTCCACTCGTATGGAATATGAATTGGAATGTTTAAATAGGTCTGATTTTAGATAATTGTGCCTATATATGAAATTTTCATATTCATAATTGTGATTTCAAATAAGATAATACACAATGGTCATGTCGAAACTTATCGCATTTTATCGAAGATCTAAATCTACATCATTGACAAAAGAGAAACTTTGATCTCTTTGTACTTCTATATCCAAAAGTTCAAATTAAACCCAAAGTTCATACACATGCATGCCAAATGCAGATATCTTTTTTCTATCGCTTGAGAAATCTTAACTACGGTTTTTATACCATGGAAGAGATGGTGCAGACGAGCCAGTATCGAGCCTGAGACGATGCCGCGCGCTGACCGTGGCGGCAATGGCATAGGCTGCTAGCTAGGATCGAGTTGGAGATGGGCCATGAGGCATGCAAGAAGGCAACAAGCATCAACAAACTTAATTTCTTCCGGAGTTAGGATTCGAAATGCTAATGAAGGTGAAAAAAAAACACTTCTCCGAGGCTTACAGGAATGGTCGGGGATGGTAGCTAGATCGGCAGTTGTGCCGATCGGTGGGCGAGATCAGCCGGCGGTTCACGCAGTGGCATCCGAAGAGCACCGAGATGGGGGAGGAGGAGGCGACCACAACGGCTAGAGAACGAGGGAGGCGACGACGTAGTAGCAGTGTATGGAGGATGATAAACTTATAATGTTTTTTTTTTGAATGGATAAACTTAGAATGGTTGGATGAGCATCCAATGGTCTAGGATAAGGTGACCGAAAATTTGCAAATCGTCGGACAGTTCAGAAAAAGGTGACCGAAATTTAGAAAAAAATTCAGGCAACCGTGAGCCTGACATGGCTAAACCCGATAACCAATTACCAGGAGTAGTGACAACAAATACCACTGACTTGCTTGATTTTGAAGATCGTACTAGTGTGTTATTTATGTATGTATACGAACTGAAGACTAAATGTGTATCTACGAAGCGATGGAGGTCTTTTGGGTAACAACATACAGACATCTGCCGGCTAGTGAGTCTCCGTTTAAGAAGAACAACATAAACTGAAGAAAGTATTTACGGACCGACGCGACAGAGCTCATTCACATACACGCAGTACGTGGCTGAAATCGTGATGGATCTTTCTCCCCCAACTGTCTAGCCAGCCTCTCTGGAAATGTCTGGAACTTGGAGCTAGTAGACAAGATACACCATGAGCGCCGACTAGCGCTCGGCCAAAACGGCATGAGTTTCATATTCTGGCGCCATGTGCTTCTGTCTAGTTTTCGAAGCTGTTCTTCCAAATCGTAAAGTCTAGGAGACGATGGATGGAGAGAGCGTGGTACACGAGGCGTCGACGAACGGTCTGGATGAGGATGACGTGGAGCCACGTGTCAGGATGTACCACTCCCTGCAGCTATATAACAGAGCAAACTCCACCTCACCTCCCATCATTCATTCATAAGTACAGCAGCAGCCATTCCTGACGACACTGAAGTGTAGAGCAGCTGTCTCAGTTCGACTTCGCCTTTTCATTCTTCTCTGGGCCGATCGATCTGTGCTTGGATCTCTCGCCAGAGGTACGCAGACATATCAAGGCGACGAATTCTCCGGCCACCGGCGACAATCGGGAGCTCGTCAGCGAGGATGGTGAACACAACGGCGGCTATGGTGAGCGGTGGCAGGAGCGGCGGGCTTCCGCTGGCGTCGCTGAACCACATCAGCATCGTCTGCAGGTCCGTGGAGGAGTCGCTCGACTTCTACATGAACGTCCTCGGCTTCTTCCCCGTCCGCCGCCCAGGATCTTTCAACTTCGACGGAGCATGGTAATTAAACTAGACCAACTCATCTCTTTTTTCGATCTTGCAATTTTGTTACAGCAACTTACCAAGCATGGACACATATGAAGATGACACTGACGACCTAATTTGGTGAATAAAAATCGATAATGGTATTTATCATCGTCAGTACTGATTGAACAGCTCTGAATGATGATTTTTGTTTGGAATGAAGGTTGTTCAATTACGGGATCGGCATCCACCTGCTGCAATCGGAGAACCCCCAGAGTTTACCGGAGAAGACAGAGATCAACCCCAAGGATAACCACATCTCTTTTCAGGTAACACACACTACTGATCCTGCTCGTTGATAGCACTGAGAATGACCACACGGCCGGTCGATACATCGTCTTTGGTCGAAACACGGTAACTGTTATCTTTCCACGACAGGAATCAACTTGTCTCGTGCACGCTAGGTTCTGCGTCGCCGTTAGCTGCATCCTTTTCTCCGTTACGTTTATCCCACCTGCTTGTTTAGCTGTCTGTCTGCACATGCGAGGGTTGCTTTCAGAATAGCTCATGCCTATTTCACGACTAGCTGCTTTCCAAAATAGCTGCCCTAGCTATTTTTGTCTGCTTGGTTAATCTTGTTAGAGTTGTAACAAACAGGGTTTCCTAGCTATTTTTGTCTGCTATTGGTTAATCTTGTTAGAGTTGTAGTAACAAAAATGGTTTCTTCCATTTACCCTACTAGCAAGAGAAAAAAAGCCTCAAGTGTGTACCAGGATTCACCTTGTTGCTGTCGGCAGTGACGAAGATGGATAGGCATGGAGAAATGGAGTGAAAGTGGGTTTCAATTGTTTCCTTGGTGGACATGCATGACTCCCTGTCCTTAGCTAGGAGCCTAGGACCCGTAGTTTAGTTGGGCACGTTCGCTCTGCAACCCAAGCAAGCGGCAGATTTCTCTCGTGCCCGTGGAAAGGCTCTGCGTACCAAGGCTTGCCTACTAGATTGCCTTCGCTTCTCCTGATATGACAACACCTGTAGAAATTCGAATTGCGCAGTACAATTTTGCAGAACTAGAATTAGTTATGGTTATGAGGCCAAATGTTATTTAGGTGTGTATAAATGTAGAGAACATTAGTTGCAATTGGAGGTTGAGGTACTACTTTTCCTAGAGAAACACTGATTTTGGTCGGGTCAGAACGTTGCCACACACGAAGGTTTTGGTCACTCTATGACGTCGACCGTTAGTTTGCTCACGTGGCGTAGACTGTATTTTCTCGCCACGTCACTAAACTAACGGCCGCCGTCATGGAGTGACCAAAACGCTCGCGTATAGCAACTTGCTGACCCGCTCTTCGTGACCAAACCGCACATTCTCGGCACACGTACTCAACATGTGTTTTTCTCAACACTAAATAGCAGCATCTCCTTTTTCAAATGAGGATGCTCTATGGAACTCTCTGGAACGCCAACGTAATATTTCGCACGATCTTTCCAACCTGGTTGTCCCTAGCAAACAATTTGTCAAGGAATCTCCGTCAACAGACAAAAAGAGGAGCAGGCCCCGGTTGCTTTCCAAAAGCGTTTTGCCTTGTGCAAGCACCGGGCGGTGCCCTAGGATCGAAAACCTGTCGCCAGCTAGTCACAGTGCTGTTATGTATGTGCGATGGATCCATCGGTTCTATGGATCAATCATGCGTTTGATGCCCCATTTCCTACCGGTGCCCGACTGCGACGTCCCTTAATTTAGTTCCCCGTGATGCACGCACGGGTTCTTCTGGCATGCATGCATTGTCACCACGCACCAACGAGCAACGATCGAACCAGGTGGATGCCGAGTCACATCACAACTTCACCATGTCGTCACATGCATCGATACCATGTTAGATAGTGCGTTAATAATGTCCAGCTCGAGCTGAGATTAATGGCGTGCGTTCAAAAATCTATGTCTGCAGTGCGAGAGCATGCCGGCGGTGGAGCGGCGGCTGAAGGAGCTGAGCATCCCGTACGTCAAGCGGTGCGTGGAGGAGGGCGGCATCTACGTGGACCAGATCTTCTTCCACGACCCCGACGGCTTCATGATCGAGATCTGCAACTGCGACAACCTCCCCGTCATCCCGCTCGGCGACCACACGGCCTTCGCCGCCATGGCATCCTGCAAGAGGGCCGTCGTCGCCAAGCAGCAGCCACTACCAGCAGTGCCGGTGCAAGCCGCTCCTCCAGCGACGGCGGTGGCGGCAGCCCAGTGCGTGCCCTCGGCTATTAACAAGGCGATGCCGCGCGTCGCCGGAGAAGAGGCAGCGGCGGCGCACATCTCGTGCGCGTGAGCCGCAAGGACTATGTACTGTGCGGCGCCGCGCGACCATGCCTGGATGTTTCCATGGCATCCAACGCCGACCGATCGGACGGCGCAGAGTATAGATGTGCGGCGCCGCGCGACCATGCCTGGATGTTTCCATGGCATCCAACGCCGACCGATCGGACGGCGCAGAGTATGGTCGCGCTGCAGACCGTTTACAATGAATCTAGGATCTTACGGAGATGGGATGATGCAGCGTGCGTACGTGTGGCTAAGCTTGGAGCACTGGTGGCTGAATCTCGTGGCGTTTGTATAGTGAGTAGTGAGCAATGGAGCCTCGCAGTACTTCTTTTGGTGCACGTACGAATAATATCAAGGTGGGAAGAGTCAAGGTCTTCAGTATGCACACTTTTTTTTTTACGAAACACAGAAACACGGTACAAAACGTAGATATTCGCACACTAATCCCTATGAACACACGCACGCACACATTACTCTTATACACAAACTACTCTTATGAGCATCTTCGAAAAACTAAGTACATAGTACAAAACGCAGACATTCACACACTCATCCTTATAAACGCACACACTACTCCTATGAGCACCTCCGAAAAACTGAGTCGGTGGTCGGAGAAGTCAGCACAGGAGACTCGCTGTCGACGGATACGTCAACCCCACCGAATAATATTTCGACTAAATGAAAAATAACGATGTCAAACCTGAGATTGAAATCTGATGAGTTAGGGATACTATCACGGTATCACCCTCTTAACCATCCTACCACATGTAGGTTGTCTCTTCAATATGCACATGCTAATGTCCCTACTAGAGGATGGGTGAATCGATGTAAATGTACCTAGAGCAACTCCAGCAGGATCGTACCTAGGCTCTTTAATCAGTTAAAGCGAGAGGCTAGAAAACAAGGTCTAGCGGGACCTTTACCGAAGCCCTAAAAATAAGTAGGCACCCAATCACACATTCCCCGGAATCAACAGTCTAGCCTCTATGAACGTTTCAAAGAGTTTGATTGAAATTTCCATCTGGCTCCATCCTCGTTTCTTTCCCATGCGATCTGGCTAGCCTCCCCCAAAAAATAACATCCCCTTTGTGGTCTCATCAGGTCCTTTGCGAGTTCGCATTGGCCTTTCCTCACTCCTCGATGATCCTATCGAACTAGCTGACACTATTTGTCAAGGTGATCTCGTGGACGTAGAAACCGGTACCCGGGCTCCCTCCTTGCCATCAACAACCTCTATGGCTTTGTTGCCCCTCCCACTGTCGACCATCTTTGCAAACCCCCCCCCCCCCCCCCCCCGGGCTTGTAGCTCTCCCCGCGCCGCCGAGGTTACCACAGCTGGGGTCAAGTGAGAAATTCAGATCTAAGGACTTGGCATATACATTGCTTGACACTAACAAATAATAACTTGCTCGTTGTCGTGGTATGAAACAACAGATGCCTAGGGGTAGGCTTAAGTTTGGGGCCGATGGACGCTAGAGAATTCGGGGAGGGATAGCGCGCTGAAGAGCGCACACAGACAAACAGATGAACACAAGGATTTACCCTGCTTCGGGGCTCTCGTGAGAGATAAAACCCCTACTGCAGCATCTAGCCTATTCTGTGTATATTTCCCTCTGTATACGGTCTGTACAAATGCTCCTCGAGCTGTATGGAGCGAGCTATGGAGATGTGCTCAAGGGAGCCAGCAGAGAGAGCGGGGGGAGAATGAGCCCAAGGGGCGAGAGAGCCCGTGCGTGGCTCTCGAGTGCTCTTCCCCTGGTGCTCTTTATATAGGGAGAGCCCAGAGGATAAGGGGTGGCCCGCATGTCACTATGCACGCACTGTACACGATTTGACTACTGGGTCTAATCAACACCGTACACGCGTCATCATCTGTACTCTAGTCACGTCCGTGCCATTGTAGCCACGTCCAGGATGGGCATGGCCTGTCCTATCCCTGTCCTTGCTTTTGTCTTCTAGCTCCTGTCTCCGGGATCTTCAGGATCACCCGGCAGAGCATCTGTACTTGTCGAGGAAGTGCTGGGGATGTCGGCGTAGAGTGTTGAAGAAGAAGCAGTAGACGTAGAGGTAGCAGCTCTCTTGGTGGTCGCTGCCGGGGTACGGAAATAGCTCGGCCCAAGGAGCAACCGAGATACGGAGACGTTGGTCCACGGTCGAGACGTGTGCTGGCCTGCCGAGACTGGGAAGTCCTGGCCTGCCCGGGGTGGAGAAGCTCGGTCCAGTCGGGATACGGAGAAGCCGGTCCGTCCGAGACTGGAGGAAACCTGGCCCAGCCGAGCTGCTGCCAACTCGGTTCAACCGAGGCTGGGGAACCTGGCCCAGCTCCGGCCTGCCCGAGACGTGGATGCTGGCCCATCCGAGGTAGCTGGGGATGCTGGCCCATCCGGGTTGCTGGAGGACGTTGCGAGGCCGGGGTGGCGACATCGGCCCGTCCGGGGTACTCCGTCCCGGTCCGCCCGAGGTAACGCAGTGTCGGTCCGCTCGGGGTAGCGCAGTGTCGGCCCGATCCGGAGCTGAGATGCGGCACGAGGCCGAGGCCCGACCGAGGCGACGCTCAGCCGAAGCGAAGGCGAGGCGAGGCCCGAGATAGAGCCGACTTGGCCCGTCCAGGGCAGAGCAAGCTTGGCCCGTCGAGCTGGAGACCTCGGCCCGCCAAGCTGAAGACACCGATACATGCACATGTCGGCCCAGAAAAGAGTATTTCGGCCTGGGTAGTGCCAATCTCGGCCCAGGCCATCTTTTTTCCCTGTTTCTCTGTCTTTTACTCATTTATCTCCTGCCTCTATCTCTTTTATTAACTCAACCACCTCATAACTTTGGGGTACCCGGGGTTACATCCCCGACACTCGTTGTGCCTCAAAGTGGGTATGTCCAACTATGTAAGCTCGTTTACCAAATTCATTACTATCGGATTGTCATCAACAAGCTTATAACTTCTAAAACTTATTCATCGGCGGAGTGAAACACTATTCAAAGATATGTGTCCGCATAACCTTATTGACTAGGAACCATTAGAACAAGCATCATACAATATATAGTTTCACAAACGGATCACGTATTCGATGACACATATCACTGATGACATTCAGGAGATAACACATGATCACATGATTTTCTCTAGGGCATATTTCCAAAAATGAGTTCGGTAGCAATCCCAGCAGTGTATCCAACTCCAAACTTCTCCGGTGGCAACCTGGTTTTCATCTTTGTTTTTGTCCTGCTTCCGTATCACGCCTTCTCTGTCGCAAAAAATACCGAAGGTATATATATATATATTAATAATTAGTTTTAGGTCAAGACGCAGTACTCGACAGAAGTGAATTAGTGGCGTCCATATGTGGGGCCCACATGCCACATAGACGCTCCTCCAGTCAGCTGGCGCGCGCGGGAGATCATGTGTGCCATCCCAACCTCCTCTCTGGTTTGCCCAGGTGTGGTACTCTCTGTTTCGATAAAATTTGATACATGAGTATCCTTCGATTTGATTATCTTCGGAAAAAGTTTTTGACATAACAGATTAATTACGTGAAAGGGTAATCGTTTGTTCCGAAACTAATTCAAAAAAAATGGAATTTAGATGATTATCTGCATACTCTCAACTACGGGATTTCGTTCGACTTACCCAACAACACTCCTTCCTGTTCTACTCGGTATGTCATCGCCTGGTCATGGGTGCTAAGTATAAGGCTTGGTGTTGTTGTCTAGGAGTTTGCTCGTTTCTAGTTTTTTTCTCTCTTGTGAGTGTGCTACTTTTCGTATCTGTTGTGTTTGCAACTCGGGTTGTCGTCTTTTTAATGAAAATGGTTCAGTATGGCTAATGCCCACCATAGTTGCCTCAAAAGGGAGAGGGGCATGGCTTCGACGGAGATAAATTGGACTGGCAAGTTCGAACGGTTCGGTACTGAGACATTGGTTAAGACCAAAACCGGCACGTCCTAAATATAGATTTTCCGTAAAAATATGTATATCGTGGCGCATCTGAATTTGTTCCGAAGAATTAGGACCCCTTGTTTTTCCGTCTGTTTGTCCCAGGTTCACCGACACCCTCGCATTTTCTCTATCTATAAATAAATGCAGAGAGCGCTCACGGACACAAATCCCACATTCGGGACAGAGACGATCTCACATCCTCACGCATCCGCATGCATGTCCATGCATGCTGGACGATGCGCCGGTCGCACCTATAGATTCGTCGCCGAGCAACGACGATCGTGTTTGAGGTGCTAGCTTAGTGATCGGCGCCGGTGAGGATGGTGAACACGACGGCGGCGGCGTCGATGGCGAGCGGCGGAATGCTGCCGCTAGCGTCTCTGAACCACATCAGCATCGTCTGCAGGTCGGTCGAGGAGTCGCTCGACTTCTACATGAACGTCCTGGGCTTCGTCCCCATCCGCCGCCCCGGATCTTTCAACTTCAACGGCGCATGGTAACTAAGCTTACAGATCGTCTCTTCTTTCATGAACGCAAAATAACCGGTGCTTCGGCTACGCCAGAAATGTTAAACCGGGTGGCTGATATATTTTTTTCTATTACGAGCGAGTTAGGTTGTTCAACTACGGGATTGGCATCCACCTGTTGCAATCTGAGGACCCCAAAAGTTTTCACGAGAAGACGGAGATCAACCCCAAGGGTAACCACATCTCTTTCCAGGTACATACTTGGATAATCACAAAAATTGACTACTCTACAACATGACTTAGATGGAGAATGAGTTTCTACGTGCCATGCATAGATCCACCGTAAATCATGCACGGAGATTCCTGCATTTTTCTGAAACATGATGGTACTTTGCAAAACATGTGCCACACAAATCTTAAAGCTCTAGCCAACGGTTGATACATGCACGAAAAAAATCCGGATTGGACTCAGATGGCCATGACACATAATATTGTCTATGATTAGAAGATGATATCATCTATCTTCCGACGACGGAAATTAACTTTCCTACACTACAGTGCGCTCGGTATGACCTTTAATTTGTTTCGGATAGAGGTACTAAAATTTAAATCATCATCCATTTATTTTTGTGCTGCCTTCCAAAATGTTTCCACATACACATGTCTCAAAATAAAAGTACAGGAATTTAACCACCATCCATCTCTTGAGGCCTAATTTTCTACGCTAGTACTAGTTCTTTTTAGGAATATGAAAATTCTATGAGTGGTTGACTGCGACAGGTTAGATATTTTTTGCACGAACTGCTGGCTTGGATCTCAAGTGTGATGCTCGTGTTGTTCTCTATATGATCCATATTCGGCTGACCTAAGGTCGCGATGGCATTCCGGTAGTAGATTATGATAATATAGCTAGTTTTTTTTTATGTTTTAGTGCTCGTTTAACATGTTTTTATCTAGTTTCGTAAATATTTTCACAATAGCCTATTAGATAAGCACAACACAAATCAGTTCAACAACGGTGCACAAACATTGTAAATGCAGTTGTCTTAGTCACACAATTCATATTAAATTATCTTACCGGGGAGTTCACAATGTGAATTTGGAAATGATAGTGATGATATATAGTTGGATGCCGGATGAAATTGTGTGTTTTCACTTTGCAGTGTGAGAGTATGGTGGCCGTGGAATGGCGTTTGAAGGAGCTAGAGATCCAATACATCCAGCGGTGCGTGGAGGAGGGTGGCATCTACGTGGACCAGATCTTCTTCCATGACCCCGACGGCTTCATGATCGAGATCTGCAACTGTGACAACCTTCCCGTTGTCCCGCTCGCCGACCACACGTTCACCATGGCCACATGCAAGAGGGCTGCAACAACAGCAGCGGTACAAACTCCTCCTCTTCAGGTGACGGTAACAGCGGGGGCAGCACAATGTGTGTCGTCGGTCAGCAAGACAATGCAGCGCGTCGGCGGCGAGGAGGTAGCGCACATCTCGTGTGCGTGACATGGAAGATGTAGCGTGTGAGTGTCCATGGGTAGCTAGCTTTGTGCGCTGTGGGATGGTGCTTGTTGATTCATCTGGCGTTTGTATCTTAGCATGTATTGGTGGGGCCGTGGGGTGCCTTGACTAAAAAATGCATTTTTTCAATGTGAAGTATTTACATCTCAGCGACTACTCTCTATGGGCGCAAAATTAGCGTGCCCGGTTTTCTAACTCAAAATGAGCAAAGGAAAACTGTGGCCACAACAAATTTACAATTATTCCAAGGTTGGGGAGGGGGCTAAACGGCGCCATCTACGGTTCAATGACCAAGAGAGCCTATCTACTGATACACACCTCACATGATACCACTGCTGAACTTCAAATTTGCAAGTTTCAAAAAGTTCCAAAAATATTGTGTGTGTTCAGAAGATGTGTGCTTACAATATCTAAAAAACGTTGTCAACGGGAATGATCACTCCCCTGGCTATACGTTGGTAGGTAGGTGAGACGCTCGTAACTTGAGTAAACCACTTGAGTAAACCTCAGCTGGGTCTCGAATTTATTCGAGTATGCCTCAACTGGGTCTCGAGCCTGGGCGGGCTGTCTCCACACTCAGAGCACAATCCACCAGGTCAGCGTATGTGTTTACAATATCTAAAAGTAAAAACCAGTTTCAAAACACACAGAGAAATAAAAGGACAATCTTTCTATTTTTTCTCTGTGTGTATCTCGAAGTTGTTTTGAAAATTCTAGTGAATATAAAAACACATCTTGTAAACACCCATAAGTTTGTTTTGGAATTTTTTTACGCTTATAATTCGAATTTTAGAGTGTAGTATCATGATATCGTGTGAGGTGTGGTATCACTAGATAGTTTTCACAACGACCAAATACTACCACATAATAAGACGTACAAAGCTAGTCAAAGTCAAACTTTACTATTAAATATTATGTGAATCTATCGATATTTACTTAGTATCTAAAAGTTCAATTACATTGGTCAAATATATATGTCTTATTCACTTAAACGGAGAGAATACCGGGGAAATTCACTTTGGCACCCGGTGCATATGCACCCGGTATTTGAAAAACATATTTCAAAATGTCAAAAAAATCTAAAATAAAATTTCGCGGATACGTCTTCACATTATATGTGTTCACAAAGTCGTTCCACCGAAAACCGATATGTTCTGTGCCCTGTGCAAAAAAGACAAAAAATGGTCTCTTGAAATGCCTTATTTTACCACCAAATTTTGTCTTTTTTGCACAAGCCGCAAAAAATGTCGATTTTTCATGAAACGACTTTGTGAACACATAGCATGTCAAGATATATGCGCGAACATTTGTTTTCCTTTTTTTTGAAATTTTCAAGTACATTCAAAATACATTTTAAATAAAGAGTGCATATATGCACCCGGAGCCAAAACATCACTTCCGAGAATACCGGTCCTAATCCAAACACACTAGACACTGGCCGTTGTCTTTGGATCAATATTCGATGATGTATTCCTCTTTATTTTTTTTCTTTTGTATGGGGATCCCTCCCTCAGTTCTAGCGTGTTTAATTATCCGTAGTGACTTTAAATATAAGGCACTAGGTGCCCAGCTTTAAATTAATAAAGCCAGGATCGGCTGATACAAGATGCTGTAAGAACAGCTTACAAGACCACAAGGCACACAAGCAAAACATAAGATTAACAAGACACAGCTTGATCGTCGGAGTCCTCATCCACCAAGGCGACGCCACACAGGAGTGGACGGGAGCCTAAGCTTGTAGACGAACTCGCCACTGAAGAAGAAACACCCGCATCTGCTCAGAAGACAAGCAATGTCCCGATCCGTCTCCGAGACCGAAGAGAGCCCTTGCTCTCTCGCCCTGGATCGAAGGACGCCGCACCGTCGGCCGGAGTCGCTCACCCTAGAGCTCGAACGGAGATCGACGACATCAGTGCCATGGAGCAGAGGCCAAGTACAACCACCCAGCACGCCAAGATCAACACCAGAGCAACTCCACCACCACACACGCAAGCACACCCGGTCTGACGTAAACGTCCGGTGCAGAAGAAGGGACAACAGCTCCCAAAGCAGCCGCCGTCAGTCGCCGGACAAGAAACTGCACAATCGCCCCCTCCTCTCGAAGCGGCGCCTTCAGGAAGGGCACAACGCCGAGGCGTTGTCGCCGCCCATTCCAAGAGGAATTGGGTTTTCACCCGGGAGGTAGGGGAAAGGGAGGGGGAGGGGACCTCAACTGCGCCTCCAACGAGGAAGACGATGCCCGTGGGTGTCGCCGCCGTTGTGGTCGTCACCGGCCAGGGAATTCTCCCGGAACCCACAGCCCCAAGCCCACCGTCCAACCCAGCGACCAGGAGGCCACGGATCTGACGGGCGAGCAGCAGGTTCGAGCCAGCACCTTCAGATCTGACGTGAACGGCGCCGAGGAGCCCCGCACGTCGCACCTGCACCGCTTCCGTGTCGCCGCCCAGGCGGCCGAGGACGGCAGCCAGCATCCACACGAACGCCACCCGCCGGAGAGTCAGCGCCGCCCACCGCTTCCGAGGCCGCCGCCTTGGCGTCCGCAGCCCACCGCGAGAGGCGCAGTGCGGCCAGAAACCCCGCCGCCACCTTCCTCGACGGTGCCTAGGGCTTGCCCGGCGACCGTCTCCGGTAGCGGCGAGGGAGAGGGAGGAGGGAGGAGGCTGGGCCGGCGAGATCTAGGGTTCGCCCTCGAGTTGCCCAGGAGGGACGACGCGAGGGAGGGGGGGGGGGGGGGGGGGATGTCTGCCGAAACTAGATGTCATCGAATACCATTATCCGTAGCGACTGATCAAGACTTAAGACAACGTGCGCATCTCCAAAGAGAGGCGTGGAAGAAAATAAACTCTGCTAAATTTGTGGCATTCATGAATCATGGGGCGGATGGATGCACCGCAAAGGCGAGACAAGAAAAACTGTTGTACGATTATTATCAATCACAAGAGTACACACAGATATGGACTGTTTAAAGAATATAAATCACCGCCCGTTTCTGTGATATCTGAACCTTCGTTGCTTCTCTTGTCGGATGGTAGCAGCCATTGAAATATCTCGTGGCAAGTTTAAATATTTTCCAAAGAATTACATCTCCTTGTCGTTCGTTTGACCCAAGACCTTCTCCTTTGCTCTCGGCCACAGATAACAAGCCATCCGTCGCACTTATCTTCCCTCTCGTCGCTTGCAAATCATGCCAAAGATCCCAGCTCTTGCTCTCGTTTTCCTTCTCCCTCTCTCTTTCAGACAGCGATTTCAGTCTCAGGTACTGGCACAAACAGTACATGGATTCAGCCATCCAACTCGATCCAATGATGAATTCCAGATAAGCCATCCTCCTGTAATACCAGCGTGACGAGTGTATATATATAAGTATACCAAGGTTGTTTGTTGAAAAAATCGCACGAGTGATACAGCACCGCTTGGATGCTTCTATTCTGACACGCATCTCAGAGTGGAGATCTTTCTTATTACGGACCATCCGCGTCCGGCACTGGTTTGACAAATTAAGTACTTACCTGGCATCCAAGCGGGGTAAGGTGCGCGTACAAAAACTAGTACACATTCTGTATATCGAGAGTATACAGCTGGTTTCACCCACACAAAATCATCAACCTAGGAACAAGGAAACCACCACCGCCCAATGGCTTTGCTAGGTGTTTTCTCGGTGGAATGCACAAAAATTGTTATTGTTCTCTATGCTCATATGCTATGTTCAGGCTGCACAGTACCAGGTGGCAATCTTTCCAACAGGAAAGTAAGCCAACAGCAGCAGTTCATTCATCCAAGTAGCATCATTTCACATTTTCACTGAACTTGGAAAACAACTACGACAACCAATCAACCAACACAGAAAGAAGCAATGGGACTCGAGACAGAGTTGATGCAACAGACAGCTGCCTTATATAAATAGTTGGTCTGTATAAATATGTTCTCCTCGAATAATATACTCTAAGCAACAAACAACAGGTATCACAAACGGTAAAAAAGAATTCACAATGTACGCTGCAGGTTTCGTAGGCAGTGGAGGAGGCTTCACAGTTTGTGGTTCTCTCAGCAGCAGGGGCGACAAGGATACTAACAAACAGGGGCATAATTTCAGATAAAACTCCGTCTTCATCTACAACCAAAAAAATCCCATCTAAACCCCCTCCGGTATTTACACGAGGGGGGCAGACATCGAGTGAATCTCTTCAATGCCGATCAGCAGTTGACGCCGCACTGCCCCAAGGCGACGGCCTTCTGGGTGTCGGATATGAAAGGGTCGATCTTCACCCACAGGAGGGAGAAGATGGACGCGAGAAGGATGGACCAAACGATGACGATGGTCGGCGTGCGGTTCTGCTTTCCCATGAGACCCTTGAGGAAGGGGTAGAGATGGAGGATCACCCAGATGGAGAAGAAGAGCTTTCCGAAGAGCGGACCCCAAGATTGGTAACCACTGTTAATGGCGTATGATATGCCGGCCACCATGCCGACCAGGTTGATCACAAGCACGGTGGTGGGAGGGATGAGGAGACTGGTCCACTTGAACACGTATAACTCAGCGAAGTCGCCATCCTCGTCGTTTGCCTTTGAGGTAACCGTGAAGTTGGTGTCAATCCCGGCCAACACCTTCAGCAGACCCTGGAACACTGCGAAGAGATGGGCAGATGTGCCACCAATAACCCAGAACTGCTCGTTTCTCCACCAGTCCTCGATACCAACACCACTCCATCGGAGCTCCAATATACCCGTGGCAAAGATGGACGCAAACATGAGAATAAAGAACATCCCAGCATAGTTACTAATCTGCATAACAGAAAAAGGACAAGAATGTCAGGAAATTTTCTGCAGAGAAAAGGTACACGGCGACAACTGACAAAAGGAGGGTTTTAGCAGTGCAGAGATTTAACTAGAAGAACAGAGCTATGCCTGAAATACTAGAAATCATGATCAGCCAAAACATTGTTCGCTCGCAGTCAGTAAGAATATATCACCTGACATAATGCAAATAATAATAGTGCGAAAAGGTTTCTTGTGGCTAACCTCAGGAATGATAAATTTGTTGGTGAGGAGACAGACAGCGGGGAGCACACAGTATGCGATAAGTGGAAGGGATGTTATTGGATAAACAATGGTGTTGATGTAAGCCATCCTTTCCAGAAGTTTCAACCGCCCACCGTGATTGTACCAAATAGGACAATGTCTGCTGAACAGAATTTCAACTGACCCAAGAGCCCATCGCAGCACTTGATTAAGACGGTCAGAAAGATTGATTGGTGCAGAACCCTTGAAACAAGGCCGTGCTGGCATGCAGTAGATTGATATCCAGCCTCTTGCGTGCATTTTAAACCCAGTAAGAATATCCTCTGTCACTGAACCGTAGATCCAGCCAATCTGTAACAACATTAAAGTTAATCTCACTTCCAGTCATATCTCTGCATAGAACAAATAGATGAGGGAAACTATGATTGTCCCACTAACCTCTTTCCCCCATTCGGTCTTGTCCTCATACCCACAGCTGATGACATGGATGGCTTCCTTTAGTAGGGAAGCAGGGTTTGTTGAAGGTGGTATGCCTCCTTGAGTCATGAAGGTGGATGCAGTAAATATTGGAGACTGACCAAAGCGTTTCTCCAATTTCTTCTGGGACATAAGCATCGACCTTTCATCCTCATAACCTGATGAAATTCAGGAATAGCAATTAGTTGAAGGCAGTCATAACTCCGAATCTAAAGAATCGTTGTGACTAAAAAGTAAAGACTAAATAGAAGCACAATGTTTAGTGATGCACTACACACGATGCATGTTTTCAGATGCCAAGACTGGAAGTAAAATTTTACAACAAAGCACAAACCTTCTATGCCCTCTTCTATATCTTCCATGTTGAAGATGGGAGCTGAAGACTCGGTTCTCTTCATCATACGGTTTTTATTATCCATATAACTCTTGTTCTTCTTCTTTCTGCCACCGCAGAAGCTCTTAAGAATAAAGTTAGGTTCCAAATCAGCTTCAGTTAATACAGGATCATATCCATACAGGGCCTGCCTGTTGAAACAGCATCCTGTCCCCACATACATTGGACCCTGAATGCCGTCTAAACCTTTCATGTTGATCTGCCAAGTGGAAAACCATGTAAGACAAGAAAACTTGTTGTGGTAATGAATAGTTGAACACAAGCACCACCAGACTTACATCGAAGAAGACTATGTTGCGATTAGCATATCGATCGTGCAAATCAATGCCATCAAATCTTTGTGGAAATTGGACATAGCAAGTTTTTCTTCCAAGTGCAGGATCCATCATGAAGCACATTGCTTCTCTAAGAGCTTTGCTGCTATTGAAGTAGTGATCACAATCCACATTAAGAAGATAGGCACCATTGGTCAGCACAGCGGATACGCGAATCTGCCAACCAACAAAAGGTATGTAAGCATATAACTAGTAAGGAGACAGATAAACATGATGTATTGTACGAAGTGAATTTTGTGGAAGAAAACACATACCAGTGCATTCATTGCACCAGCCTTCTTGTGATGCTGGAAGCCTGGCCTCTTTTCACGAGAGACATACACAAGCCGTGGCAACTCATTGCCATCAGTGTCAAGGCCACCACTGTGCCCCAAGAACACCTGAATTCCCGAAAAGCAAGTTC
This sequence comes from Poa pratensis, assembly GCA_947311845.1. NCBI lineage: Eukaryota > Viridiplantae > Streptophyta > Magnoliopsida > Poales > Poaceae > Poa > Poa pratensis. The sequence goes on from CAMZMU010000042.1 coordinate 72,178,546, forward strand.
AATACATTTGGTTCAGATTAAATTGGCAAAAGGGAAAGCTGCATTGATGTAACAGGCACCTGAATCATGCCAGGATGGTCCCTAGTGTTATTCCCAGGCCAAGCAGTGCCATCAGCCATGGTCCATCCCTCTTCAGGTACTTTCTGAGCTTTGGCAACAAGGGCATTGATTCGTATTTTAAATTCTTCATACTCTCTCTGAAACAAAGCATACGCCAGGTTAAAATTCAGAACTGGGGAACATTAGTCTAACCATGCGGTTTGTAGCTTACCTTCATTGATCGTCTTTCTTTAACGAAAGAAGGTTGGATTTTGTCCTTTAGGTAATCAATTTTTTGAGCAAAGTAAAACTCTGGAGCCCTTGGTTCAATGTTGTGCTTCTTGCAGAACGGAACCCACTTCCTAGCAAATTCTGCAGTTTCTGAGAGTGACTCAAACGACAACATAGCCGAACCATCATCAGAAACATAGCATGACACTTTGTCAACCGGGTAATCCACAGCAAGAATTGACAGAACAGTATTTGCTGTGATCAGAGGAGGTTCCTTCAGTGGATCCACTGTACTGACAAATATATCAATCGGAGCCAGCTGTGATGGCTCTCCCTCCCTATCATACCTGCAACAGTATTTAGGCACTCAGGACACATGATGTTAAAGAAAGATGTTTCAATGCTGAAAACTCCGAAGAAACGTACACCCATTCATCGTAACTTACCTCAAGGCAAGCCTGTCAAGGTATGTTTCCCTGTTGATTGGGTACCATTTTGGGAACTGATCTAGAAGCCAGGATAAGGCAAACCAAATCTCACAAATAACAGACACCAGCCATAATCCATACGCATCACTCACTGGATGAGAGACACGATATTGGAAGAAGAAGCATAGAATGATCAGTCGGAGAATGATCACTACCCGGTAAAGGTTGAGCTGGTTTGCAGGAATAGGAACTATACGGCTCATAGGCAGACGTGCATCATCAACCCTGCCAGGGACATAAATCAATATCATTGAAGCAAAATTCACAATAGATATCAAACTGCAGCACACTGATTAACATGGAGGAAAGTTGTATGTACATTTGCATGTCTTCACCGTTTGAGCCGGTACCCTCCATGTCTCCACCACCTCTCGCATCCGGATATTTATTGGACACCTGCATCATACTTTTGTCCTGTTTAACCCTCCAGCTCTCAACTCTTTCCTTCCAGTCAACACTATTAAGTCCATAAGAGTTCAAGTCCTTCGAGGGGTCCACAATCCTCACAGGAACTGAAATCATAGCAGAGAAATGTTATCATTTTTTCATTTAATGAGCAGACAGATTGTCCAAAAGAAGTGATTTATGACAAACATTTTTTTAAATGTGATTTATGATAAACAAGAAAATACCTGGCACGCTTGGATCAACATAGCTCGATGTTGGGCTACGGATAGAATGGCGATCAGGGGAGGCATCGGGTATCTCTCCAGAGATCTGAAAAAATTATCATCGTGTTAAGCTAGGAAATCTTACAGAAACAAGACAGCTTTCACCAAAGCAAGAAAGAACCTAGTCTCTCAATGATTAAAAAAAATACCTGGTGCCCACTTGTCAGCCGAGGAATACGATGATGCGGTTCATGGCGAGAGGATGATGACAAATCAATGTCTTCTCCTAGACCCTGCTGCTGCCACTCTGGACCTTTACCATTGTCTTGCTTATAGTTGAACTCATTGTCCAGATCATCAACGTCTTCTTCCTCCTCATCTCCCTGAACTCGGGGGCTACCTGAATTTCGCCCACGACAAAACAAGTGCCATATACACGTCAGTTACTAACATTATAAAGAGAATTAAAAGAAGATGGTGATGTGCAACTTTATATGCCTAGCAACAAGCATGGACAAGTACACTATGACATTGACTCACGTAGATCAAATTCAACAACAGCATACTACGTATTCTTATACAGGTCTCTCTCATAACAAGCCAACGAGTTGCCAAGAAACAAACCTTTCAGCCTCTTATATCTAGTCTTGCACTGAGGGCAGCACTGGTTCCCTTCCTTGCGCTCGTACTCGTAGCAAGGGCGGCAGACCGGGAAGGCACACTCGTTGCAGGCAACAAAGACGTCGCCAGTGGCCGAAACGCCCACGGTGTCGCCACATATCTGGCAGACAGCCGCACCCTTTGCCTTGTTACCCTGCATCAGCAAGACAAAAACAAGGGTCAGCACAAACACCCATACAAAATTACACAGCTAGCCACCAGGAGACACAGCAATCCCCCGTGCACCATAATTCGATCAGGAATTGGACATTTGCTTGGCCTAATGTTGGGGAAAGGTTCCAAATATCAGGAGCGGCGGCGCCTCGAAATTAGTATGGCATTACTTGCACGGTGTGATGGTAAGCTAGGTCCACCAATGACTGCTAAAATGGGCACACTAGCTACACGAGTGATGGCATTCTAAAGGAACAGTTTTGGCTTGAATTGCAAGGGGATGTCTGAACCGGGTAACACCCCAAACCAAGATGGGACATTTCCGACCGGGACCTAGAGTCCTAGATCCACCGACGCACCAGATCCACCGAGACTCGCGCGCGCACGCGCACGGTATGAGGTAGCCGTGAGGAACAGAAATGGCACCGACAAATTGGCACTCAGTAAGGAAGTCCGGCAGGATGGAACAGAGAGGCTTACCGGGGCGGGCGCGTCGCCGTCGTGGCGAATCGTGACGAACTCGTTGCGGTTGTGCGACCCCGCGACCATCCCCGTGTTGGCCGCCATATCGCCGCCGCCTTCAGACCCCCCGCCGGCGCCGGTCACGCACGGAGGCGAGCTCGAGAGAGAGAGAGAGAGGCCCCTAGAACGAAGAGGAAGCGGTGGAGATCGCCACCATTCCCAGATCCCCCGGCGCGCGAGCTCTCTCTCGCTCGCTCCCTGCCGCTGCCGCTGCTCTGCTTCCCTCTCCCCCTCCCACTCCCTCTCCTCTTACATACACACGCGCTTGGCTCCAGTGGAGTCGCCCCCTCTCCTACCTCCCCACCGGCTACCGCCCGTTGCCCGGTTGTAACTCTTCCCAGCCGTTGGATCCTATGTGAAAGGCGTGTGGACCGTTGGATGCTGGATGGGTGGGAGCACGGACATCTGCGTCGCGGCGCTGTCCACAGGCTGGACGCGCGCTGACGGTGGGCCGGGTGACCGGCTGCAGCCGTTGGATGTGTCGGCGCCTACGCGGTGGACCGAAATGCCCTCCTACCTGCCACTCCTTTCCTTCTCAAGGAGTGGCCTTTTCTGGCTGGTTTTGTTTAGTTTATTATTTTTTTAGATGGGAAAAGGGGGGAGAAATCGGGAAATGCCATGTGCACCATGCGTGTTGCATGTTAGTTGGCATCAAATCGATGGCTTCCTGATTGGTAAGATCGATATAATTTTGGGCAAATCATGGAGTTACTACCGACCGTTTTATAAGGAGAAACAATTACAAATGTAGAGGCCAACGGTAATATTTTTGTTTCCTTCTTTCTTACCGAAAATGGAGATTTCCTTTGTTCAGAACAAACTCAGAAAGGGTTAATAAGAGAGTAACAAATGATGTGAAATTTGTACTCCAAGGTCGATCTTGTGGCAAATTGCGAATAATGGCAATACTTTTGAGGAATGTCCTTAAGTTTGAAAGGGACATGAAGAAATGTTTAAATATTATTCTATTTCTACTAGTTTACACATTTGGACTATATGTTTCTTTCATGGACTGGTCACTCTCTTGTGCAAACTGACGTGCTTGGGCTACCTAACAATCACGCTAGACAATTATTTTCCTCACTTCCCTGTGATCTACCGACAACTAGACATGATAATGAGATATGTAGCAACGCTTGGGGGCGGTTTGATGTATTTTTTTTAGCTACACCAAATGTTTCATAGGTGCAATATGTGCTAGAAAATATCGATGGAGACCGACACTTGTTCATTTTGTTTCTCTACTAAAAAAAATGGATGAATTAGGGGAAACTCACTTTGACACATTGGAGTATATGCTCCTGTCATCGAAAAAATAATTTAAAATGTTATAAGTAATTGAGGAAAAATTTGGCACATACATCTCTACATTCTATATGCGCATGCCAAGTTCCGCGAAAACCGATATTTTTTCTAACATGTGTAAAAAAGACAAATAATGCACGAAAAGCCTTTTTTACAATGAAAATTTTATCTTTTTACATGACACACAAACTGTCGGAATTCTGTGAGACAACCTTTTGTCGATATGTACGGGCTAAAAATATTTGACATTTACAAATGCGTTTAAAACACATTTTTAAAACCGCAAACATGTGCTCCTAGGTGCCAAAAGCCCAAAATGCCACTCCCATAAATTGAATCTTCTTTGTACTATAAAAGGAAATGGGTCTTCATTTAGAACATGCTTTAGATGTACTCGTCCTCAAGCTTTCAACAAAAGATGTCACTAACGGAATACTTTTACGGCTTTTAGAATTGTTCTTTTCAGATTGGAACCATAGTTAGCGCCTTAGCGGTGACTGGGCTCATATGTCATTCTGAACTAAATAGCGAAATTGATATTTAGTCGAATGGCTCCTTCTTGATACAATATTTAGCAATTAAATGGGAAGGTAAGGAAATATTTATGACTTGGCATACTTTTACTACTAAAATAAACAAAATAAAATAGAGTACCAATAAATAAAATAAAGTACTTCAGTAGTCTGGGAAACATAAGATATTACAGGACGTCACAACATATTAATTGGAGAAGTTCTTTGTGAAGGTAAAATAAATGACCATGGTTCAGTCATTGAAACAACTAAAATTTGTTATTTTTTCACATGTTCAGGTAACTTTATCAGTACATTTCGTGTTTGCGTCATGGTCGCATGGAGCACCCCTTCCTCAAAACAAAATAAAGGCCGCACATGTGACATTATGCAGCAGGAAAGGCCAGCTACAAAACGCACATGAAAGCAGAAAAAACATAGCAATTTCTTGGAAGCCAGCTCTTCGTGTGTGCAGCTGCGCAGTGCAGTGTGCGAGCGCGAGAGTGTGTACGCAGCGCGGTGCAGCCCAGCTGGCTCGGCTCGTGCTTCGCATTAAACTAATCCCCTGTCTGGTAATCCGTTCTTGTCCCAATAATGGCGGTTGGGGTGCCGCTGTCAATGGCCGTCGGTGGCCCATTTCTATACTCTTTCTTCTCTCCTGTCTCTGGTCTAACGAAATTTTGGTTTAGGGTTCAGCTTCGGAATCCTAATTCTTGTTGCTCCATGCATGGAACCCTCTGATCTCAACAACCTCCATTCATTCGTCATAGACTGATAGCGATACACTACTACTCGTAGGTGGCATGGACATAAGCTAGGTAGAAAGTTTTCTAAGTTGATAGTTTCTTTTGTGGCACAAATTCACTTTGCCACTTGGGTGCATATGCTTCTGTTATATTTTTTAAATTAAAAGAAATATGAAAACCCTTTGAAAAAATCTGAAAAAATTGGGCACAAACATATGTAAGTTTTTAACATCCGGAAGGAAATGACACTTTATGTGGTCTGTGAAAAAAAATCCGGAGCCGAAATGACATTTAAAAATACATTTTAAAGCACAGATTTGTCTTTTTTGCAGAGACCACAGAAAATGTTATTTTCTTCCGAAATTTTGCACGAATATTGAACACTTGTATATCTTTGTGCCCAATTGTTTTCAGATTTTTTAAAAGTGTTTTCATATTTTTTTAATTTTGAAACTTATATCAGGAGCATATGCATCCGGGAGCTAAAACGTCTCTCCCCATTTTTGTGGTAACGATATCTTCTGTGGTGCCTAAAAAATGCTAGATATTTATACAGAGCCGAATGCATGTTTCTTATACACCATTTTTGTGGTAACGAGTAGAGAATCTTGGTCTATTTTACTTTGAATGATTTTTTTACAAGAAGAAAGTCAGGCAACTACGCATTTGTTGTTCTTATATGTCGATTAACACTGGGAGCAGATGGAACTTGAGACCAAGAAGCTGGAGTGTCTTTCAAGAGGATATCCATGCATGGGTTTGGGTTGTGAATGTCGCATTGACTTCTTAGTGCTTGGTGATTTTTTTTTTGGGGGGTGCGGGGGGGGGGGGGGGGGGGGGGGGGGGGGGGGGGGAGCTGTCACATTTTGATCGGTCTCTATATGCATGTGCAATGCGTAAGCTACGATAATAAAAATTTCTAATTTCTAAGAAAAACACCGAGATTTCACTTCCACACTACATATTTTAGTTGTGTGCATAATTCGGAACACAGGCAAGGGGGTGCTAGTTGATGGTCACATGTGTGTGTAGTTAATTTTTCGAGAGCCCACAATTGTCATTTTGTATCACTAGTAGAAATAAAGCCTTTGATCCAGAGCCCCATTGGGCTCTAGTCCCAGATGGATTTTGAACCAGAACTAGAGGGGGACTAGTCCCGGTTCGAACGGCTACGAGGCCGCACAAGACTAGTCCCGGTTCGAACGACATCTCTAGTCCCGGCTCGTAGAGGGGTCTCGCCCGGCAGGGCCACGTGCGAGAACCTCTTGTCCCGGGTTGTATCACGAGCCGGGACTAGAGGTCCTCTGTTTTCCTATATAATCGTCCTGCTCACCCCCTCTCCTCTGTTTTTTTTTTTCATCCTATAAGGTGAGAGGTGTGTGCTAGTTTGTTGTTCCTTCCTATGCACAAGAGGTGTTCGATGAAATGTCCGAGCTAGCCAGCTTCCTTCTCCTCTGTTCTTCACCACCGAGCTCGAGTTTATCCCCATTTTCTCCACGATTTGTCAAGATTTGGCGGCGCCCCTTCTATTGAAGTGTTCCAAGAGGTTAGCAACTAAACCCTTTCATCTTTCATTTGTAATTAAGCTCATTACATGCTATGTGTTGTAAGTATGAGGCATGTTCTTGATTGTTGCAATTGCCGATGATTTTTTAGTTATGATTTGATAAAAATGCACGTGTAGTTCGTAGTTTAGTTATGAGTTGATAGAATGTCGTCGCATCGAGTGCGGATGTATCGTTGTGTGCATATAATTTTAGACCTGGACTAATTTTACCATCGTGATTGCGTTTGATATACTTATATAATGCAGATGAGCCATTCATGGATGTACGCTGACCGACGCTCTAACGAGTACATTCAAGGCGTGCGTTCTTTTCTCAATGTGGCTGAGGCAAACACGCGGAATGGTTTTATGTGTTGTCCATGACCTGTCTGTCGGAATGAGAAGGATTACTCTTCCTCAAAAACTCTTCACATCCACCTAATCCAGTCCGGTTTCATGTTCGGCTATAATTGTTGGACCAAGCACGGAGAAAGAGGGGTTATAATGGAAGACAATGAAGAAGAGGATAATGACAATTATCCTATGTTCAGTGAACACGGTGGTACTACAATGGGGGAAGACGAAGCTGAAGAAGAGCCCATTGTTGATGAGCCCGATGATGATCTTCGTCGGGCCATTCGTGATGCACAGATAAACTGCGGAAGTGAAAACGAGAGGTTGAAGTTGGAGCGCATGTTAGCTAATCACAAAAAATTGTTGTACCCAAATTGCGATGATGGCCAGAAAAAGCTGGGTACCACACTGGAATTGCTACAATGGAAGGCAGAGAATGGTACTTCTGACAAGGGATTTGAAAAGTTGCTGAAAATATTGAAGAAGATGCTTCCAAAGGATAACGAATTGCCCTCTAGTATGTACGAAGCAAAGAAGATGCTCTGCCCTCTAGGATTAGAGGTGCAGAAGATACATGCATGCATCAATGACTGCATCCTCTACCGCGGTGAGCAATACGAGAATTTGAATGCATGCCCGGTATGCGGTGCATTGCGGTATAAGATCAGGCGAGATGACCCTGGTGATGTTGAGGGCGAGCCGCGCCCCAGGAAGAGGATTCCTGCCAAGGTGATGTGGTATGCTCCAATAATACCACGGTTGAAACGTTTGTTCCAAAACAAAGATCATGTCAAGTTGTTGCGATGGCACAAAGAAGACCGTAAGAAAGACATGATGCTGAGACACCCGCTGATGGGTCACAGTGGAGAAAAATCGACAGAGAGTTCCTAACATTTTCAGATGACGCAAGGAACTTAAGATTTGGTCTAAGTACAGATGGCTTTAATCCTTTCGGGGAGCAGAGCTCCAGTCATAGCACCTGGCCTGTGACTCTATGTATCTATAACCTTCCTCTTTGGTTGTGCATGAAGCGGAAGTTCATTATGATGCCAGTGCTCATCCAAGGCCCGAAGCAACTCGGCAACGACATTGATGTGTACCTGAGGCCATTGGTTGAAGAACTTTTACAGTTGGGGCGTGAAGAAGGTGTACGTGTGTGGGATGAGCACGGACAAAAGGAATTTGACCTACGAGCGTTGTTGTTTGTAACCATCAATGATTGGCCTGCTCTTAGTAACATTTCAGGACTGTCAAAGAAGGGATACAATGCATGCACGCACTGTTTAGGTGAGACTGAAAGTATATATTAGGTAACAAGAATGTGTACCCGGGGCATCGTCGATTTCTTCCAAAACAGCATCCCGTAAGAAAGAAAGGCAAGCATTTCAAAGGTGAGGCAGATCACCGGACGAAGCCTACCCGTCCTACTGGGATGTTATATATGGTATGGTCAAGCATTTAAAAGTAATCTTTGGAAAGAGTCTTGGCGGACAATCTGTTCCGAATGACGCTGACGGACACGTACCCATGTGGAAGAAGAAATCTATATTTTGGGAGCTACCCTATTGAAAAATCCTAGAGGTTCGCTCGGCAATCGATGTGATGCACGTGACAAAAAATCTTTGCGTGAACCCGCTAAACTTCTTGGACATGTATGGGAAGACGAAAGATACACCGGAATCATGGCAGGACCAGCAACGTATGCACGAACGAGACAACCTGAATCCAGAGAAGTATCAAGGTCCTGCCAGCTACGCTCTTACCAAAGAAGAGAAGGAGATATTCTTTGAAGTCCTGAGCAGTATCAAGGTCCCGTCTGGCTTCTCGTCGAATATAAAGGGAATAATAAACATGACAGAGAAAAAGTTCCAAAACCTAAAGTCTCATGACTGCCACGTGATTATGACACAATTATTTTCGGTTGCATTGATGGGGCTTCTACCGGAAAATGTTCGAGTACCCATCGTGAAGCTATGTGCATTCCTCAATGCAATTTCTCAGAAGGTGATCAATCCAGAAACTCTACCAAGTTGACAGAAGGATGTGGTCCAATGTCTTGTCAGCTTTGAGTTGGTGTTCCCACCATCCTTCTTCAATATTATGACGCACCTCATAGTTCACCTAGTCGAAGAGATTTCCGTTCTCGGTCCTATATTTCTACACAACATGTTCCCCTTTAAGAGGTTCATGGGAGTCTTAAAGAAATACGTTCATAACCATGCTAGGCCAGAAGGAAGCATCTCCAAGGGCTATGGAACAGAGGAGGTCATTGAGTTTTGTGTTGACTTTATTCCTGACCTTAAGCCAATCGGTGTTCCTCAATCGCGCCATGAGGGGAGACTGCGTGAAAAAGGCACGCTGGGAAAGAAAGCAATAATATGTATGGACAGACATTCTTTCACTCAAGCACACTACACAGTTCTACATAATTCCAGCTTGGTGGCTCCATATATCGAGGAACACAAGAATATTTTACGCGTGAAATACCTAGAGCAACCTGAAGATTGGATTGATGGAGAACACGTGAAGACTTTCGGCGGTTGGTTGCAAACACGTCTCATTAATGACACCATTGTTGGAGAACAGCTATACTTGTTGGCCAAGCCACCATCTTCGACTATATTGACTTTTCAAGGGTACGAGATAAATGGGAATACATTTTACACGGTCGACCAAGATAAAAAGAGCACCAACCAAAATAGTGGTGTCCGCTATGATGCAACAAAGAACAATGGGCAAAAGGACACATATTATGGTTACATAGAGCAGATACGGAAACTTGACTATGGACGTTCTTTTAAAGTCCCTTTTTCTTGTGCAAATGGTTCAACCTGAAAGGCGGGGTACAGGTAGACCCGCACAGTACGGAATGACTACAGTGGATCTCAAGAATCTTGGGTACGACACCGAACCATTCGTCCTAGCCAGTAGCTGACGTGAGAACACACGTTCGTTGGGAGACCCAAGAGCAAGGTATAATGTAGTACAGCAGCAAATTTCCCTTAGTTAAGAAACCAAGGTTATCAATCCAGGGAGTTAGGAGTACTTGAGAAGGTTGTCAGTGGTGCCGTTACTCGATAACTGACGTGGAACCTGCACACAACACAATCAAACTACTTTGCCCCAACGAAACAGGAAGGTTGTCAATCTTCCCGGCTTGCTGAAAACAAATGATTAAACGTATGGTGTAGAAAACAGTATTTAATTGCAGAAAGTAAAAGAGAACAATGATTGCAGTTGGTGGTTTTATCAGTGTAAAAGAATGGACCGGGGTCCACAGTTCACTAGTGGTGTCTCTCCATAAAAGATAACTAACATGCTGAGTAAACGAATTACAGCTGGGCAATTGATAAAATAGTGAGCGCATGACAATGCATATATATGACAAGATGATGACTATGAGATTTAATTGGGCATTACGACAAGATACATAGACCGTTATCCAACTGCATCTATGACTAATAATCACCGCCAGGTTAACATCCGTGTCCCCCGTTGGTATTAAGTTGCAAACAACAGATTATTGCATTAAGTAAAGCACGTAATGTAAACAACACAAATGACCGTAGACAACGTATTGTTGTGTTATCCCTAGTGGCAACAACACATCCACAATCTTAGACGCTGTCACTCGCCCAGATTACTGGAGGCATGAACCCACTATCTAGCATAAATACTCCCTCTTGGAGTTACAAGCATCTACTTGGCCAAAGCATCTACTAGTAACGGAGAGAATGCAAGATCATAAATAACATATAAAGATAGATTGATAATCAACTTGATCATAGTATCAGTATTCATCGGATCCCAGCAAACACAACATGTAGCATTACAATAAGATGATCTTGATCATGATAGGCAGCTCACAAGATCTAAACATGATGGCACAAGGTGGAGAGACAACCATCTAGCTACTGCTATGGACCCGTAGTCCAAGGATGAACTACTCACGCATCACTCTGGAGGCAGGCATGGCGATGTAGAGCCCTCCGGTGATGATTCCCCTCTCCGGCAGGGAGCCGGGAAGAGCTTCAGAACCCTCCCGAGCTAGGGTTGACGACGACGGTGGCTCTGGAACTTTTCGTGAAATATGGCTTGGGTCTTTAGGGTTTTATGGACGGGAGGAATATATAGGCGAAAGAGCGGCGTCGAAGGGCACCGAGGGGCACACGCCACCCTAGGGCGCGGCCAGAGGTGGGCCCACGCCCAGGCCTGGCGTGGCCGCCTCGTGGCTCATCTCCATCTCCCTTTGGACTCCGTGATTGTGTCGGGGAAAAACTGGGCACATTGATTTTCGTCCAATTCCGAAAATATTTCCTTAATAGCTTTTCTGGAATACAAAAACAGCAGAAAACAAGAACTGACACTGTGGCATCTTGTTAATAGGTTAGTCCGAGAAATGTATAAAAATGCTATGAAGTGTGTATAAAACATGTAACAATTGGTATAATATCAGCATGGAACATCAAAAATTATAGATACGTTTGAGACGTATCAAGCATCCCCAAGCTTAGTTTCTACTCGTCCTCGAGTAGGTAAACGATAAAACAAAATAATTTTTGAAGTGACATGCTACTATCATAATCTTGATCATATAATATTGTAAAGCACATATGAATGAATGAAGTGATCTAAGTCGATGGTTGATACGTGCATTTTATATCATCATTTATACCACTTATACCACCATATTAGGATGTTATTTGCATTATATATCATTGTTTTTACATGTTTTAGATGATTTAGGGGACTTTCCTACAAAGTCCCTATTTTTAGTATTTAATTTCTGGGAGGCAGAAAACCTCCTTTTTCATGTTTTTATTGTTTCAGGAGCTACGAAGGCCCAATTAATAAAAGGAAAATTGCACAGCTGGTTTTTCTTCGGGAGAACACCAGAGGGAAGAAGAAGCAAGCGAGGAAGGCCACGAGGCCCAAAATGGGTGGGCCCACGCGGCCAGATTCCCTGACCGCGTGGGACCCACCAAATGGAGCCTCGGGCACTTCCTCGCCTGGGGCTTTTTAACGAGGTCTCCGTCTCGCCCGAAAAGTAACGCCCTAATTTTTACGAGACTATCCGAGGTCGCGGCGGCGGCGAAACTCCTGATTCCCTCCGAGGGGGATCAGATCCTGCTGCTCCGGAGCTCCGGAGAAGGGGGAAATCATCGTCATCGTCATCACCTCTCCTCCTTGGCGTGGGAGGAGGCCTCTACATCATCACCATCACCAAGACCAGCACCATCTCCATCATCATCTCCGTGATCCACTCCGTCCCCTCGTAGTTTGAGAGTTGCTATACCCTAGATACTTGTCTTGTGCTACTATTCATGTTTGTGATTGAGTACTTGTCATTATTTGGTGGTGAAGTTATATTTTCAGATTGTGTTGTACCACTTATGCCACTGAATATCATCATGTTTGCACGTTGTGAGTAGTTCCCGTATGTTCCTGAGGGCATAGGATGAATTGGCAATGATTTATATATGACATGTGTTGGTATTTTGTCTAGTGTTTATCTTTTTGTGTGATTCTATGATGGTGTTGTGCGAACGTCGACTGCACAACACTTCACCTATATGGGCTCATAGGAGAACACCGTAGTGTAATGGCGTGAGGGAGACTTGGGAGGACACGAAAGCCTGAGACCGAATCATTAAGTTACTTTACGGGGTATTAGTATCGGGGACCTAGAGCGTAATGCTATGGTGGGATTTTATATCTTAATAATTCTTGTGCTGTCATTTAATTGGCCACATGATCCATCATAAGGGGTTTAGTCTATTTATTTAGCTGTACCTAATAATAGCTCCGTCCGAAGAAGATTAAAACTAGACAAGATATTCAACGTGTTGTTTAATAAATCTATATGCCTAGCAATATCCATGCCGCCCTCGGGAACGTTTTCCACATATAAGTTACACATCACTTGAGCTTGTCCTCTTACACATAGAGGATTGGGCTTTCTCTCTCTTTGAGAGCTTTTACTTGTTACCATTTACCTGCTGCATTGTCACTGTCTTGCAAAAAATACCAAAAACACTTGCATCTTTTATTGTCTATTTATCATTTCTAATAACCAATACCTTCAGCTCCTCGTGGGTTCGACAACCTTTTCTATTCGAAAGGTACTACAATTGATCTCCTGCACTTGGGAGTCATCAAGATACTTTTCTGGCGCCGTTGCCGGGGAGCGTAGCGCTATTGGTAAGAAGTTTGGTAAGGAAACTTGAAAGGTGAATTTTATTTACTGTTTTATCTCATTGCTACTATGGCATTTATGAATCGTGCCTCGCTGCATCTTGCTCTATATGAAAGTGCTTATGCTCCTAAAACTGTTGAAACTACTGTGCCTGAGATACCTAAAGTGGGATATAAAATTCCCGTTGGTCATGTTAAAAGAGTTATGAAAAATCCATTTACAGGGATGGAACTAAATCTGCACGTGAACACATGGAAACAATTGAGGCTATATGTGGTTTATTTAGACTTCCTGGTATTTCTGAAGATCAGGTAAAAAGGAAGCTGTTATATCTGTCTTTATCTGGTAATGCTCGTATTTGGTTCAGGTCTTTAGATGAAGAAGTCACTATGGACTGGAGTATTTTGAGGAAGGTTTTCTTTCTTAAGTATTTTACTCCTAGAGAAGCTTATGAGAACCGCTGCTATATATTTAATTTCTGGCCACATCTGGGAGAAAGTATTACTCAAGCTTGGGGGAGGTTAAAGGAACTCCTCCGCAAGAATCCTTGTCATGATCTTACAAGGAAAATTATTCTGATAAACTTTTATGTGAGGCTACCAAGGCAACAAAAGGAATTTCTGGATAATTCATCTAGTGGAAGCTTTACAAATAATACTGAAGAAGAAGCATGGAATTTATTGGAGACTATTTCTGAGAATACTGGTCATTGGGATCTTGATAAAGGTAATGAGCCCTATCTGGACTATGAGTATTCATGTGTAGAGAATTTCTCTACTTCTACCTTGTTTAAAAATCTGAGTGATACTTTTAATCTTGATCCTTATGTTATAATTGAGGTAGCTAAATCTTTTGCTAATCATATTGGTATTCCTAAAACTGGGTTTGAAGCTTATGTTGAACCTGTTAAACAATCTATTGTTGTACCCAAAGTTATTAAACAGGTAGAACCAGTGTCATCCTTGACAATTGAGGAGTATGTTGAGGCACCACCATATCCAAACCAAGTCAAGGAAAATTTACTTATTGCTGTTTCTAACAAGAGTAAAAGAAGAAGATCTCAGCCTTATGAACAGATGGAAGTCAACAGTCAAATCTCTATTATCAAACAATTAAATGAAGAAGATCCTGTTGATGTTTATCTATGTGAAGATGCTACTAAAGTTGTTAAAGGCAATTCGGCCAAGGTTGGTAAGCCTGTTATATCATGCACTATTGGGACTTCTAGTTATCATGGCTTATGTGATATTGGAGCAAGCATTAGTGTCATTCCATATTCTCTGTATCTTGAAATCAAGCCTGATATTGATCCTATCATTATGGAAGAGACAGGTATGACAATTCAACTTGCTAATAAAGATTATATTAATCCACTTGGAATTGTTAGAGATGTTGAAGTATTGGTAGGTAAAATTAAATATCCTGCTGATTTTATTGTGCTTGGTTGCCCTCAAGATTCATTTTGTCCTATCATTTTGGTAGACCTTTCTTACATACTGTTGGTGCTGAAATTGATTTGCTTAAAGAGAAAGTGTTTATTAATTGTGCTGGAGAAAAACTTGCATTCAACTTTTCTAAATTTTCTGATAAGCATTCAAAGAAAGAGCCATTTTCTGAAGATGTAATTGAAACTCTTGCTCATGTAGCTGTAGCTTCAACAGACGTGTGGAAAGATACATGCTTAATCAAGATGAACCATTTAATGAAGAAGAAAAAGATGCTTTAGAACAAATATTTCACAACACCACCACAATTACAATTGCATATCCCACCTGATAATTTAGGAGTGCTACCACCACCTAAAGGGGATCCTAGCTTTGAATTAAAACCTTTGCCTACAAATCTGAAATATGCATATTTGGATGAGAAGAGCATATATCCTGTCATTATTAGTGCTAACCTTTCAGCTGAAGAAGAAGAGAAATTACTTGATGTGCTTAAAGCTCACCGACCAGCCATTGGATACTCTCTTGATGATCTTAAAGGTATAAGCCCAGCTCTATGTATGCATAAAATTAATTTGGAAGAGGATGCAAAACCTGTTGTTGATTATCAACGCCGTCTCCATCCAAAAATGAAGGAAGTGGTAAGGAAAGAGGTAATAAGACTTATTGAAGCTGGTATCATTTATCCCATAGCTGATAGTAAGTGGGTTAGTCCTGTTCATTGTGTTCCTAAAAAGGGTGGAATGACTGTTGTTCCAAATGATGAGGATGAACTTGTAGCTCAACGTACTGTTGTTGGTTATAGAATGTGTATTGATTTCAGGAAGTTAAAAAAGCAACTCGTAAAGATCATTACCCATTGCCATTTATTGATCAAATGTTAGAAAGGTTATCTAAACACTCTCACTTTTGCTATTTAGATGGTTATTCAGGTTTCTCCAAATTCCTGTTCATAAAGATGATCAAGAGAAAACCACTTTTACATGTCCATTTGGTACATTTGCTTATAGGAGAATGCCATTCGGTTTGTGCAATGCTCCTGCTACTTTTCAAAGATGCATGAATGCTATATTTGCTGATTATATTGAAAAGATAATGGAAGTCTTTATGGATGATTTTTCTGTGTATGGTACTTCCTTCGATAATTGCTTGTTCAACCTTAACAAAGTTTTGCAGCGTTGTGAAGACCAACACTTAGTTTTAAACTGGGAGAAGTGTCACTTCATGGTTACTGAAGGTATTGTTCTTGGGCATAAGATTTCTGGAAAGGAATAGAAGTTGACCCAGCAAAGATAGAAGCTATTGAAAAGCTCCATTCCCAAGGGATCTCAAAGGTATAAGAAGTTTTCTTGGGCATGCAGGTTTTTACCGTAGGTTTATTAAAGATTTCTCCAAAATATCAAAACCCTAACCAATCTTTTGCAAAAGGATGTTCCTTTCTCTTTTAATGATGATTGCATTGAGTCCTTTAATATTTTGAAGAATGCTTTAATAAGTGCTCCTATTATTCAACCTCCTGATTGGAATTGCCTTTTGAAATTATGTGTGATGCTAGTGATTATGCAGTTGGGGCTGTTTTGGGCCAACGTGTTGATAAGAAACTGAATGTATTTATTATGCTAGTAGAACACTTGATGCTGCTCAAAGGAATTATGCCACAACTGAAAAAGAATTTTTAGCAGTGCTATTTGCTTGTGACAAGTTTAGACCTTATATTACTGATTCGAAAGTCACATTGCATACTGATCATTCTGCCATTAAATACTTAATGCATAAGAAAGATGCTAAGCCTAGATTAATAAGATGGGTACTTCTATTGCAAGAATTTGATTTACACATTGTTGATAGGAAAGGGGAAGATAATCAAGTAGCTGATCATCTTTCTAGAATGGAAAATATACCTGATGATCCTATTCCTATTAATGATAGCTTTGTTAATGAACAACTTGCAATTAATGTTTCTAGTGCTAAAGTTGCATCTCCATGGTTTGCCAATTATGCAAATTTTATTGTTGGTAAAGTTTTACCTCCACACTTCACTACTCAACAAAGAAAGAAATTCTTTTATGATCTTAGACATTATTTTGGGATGATCCTTTCTTTATAAGAAAGTGTGGATGGTATTATTAGACGTTGTGTACCTGAGTATGAACAACAGGCTATTATAAGAGATTGTCATGACAGTCCCTATGGAGGACATCATGCAGGAGATCGTACAGGTGCAAAGGTATTACAGTCTGGTTTTTATTGGCCTACTTTATTTAAGGATTGTGCTGAATATGTTAAATCTTGTGATAAATGTCAAAGAGTAGGAAATATTGGTAGGAGAAATGAAATGCCTATGAACTATTCCTTACCACTTGAACCATTTGATGTGTGGGGTTTTGACTTTATGGGACCTTTCCCGAATCAAAGACAAAGCATACTCATATTTTGGTTGCAGTGGATTATGTTACAAAGTGGGTGGAAGCAATTCCAACCAAAAGTGCAGATCATGCCACGGCAATGAAGATGCTTCAGGACATCATTTTCCCCAGGTTTGGTGTTCCTAGGTTTTTAATTACTGATGGTGGTTCTCATTTCTTACATGGTATTCTTAGGAAAACTTTGGCAAAATATGATGTTAACCATAGAATTGCATCACCTTATCATCCCCAAACTAGTGGACAAGTTGAATTAAGTAATAGGGAAATTAAACTCATTTTGGAAAAGACAGTGAATAAGTCTAGGTCTGATTGGCCACTTAAAATTAACGATGCATTATGGGCTTATAGAACTGCTTTTAAAAATCCTATGGGAATGTCTCCTTATAAAATGGTTTATGGAAAAGCTTGTCATTTACCTGTTGAATTAGAACATAAAGCTAGATGGGCTATTAAACAATTGAACTTTGATTTTAAAACTGCTGGAGAGAAGAGAATTCTTGATTTAAACCTACTAGATGAATGGAGAAATGAAGCTTATGAAAGTGCCAGGATGTTTAAAGAAAAAGTTAAGATTTGGCATGACAAGAAAATTAAAAAGAAAGAATTCAAAGTAGGTGATCAAGTGCTATTATACAACTCTCGTTTCAAGTTTTCTGCAGGTAAGTTAGCTTCAAAGTGGCAGGGACCATTAGTGATACAGGAAGTATACCGTTCAGGAGCTATCCGTCTTCATGGTGATATGAAAGGTAAACCTCATGTGGTTAATGGACAACGCCTTAAACATTATATTGCAGGAAAAAGCTTCATTGGAAAGGTGGAGGAATTCATTTTACAGACACCGGAGGAGGTAATTGCAAAGAAGTTTGCAGTTTCAGAAATCCAAAATCAATAAAAGGTAACTTTTACTCTGGAAAGTTTCTCGGAATTGCGTAATATTTTACGGACATCATTTTTTATGGAAATTAACGTGTGGGACAAGAAAACTGGACGGACGGAGCCGAGAAGGAAAAGAGGGGGTCCCACGCGGCCAGATTCCTGCCGTGGGCCCACTCCTTTTGCCCCTCGGAGTCCCGTTCCGTCTCGTTTTCGACTCCGACGCTTCGTCTTGACCTAAAAACCGTCAATATATACCCCTTTTCGTTGATCTAATCTCGCACCGAGCGTTCTCGAGCGATCTTTGCTTTTGCTGTTTCTGCCTGTCAGGTTTTTAGCTATGTCTTCGGGAGACTCCTTCCAATGCTCCTCCATGGACAATGATGATGATGAACTCGAGGGCAACAGCCCCACGTCCATGTGGAGAGGAATAGGAAGAGGAAGGACTACTCGGATGATGAAGACTACAAGCCCGACGAGGAGGAGATGGAGAAGGAGGAAGCGGAAGAGAAAGAATACAAGCCCTTCGTCGACATCGCACCTATTGCAACAGCACCACCTTCTCCTATCTCCGTTGCTGGTGTGAGGGTGAACGTGTCTCTTGGAAACAAGAGGCAGACGGCTCGCATGAGCACAGGAGGGAAGGCTCCTAGGCACGCACTTGCTAGCAAAAACGTGGTTTCTACTCTTATTGACAGGGAATTCAAGCGTGCCACCCAAGAGAACTATCCTGGTGAATGGGATCGTAAGATCCCTAATGTTAAAGTACCAAGCCCGGAGTGGAAGCCTGCAAGAGACGGTGGAGAAGAATCTCATGGAAAAACTGGGAGAAGCTGCAAGGAGTTTGAAAAGCCTACAACCTTATGATGAGCATTGTTGGAAAACTTGAAGATAATTATTATGAAGACAAGAAGAAAGAGCAGAAGTGGTTCTAGCAAGACGTCAAGCTTGGGGGAGTTCCACCTAGTCTTTATCTTTACTAGTTTATCATATCTATCTAGTCATGGTGTGTTTTGCTTTTATCATTTAGTTATCAATCTCTTTTAGGCTTGTGTGAGCTCATGGAGCATTATCATGTATCCCTATCTTATGGTTTATCAATGAATATTAAAGTATGGTGTCATCCATGATTCTCTTGTTTGGAGATTTATGGGTAACACTCATGCAAATGAGCGTGGTTTATTTTAGAGGTTTCAGTCACATCTTGCCTTGAATTTAATTAACTTGAGTATGTTGGACAATTGTAGAATCTAGCTCAATATAAATAAGAAAAGAGTGAGTCATTATGACTTGAGAATTAATAAGTTTAAGGTTGAGATATAGTCTTGTAGCATAAAAAGTTGGGAATAGTTAATGAAAAGGATATGAAACACTCTTGTTAGAATCTAGTATCTTTTGAGCAAATGAATGATCATGGATGTGTCAATACTTATGCTCTTGTAAAGTGTATGAAAGGAAGGCACCCGAGGATTCGGTTAGCCATGGAAAGTGTGAGATAAAGGTTGTTTGAGCATAAGAACTTGATTGAAACATCCATGACTAAAGTTTGCACTAGTTACTAGTGAAGCAAGGGTGCAAATAATTTTATATCTGTCTTTTCATTTGTATTCTTTAACTTGTTATCCAATGAGAGTTTATCTTGTCTTTAAACTTCAGTAAAGTATTAAACATTATGATGCTAGCCATAAGAGCAAAAGCATGTTAAAAATAGTGTGATTCAATTGTCCAACATACAATGGTTATTTGCTTTCAAAGTGTAAGGGGTGATTGCTAGAGCTTCTACTTATGCTGCCCTTATGTGTATGAGTTTTAATTCATTAATCTTACATTGCAATTGAATATGATGATGATACAATGCTCGTATTTATTTATCAACCATAAGTCCATTGATGCATGTAATGATCTATGTCCTTACTTACTTGAGGACAAGTAAGGGTTTAAGCTTGGGGGAGTTGATACGTGCATTTTATATCATCATTTATACCACTTATACCACCATATTAGGATGTTATTTGCATTATTATATCATTGTTTTTACATGTTTTAGATGATTTAGGGGACTTTCCTACAAAGTCCCTATTTTTAGTATTTAATTTCTGGGAGGCAGAAAACCTCCTTTTTCTGTTTTTATTGTTTCAGGAGCTACGAAGGCCCAATTAATAAAAGGAAAATTGCACAGCTGGTTTTTCTTCGGGAGAACACCAGAGGGAAGAAGAAGCAAGCGAGGAAGGCCACGAGGCCCAAAATGGGTGGGCCCACGCGGCCAGATTCCTGACCGCGTGGGACCCACCAAATGGAGCCTCGGGCACTTCCTCGCCTGGGGCTTTTTAACGAGGTCTCCGTCTCGCCCGAAAAGTAACGCCCTAATTTTTACGAGACTATCCGAGGTCGCGGCGGCGGCGAAACTCCTGATTCCCTCCGAGGGGGATCAGATCCTGCTGCTCCGGAGCTCCGGAGAAGGGGAAATCATCGTCATCGTCATCACCTCTCCTCCTTGGCGTGGGAGGAGGCCTCTACATCATCACCATCACCAAGACCAGCACCATCTCCATCATCATCTCCGTGATCCACTCCGCCCCCTCGTAGTTTGAGAGTTGCTATACCCTAGATACTTGTCTTGTGCTACTATTCATGTTTGTGATTGAGTACTTGTCATTATTTGGTGGTGAAGTTATATTTTCAGATTGTGTTGTACCACTTATGCCACTGAATATCATCATGTTTGCACGTTGTGAGTAGTTCCCGTATGTTCCTGAGGGCATAGGATGAATTGGCAATGATTTATATATGACATGTGTTGGTATTTTGTCTAGTGTTTATCTTTTTGTGTGATTCTATGATGGTGTTGTGCGAACGTCGACTGCACAACACTTCACCTATAGGGCTCATAGGAGAATACCGTAGTGTAATGGCGTGAGTGTAACATCCCAGGTTTTTCAAAAAGTTGAAAAATCAGAAAAATTTAAAACTTTTAAAAACTACTATGTATTTTGCTTTAAAAAGAAAAATCATGCATGCATTCATCTGCATATTGTATTGCTGCATTTGTATATTGCAAAAGTTGGAATATTATTTCCACTCAAAACATATTTTAGAAAATGTAATAAAACATAAAAGAGCAAAGTTTGCTCCATAGTTGTTTTCTGACTTTTATGTGTTTATTTGTTCTGGTTATTTTCTTGGCTGAGATGGTTTGTTTGCATTTTGAAAATAAGTAATTTCAAATAGTTACATGTGTGTTATTTTGTTTGTATTTAACCAAGCCCCAATTATTTGGTTTATGAAGTGTATTTTAAAAATAGACATTAAGTGTCAAATTTTCATTTAAATATATTTACAAAGGTTTGTGGTAAAATAGTATGGAAAAATTTGTTTGAAAGTTTCAAAACAAAGAGTTTGTTTTTATAAATTATAGAAATTGGTTTGAATCAAATTGGAGTTTTATATTAAAAGATATCAAAGTTTTCAGAAAATAGAAAAGAAGAAAGAACAAAAAAAAAAAGAAATCCTAGCTAACTGGGCCAAGCCCAACTTCCCTCGCACGCACGCAGCAGATAGCCACGGCCCAGCAGCAGCCCACCTCTCTCTCTCACGCTGAAGCCCCGGCCCCACCTGTCATCTTCCTCCCCAAGTCGTGGTGAGCACGAACTCCTCCACCGAACCCTAACCAAATCCGAACCAAATTCGCGCGATTTGCTCGTGATTCTTCCGTATCTCTGGCCCCTATATAAAGCCCCGAACCCCCTCTCTCGTTTGCCCCAAAACCCTAGCGAATACGCCCCCAGGCTGCTCGCATCGATCCCCGCCGTGCCGCCACTGCCGCCGCCGTGTTCTGCAAGTTCGGTCGACTCCGACGACCCCAAGCCCTCTCATCCCTTCCTTTCTTCTTATTTTGGCCATGCGCATCTCTCTGACAAGGTCCCGTATTTTTTTGGTGTCCCAGATCGACGGGAGCTTCATCGACCTTCGTCTTCCGCCGCGGAAGCAACTCCGGCGAGCGTTCGTCAACCACCCGAAGCATCCGAGCCATCCTCGTCTGCACCACCGGTTCCGCCTCGACCTCCTGCACCACGCGGTACCGAAACCCCTCTCCCTAGCCTCGTAGCTCTCTGATTCCTCGTCGCCGGCGATGGAACCGCCGCGGGAGCTCGGCCACCAAGCAACCCCGGCCAGCCGCGTCGCCTTTTTAGTCAAATAGATCTAGATCGTTAGATCTATCGCAGACGGCTAGGATTAGATCCATCCACGAATCGGTACCGACGAATCGAAGCAAGCCACGTGGACGCCCAGTCAGCATCCTCGTCATCGCCAAGTCAGCACCACGTCAAGCGGTCAAAGCCACGTCAGCGCCAGCGGGGAGAAGAATTTCTCTGTTTTCTTTTTAATTGGCGATTTTGCAGATAGGTCCCTGTAGATTAGATCTATCACTACTTTTTATTGGCTCGGCCAATTTTTGCAAACTTTATATTTCTGGAAAGCTTATGACACGTAGAAACTTTTGGCATAATTAGTTTTATGTTTTGTCAAACTTATTTTGGTTCAATTTTAAAAATGGTTGTTTAAGTAAATTTGACTTAATTTAAATTTAAAATTTGATTTTTGGGCAAATCCAATTGCTTTAACTTTGTTTAATTAATGCTTGGCCGTAGGAATACTCTACTATTTTTGTAAAGTATTTTCTATGATTTTTATAATTAATATAGATTAAATGCTTTTTAAGTGTTATTTTAGTAATTAAATTTTTTTTTTTTCATCTATTCGACTAATAAAATGACTTAGTCATATTTTGATCACTTTAGTTACAAAAAGTACTTAGAAATATTTTGCCTCTCCAAACAAAGTAATTCTTTTCCTTAGAAAATATTTGATAATTATTTAACAACATTCTTCCTTAGAAATTTTCTTAGAAAATTTCAACACCTTTAAAGTGCTAAATCTTTTCCTTAGAAAAATTTAGCATCTTGAAAACTTAGTTCTTTTATAATATCTTTCTAAGTGATATTGTTTAAGTGTTTGTCCTTAGAAATTTTATCAACTATTGTTTAAAAGTATTTTCCTTAGAAAATTTAGCAACTATGTTTTGTTTACTTTTCCTTAGAAATTATTTGGACTTGATGTGTTAGCTTTAGTCCTTAGTTAAATTTCGACACCAAGTGTTATGACCTTGGTCCTTAGTCATTTTTGACCATCTTACTTGCCTTGCATTGACTTAGAATAATTTCATGGCACGGCATGCATCTCTAGTCCTTAGGATTAATTTGTACTTCTTACATGACTTCCTCCTTAGAAATTTTGAGGTTGCATGTTAGCTCTTTGATACCTCTAGTCAAAACCACTAAGTTAGAAATTAGTGGAAACAATGAAGACCCAAAGAAGGACTTAGCATGAAAACAAGACTCCAGAAGCATCTCCAGGAAGAAAAGTACTTAGAAGAAATCAAGAGGAAGTTCCTGAAGACCAACCCTACTTTTCTAAGTCTTCTTTCCTTTCTCCCTTTCTTCCTTCTTCTCTTATACTTCATGGTGGCTAAGTTATATTCAAGACCAACCTTGATGCTGCCAACAAAATCAAGTCTTCAGAACTATCAAGTCTATAGAATTAAATGAAGTCACACACCAAGAAGAAAGCTACAAGGAAGTCTGGAGAAGATTCTTGGAAGACCAACTACTTCTTTCTTTCTATCTTCTCTTTCTTTCTATTTTGTCTCACCTTGGACATAGACCAAGTCCTTGGTGTTTAAGATTAAGTTCATAGAGTGCTAATTGAATACCATTGAAGAATACAAAGGAGTTGAAGATGTTTTGAAGATCAAACGTGCGCAGACTTAAACTAACCTTACAACTTTTCAAGTTGTTATTTCTTGCTCAACCTTTACCTTGCCTTAGCCGTTTTGGAATAAGTTGTTTTATGTCTTATCCTTATTGTGTTATGTATGTCTTTCACATCATAAATCATTCTGCATCTCATGCATGTCATATTTTCTTAAATGTTGTTTGGCTGCATATTTATGGTGTATTGTTTGATGTGTTAGAAATTACGGAGAGAGACGAAGGTGGTTGCAACTGCTACTTCTACACTTCTGTTTGCCAAGGCAAGTGGCACACCCCCATAAATTTCCTAAGTATTTTTCTGTGCATGACTTAGTGTATTTCTTTATATGCATGTGTAGGAAAGTATTGCTATGCTAAAACTACTATTTCTTTTACACTAGTTGTGTCTAGAATCCTATTGATAACTTGGTAGAATTATTGATGCTATGCAAATTATTTTTATTCAAAGCTTAAATTCTACTAAGTTAATTTATCACCTGGGTGGATTTGGGATTGCATGGCTGCCAGAGTTGAGTGTTTATTCACTTGTGGATTGCCACCTAGGATTAAAGGGACCAATGTTTTCTCTAAGTGAAGATGCTTCCAGTGCAGCCACTTGGTATTATGGCTCTGCCTTGACTAAGTTATAGGAACCTGATTCCGACAGGTCTCAGCGGATGAATGTTTGTATGGGTCTGCCCAGAGGAACAGGGGACTGTTTCCCAAAAGTCTCGTCTCAACTCTCTCCTTTTCCTTAGCACAAATTGAGTGCTTGAGGATAGTTTGGGTTTGTTGGGTCTCGTGGTGAAAGTGCACAACCTCTCGAGAGTTAAAATCTAAGTACTTAGCCGTGTCCCCGGTTATGGACAATTTGAGCAGCTGATCAAGGACGGCAACGGAGGCTCCCAACATTCCAATTTCTGAAATAAAAGTGTGAAGGTTGAACAAAAGTAGACAAGAGGATGGTATTCATGCCATACCTGTTTTTGACAAAAGAAAAGTGTTTTATAAAAGATAGGAAAAACTTGCTTTTATGCAAATCAGCCTTGAACTCTACCAGCCAAATATGCATATAGGCTATAGAGTTATTCCATTAAGTGTCCACATAGTGTCACTTGTCAGATCCATTTTTAATGGTTCTGACCCACTCTGTTGCAAAATTTTATTTGTTGCAGATTGTTCTGACGACGAGTGAGTTTTCGTTAAGGTTTCGAGTCTGCAACCAACATGTTTTCGCCTGTGGCACATGCAAAGAATGAGGACTCCATGAAGATTATTATTTCCGCTGCTTTACTCTTTCAAGCTAGCTATATGCTATGCAAGTTGTAATGAATATTTTACCAAGTCTGGATCATTCGATGTAATAATGATACTTTGTTGTGATACTACATCTTAAACTGTGTGTGCAAATGAAACGATCCAGCGGTTTGCACTATACACAGGTACCTTGCCATATTTTAAGTGCATGTACGCTACAGTGAGGGAGACTTGGGAGGACACGAAAGCCTGAGACCAAATCATTAATTTACTTTACGGGGTATTAGTATCGGGGACCTAGAGCGTAATGCTATGGTGGGATTTTATATCTTAATAATTCTTGTGCTGTCATTTAATTGGCCACATGATCCATCATAAGGGGTTTAGTCTATTTATTTAGCTGTACCTAATAATAGCTCCGTCCGAAGAAGATTAAAACTAGACAAGATATTCAACGTGTTGTTTAATAAATCTATATGCCTAGCAATATCCATGCCGCCCTCGAGAACGTTTTCCACATATAAGTTACACATCACTTTAGCTTGTCCTCTTACACATAGAGGATTGGGCCTTCTCTCTCTTTGAGAGCTTTTACTTGTTACCATTTACCTGCTGCATTGTCACTGTCTTGCAGAAAATACCAAAAACACTTGCATCTTTTATTGTCTATTTATCACTTCTAATAACCAATACCTTCAGCTCCTCGTGGGTTCGACAACCTTTTCTATTCGAAAGGTACTACAATTGATCTCCTGCACTTGGGAGTCATCAATGGTCTATAGTTTGCTATCAAATAAGTAATGAGTAAACAACTGAATCATAAAAGCAAAACCTTTTCATGAATAGTACTTTGGAGACATGGATCCACAAGTTTGCATAAGAGTTAACTCAAAAAGCAATAGATTCTAAGTAAAAGGTATTTAACCAACACAAAGGAAGATTTCGGTTTCAGCATTTGCTTCAACTTCAACATTTTTATCTCATGGATATTGTCAATACAAAGCAATATAATAAGTCCAATATATAGCATATAACAATTGTTGTACCAAAGTTGACACTAGTGTTTGCTTGTGGAAGATAGAAAGAAGTAGGAAAACTGACTCAACATAAAAGTAAAAGAAAGGCCCTTCGTAGAGGGAAACACGGATTAAATCATGTGCTAGAGCTTTTTAAGGTTTTGAAATCATATAGAGAGTAAAAATATAAGTTTTGAGTGGTGTATGCTAATTGTCAACGAATGGCAGCGGATGAAAACAGTATTCCCCTGTCAACCAGACTTTTTAAGAGCGGCTCCCATGAAGGACGTTATTTCTACCAGCAAGGCAGATCATCCATCTTTCTCCTTTGTTTACACATGCATATGTTTCACTGAGTATTCAGTTGACAAAATGTGAAGAGATTAAGCGGTTAAAGTTGTAATTAATTGGGACTGGGCATCCCGTTGCCAGCTCTTTTTGCAAAATTAATAGATAAGCGGATGTATATGCCGCTAGTCTGAAGGTAAAGTCTGTTTGACAAGTGAAATAAAGAATAACCCACTACTTTCTCATGAGCTGGTAAACATTGACACAAATAAGGAGTAATAACAGTTTTGAATAGTTTAAAGGTAGCACATGAAAAATTTACTGGGAGTGGCAAGAAAATACCACATATAGGTAGTTATGGTGGACACAGATGGCATGGATTTTGGCTCAAGGATTTGGATGCACGAGAAGCATTCCCTCTCAGTACAAAGTTTAGGCTAGCAAGGTTATTTAAGCAAACACAGACTATCAACCGGTACACCAAGAATTATATGACAAACATATTGCAAAGATTATAAGACTCCACACTGTCTTCCTTGTTAACCAAACCCTTTTACTAGAAAATATCTAGACCTTAGAATTACCACTTATGCAAACCAAATTTCAACAAGCTTTACGGTAGTTCTCCACAAATGGGCTTTACTTACATGATGCAAAAGTTTAAACATGACCTACTTGGTAACTCAAAACAATTGACAAGTATCAAATTATCCAAGATAGTGATCTACAAGAGTATGTAAGTCTTTTCCATTATACCATTTACCACATGCAACATTTTCTGTTCCAACCAAACACCAATCAATTTATTTAAATAACTCTCCAAACAAGTATAAGTGAAGCAAGAGAGTACTTTATTTAAAAGAACTAATAGCTCTGAACAAGAGATACATGAAAACAAGAGCTAAAAGCTTAACATCGCTAGATGGGAATACTCAACAAGTATAAGTGAAGAATAGGAGTATTCAAATGAAAAAGCGGAGCGTGTCTCTCTCCCAAACAAGAATGCTAGGATCCAACAAGTTGTGATCAGAAAATAAAACAAAACAACCTGAAAATAAAAGCACACAGACGCTCCAAGAATAGCACATATGATATGAATGAATTAAAATATAGTTTCACTAGAGATGACCTGGTAATTTTGCCGATGAAGAAGGGATGCCTTGGGCATCCCGAAGCTTAGACGTTTGAGTCTTCTTGAAATATGCTGGGGAGATCCATGGGAGCCTCCCCAAGCTTAAGCTCTTCACTCTTCTTGATCCTATTATATCACTCTTCTCTCTTGACCCTTGAAAACTTCCTTCACACCAAACTCAACGTAATTCTCATTAGAGGGTTAGTGCATCAAATCAAAAAAATCACATGTTCTGTAAGGACGCAAACATGACCGTTATTTTAAACATTAACTAATGTTACTAGCCTTATGTGAATCTCTTCCACCCAAAAAAGAATCCCACTTAACACTTGTAAAAGAGAGAATGCAAAATAAAAGACAGAATTTGTCTAAAGCAGAACAGTCCGTAAAGACGAATTTTTCTCAGGCACTTACGTTGCTCAGATCGAAAAACGTTGAACTAACGAAAGATGCGTACATATATCAGGATTACGCAAAAACAAAATTCAGATTTAAATCACATTTCTATGAATTTAGGAATTTTGTAGAGTGAACAGCAAAAATCTGTTTCTGCGCAGCAATCAAAATCTAGCATCATCTTATCATTAGAGACTTTCTTGGCACAACAATACGAGAAAGTAAATATATAAAGGAGTTGTTACAGAAGTAAATAAGTTCCTTGACTCAAATAAACGAAAAATTGCAGAAATAAAAATAATGGGTTGCCTCCCATAAGCGTTTTTCTTTAACGCCTTTTAGCTAGGCACAAAGCATGCATCAAGTATTACCAAGTGTAGAAACATCCAAAGAGGGGTCAGAAGTTTTCTCAACAATGCATTGTTTCTTATCTATATAGGTTTTGGAAACTACCCTTTCAATACTTTTAGGCACACTATCTTCATCAAATGGGTTTTCAGGAACAATGCAATCAAAATTCTTTTCTAATGCCTCATGCATTCCTATAAGCTTAAAAGGTATTGGTATTTTAACTTCCCCTCATAATTGGCTTCCTTAGTGTACTCAAGCCTATCTTTTTCTAGCTTTTCAAGTGTATTAACAATATCAATACAATAGCCGAGCATCTTATATCGAATAAAAACTTTTCTAGCTTCCCCAGCAACATCACCAAATTCTTTAAGCAGGGTTTCTAAAACAAAATCTTTCTTTTCACCATCTTCCATATCATGAAGTTTAAGAAACATTTGTTGCATTATAGGATTAAGATTAACAAACCTAGCTTCCAACATGTGAACTAGAGAAGCTGTAGCAATTTCATAATTCGGAGCAAGTTCCACCAAGGATCTATCTTCAAAATCTTTAAGCCTACTAATGTGACTAAAGAATTCCTCAATGTTATCTCTTCCAACGATAGACCCACTACCCACAGATATGTCTTTTAAAGTATACTTTGGGAGAAGCATGATGAAATAACAGAAACTAAATTGAAAATAAACTAGATGCAGGAACTATTTTTTTTGTGTTTTTGATATTTAAAAGCAAACAAGATAAAATAAAAATGAACTAAGCAAGACAAAAAACGAAGTAACGAGATTGGAAGCGTGAGACTCCCCTTGCAAAGTCTTCTAACTCCCTGGCAACGGCGCCAGAAAAAGGCTTGCTGACGTGAGAACACATGTTCGTTGTGAGACCGCAAGAGGAAGGTATAATGTAGTGCAGCAGCAAATTTCCCTCAGTTAAGAAACCAAGGTTATCAATCTAAGAGGAGTTAGGAGTACTTCAGAAGGTTGTCAGTGGCGCCGTTACTCGATAACTGACGTGGAACCTGCACACAACACAATCAAACTACTTTGCCCCAACGAAACAGGAAGGTTGTTAATCTTCCCGGCTTGCTGAAAACAAAGGATTAAACGTATGGTGTGGAAAACAGTATTTAATTGCAGAAAGTAAAAGAGAACAATGATTGCAGTTGGTGGTTTTATCAGTGTAAAAGAATGGACCGGGGTCCACAGTTCACTAGTGGTGTCTCTCCATAAAAGATAACTAACATGCTGGGTAAACGAATTACAGCTGGGCAATTGATAAATAGTGAGCGCATGACAATGCATATATATGACAAGATGATTACTATGAGATTTAATTGGGCATTACGACAAGATACATAGACCGTTATCCAACTGCATCTATGACTAATAATCCACCGCCAGGTTAACATCCGTGTCCCCCGTTGGTATTAAGTTGCAAACAACAGATTATTGCATTAAGTAAAGCGCGTAATGTAAACAGCACAAATGACCGTAGACAAAGTATTGTTGTGTTATCCCTAGTGGCAACAACACATCCACGATCTTAGACGTTGCTGTCACTTGCCCAGATTACTGGAGGCATGAACCCACTATCAAGCATAAATACTCCCTCTTGGAGTTACAAGCATCTATTTGGCTAAATCATCTACTAGTAACGGAGAGAATGCAAGATCATAAATAACATATAAAGATAGATTGATAATCAACTTGATCATAGTATCAATATTCATCGGATCCCAGCAAACACAACATGTAGCATTACAATAAGATGATCTTGATCATGATAGGCAGCTCAGAAGATCTAAACATGATGGCACAAGGTGGACAGACAACCATCTTCCTACTGCTATGGATCCGTAGTCCATGGATGAACTACTCACGCATCACTCCGGAGGCAGGCATGGCGATGTAGAGCCCTCTGTCGGGGGAATACTTTCTGGATTAACCCGCGGCCCAGTGCGACTTACTTTACTCGCGCGACAAAAGCCCACATGGGATCAAGCCCAACATCGAACCGCCACAAGGAGAAGAATCTAGAAGGCACGGAGGCGAGCCAGTCTCCGGATAGGTCCCAGTTAATATATTCCTTGAGGAGGAAGTTTCCTTTGTAACCTGACGAGCCTCTGTATATATAAAGAGGACTCGCAGGACTTAGAGGGTCAAGCCCTTAAACCCTAGCTCATACGGCGAGTACCAGATCGGACCGCCTCCATTGTAACACCTCGATTATCATATCAATACCAATCTAGGGTAGGCAGGAAGTAGGTCTTTTACCTCACATTGAGGGGGCCGAACCTGGGTAAATCTATGTTGATCTTTGTTCCTGCGATCCCAAGCTCGGAGATGCTTGACTCGCGTAATCCCACACCTACGAAGTCATCTATGACACCTGACGTGACAAACCCACGACAGTTGGCGCCTACCGTGGGGCCTGCGGTCAAGAGCGTCACGTTCCGCGCAGGATCCATGAAGGGAGCTGAAGATCTTGTTGTTGGCCGTATCATCACGGTCAATGGCACACCCCTCATTGACGATTCAAGCTGGGGGCCGGAAGCTGACCACCTAGAAACCGGCCACATCATCCTGTTTGGATCTGTCCATGTCTTCGTCGGCTTCATTGGGGCGAGTCAGAAGATCCATCGCAACACGGCGACTCAGAAGAAGGAGTCGCGGTAACGGTGGACCAAGAAGAAGAATCTATCAACTACGAGTCGCTACCTCTTGAAGACGAAGAAGGCCAATCCATTGAGTATGTCCTTGAGGAAAGGCTATGCGGAGGCCCTATGGATGGCGACTCGCCCTCTGTAGAAGATCGGCACATGGAAGGGGTCTACAGGTCCACAGAAGCGGACGAAGGGCTGGGCATGCCACCAGGCAGCTTAGCCCCCACGCCGCCAGAAGCAGCAGAACAAGCCGCGCCAGACGCATCAGGAGTCGCGGCATCCGCTGCGGTAACGCCAGGAGTCGCGGCCTCAGGAGTCGCAAACATAGAAACTCCACCCGGAGTTGCGCCCGCGGAATCAGGGTCAAGGGTAGCCCCCGACGCAGCGTTCACGCTGCCACAGGGAAGTGTGTTGCTCACGTCAATATCTGCGGTTAACGCGGCCGCTAGAGTGACAGAATTGGAGGCTATCAGGATCGGGCTATATGATGAAGTCCAGAGAATCGCAGATGAGAGAGCCAGGCTGGCGCGCGAGGAATAGCGCCTCCAACAGGAGCAACAACGACTCATCGAGGACACCAATACTTTGCAAGGAGTACATGCCACCTTGCCACACAGACGCCATGCGAGTCGCCTGCAGCCAGGAACAGTAAATCCTATGGAGCTGTTCCAATCGCCTACCGATGGACCAACAATCGCGGTTCCCGCGGTTGAAACGCCAGTAACCGCGGCACCACCCAACGCGATCCCGTCAGTCGCCACCAACGCAGTGCGCCCGGTCGCATGGTCAGGAGTCGCACAACCATCAGTCGCGGTACCCACACACATGGCACCGTCTGCCATGGTTATGCGGTCCGTGGCACCATTAGCCGCACCAGCGGTTCAAGCAATCGCTGTACCATCAGTTGTACCAGTGGTTCCGTCCTTCGCAGCACCAAGAGCAGCGGAAATACCTGGATCAAGGGCCATCATGCCCCCGCCATTGCCGCAGCCAACCTTTGTTCAGCAGCCGCCACAGCGGCCTCAAAGGTTTCACACGCCGCAAGGACATTATGTTAGCCCAGTGGAGAATCTCTTTGCGGCTACGAACATCTTGGCCAGGTTAGCGCCAGCAGGAAACACACCAATGGACAGAGAGGCGCGCGCGCCATTGAGATGCTGAGCACAGCAGTAATACAGCAGGCAAACATGTCCGAACACGCGGACGGCTGCACTCCACCCCCTACAATAGCAGAGCAACGGCGGAAAGAAGCATCCACGCGGAGTCGCCGCACGTTGCGACTTCAAGTTCGGCTAGGCGACAAAGGGAAAATCAACCTGCGGCTCAAAATCAACCTCAGCAAGTTCAACCCGTAGAAGTTGTGCAGCCGCGCGCGGCGGCTAATCCAATGGGAAGGCCAGCTTCATCCAATCTATCGTCGCGACTCAAAGGCCCAGTCTGTTTCAGCGAAAGAATCAGGTCTGAACCGTTTCCTGCAGATTTCAAAGGACCTCGCAAGGTCGCCAACTACAACGCAAGCATGGACCCTGTTACTTGGCTCAACAATTACGAGATGGGCATGAGCATCCTAAACGCATCCGAAGAGATCTGCGCACGGTACCTAAACATGATGTTAGAAGGCGCAGCTCACATATGGCTGCAGAACTTGCCGCCAAATTCAATAAACTCTTGGGATGAGATGAAGGAAGCTTTTATCAAGAATTTCCAAGGAACATGCAAGCAACTCTGCAGTATAGAGGACCTTGAGCGTTGTGTACAGAAGGAAGGTGAGTCGAGTCGCCACTGGATGAGAAGGGTCGCAGAAATCATACATTCCTCAGACAACATACCACCCAGTTCAGCAGTCCTTGTCATGGAGAAAAATTGCAAGTTTGAGCCGCTGGTCCACAAACTAGGTCGCATGAAGGACAAAGTCAAGAGCCTAAGCGAGGTAATGGCGGCGGCCAACAAGTATGCTAGCTCGGATAAAACCAGGGACGCATCTGATGGGGAGGAAGAGGAAAATACTGGCAAGGGAAAGAAGGCCAGTAGCAAGCCTCAACAACAGCAAGCTAGCAATGCTAATGCGAGTTATAACAAGCGCAAAAACGAGGAAGGAAACTCGGGGTTAGTCGCAAATACGAACACTCGTACAAGCAAAGCAGCGGCAGAGGAAGGAATTTTCACCCAGTTAACTTGGAAGAGGTTTTTAACCGCCCCTGCGACATCCATATAGGAAAAGATGGGAAACCACCCAACCACACAAAGGCACAGTGCTATCATTACAAAAAGTGGAAGGATGGGCAACCACTCAACACAAACAACAATCATCAAAACAATGAGGGAGGTAACCACGGCGGAGGCAACAACAGCAACAACGCTGTCCCAAATCCACAGCCAGATCAGCCACAGTTCCCAAAACAGTTGGGTCAGTATCACACCATTGTGGTCAATACTCAAGGAGGGAGCAAAAGCTGCGACGACGCAATCAGGCTGTTAACGCCATAGTACCAGCCGTACCACAGTGGCTAAAGTGGTCCGAGCAGCCAGTAGTTTGGAGCCGCGAGGACCACCCAGGAGAAATAAATGAAGAGGGCAAACTCGCGCTGGTGGTCACCCCTCAAGTCGCAGGATACAAGTTGGGCAAAGTGCTGATGGACGGAGGCAGCAGCATCAATATATTATACTACGAAACCTTCAAAAGAATGAACCTCCAAGAAAAGCAGCTACACCCATCAAGAACAACGTTTCACGGTGTCGTGCCAGGCATATCAGCTCAGCCATTGGGGCGAATCAACTTGGAGGTCGCCTTTGGGACACAAAGCAACTTCAGAAGCGAGTATATCTGGTTCGAGGTTGTAGATTTCCAGAGCCCATATCATGCGCTGTTTGGCAGAGAAGCATTCGCAAAGTTTATGGCTAGGCCGTGCTATGTGTACCTGAAGCTTAAAATGCCAGGCCCCAGGGGAGTCATCACCATTAATGGCGACAGAAGAATAGCTCAAGAATGCGAAGAAGGCGACAAGGCCATGGCCAGAGCAGCTTGCATCGCAGAGAGCGCGCCCATGCGCGAGTCGCAGGAGAATTTTGATGACATCGTGGAGGCCAAGAGGCACCTACCTGACTTGCGACTTCAGATTACGGCCGCAAGGGAGGCAAGGAAGTCAAGGGCTACAGGCCATTGCCAATAAGGACACATCCCAGGCATTGCGAGTTGCCATCAGCAGCCGCAACAAAACCACCAAGGGTTCACGTCATCAAGCTGGCCACTCAGGGCTGAACAACTTCATTTCTGGTCGCCACCCAGGCGCGACCGACCCATGTATCACCTCTGGTCGCCACCCAGGCGCGACCGACCCATGTATCACCTCTGGTCGCCACCCAGGCGCGACCGACCCATGTATCACTTCTGATCGCCACTCAGGCGCGATCCCACCTAGGCGCAACCGACCCAAGCATCATTTCTGGTCGCCACCTAGGCGCGACCGACCCTATGTATCATATAATGATTTTGAAATAAAGCATCTCAAACTACCAATTGAGTTGTCAGTCTTTTATTTTTTAATCATTGGTTCCTTGGGGGCGCGGCAGCTTTTTAGCGCGGCCTATTACCTTGGGATCGCCAAACGAGTGGCATTTATCGTGATTATACTCAACCTCTCTTGGATGCGACTTGCACTATGCGGCCAAAGTACTGGGGGTGCGGCGTCAATCGAGTTTGATCGCCTATCATGGCCGCTCTCGACCCTGAACACGCACTTTTTACCTGGGAAATACTGAGCCGCGCAAGGGCCTAAGTGAGGAAAAACCGAGATAAATCATAAGGACCAGCCTATTGGTCGAAACATGTACTGCTGAGAGTACTTACACAACCATAACATTGTCTTTGACATACATAATACTAACAAATTATTACAAGCCACTAAGGGCTAAATTCATCAACACATTGTTTTTTCACTTGCGCCCAGATTTTGGCTTGTGCGCAGGAGGAACTGGCGGCTTACCAAGCTTGCCAGAAGGAGCAGTCGCAGGCTCGTCGGACGGCTTCTCCGTCGCGGGCTTGGGGGCTGCAGAGCTGGACACACCCGGTGAAGGGTTCTTTTCCTGCGGGTTCACCGCACTGGATGATGGAGCGGGTAACTTCTCCCATCTGCTTCCATCTGCATTATACTTGCCCAGATAGGTGCAAGATCTATCCCCTCCACCAGCTCAGTCGCATGGCCGCGCATGTTCTTCCAAGTCGCCGCATATTCTGAGGCCGTCAGATCGGTGCCATCCACCTTCTTCGAGGGCCTGCCTTGTGCAACCTTGGCAGCATCAAAAGAGGGATAGTATGTCTTGGCCAAAGCAAGAACATGAGCCGCACCGAGCGAGCTGAGGACTCCTTCCAGTCCAAAAAGAACTGAGGCGCCTTAAGCAGTCTTTTCAGCAAGCCTTCAGAATCACCGGGGACTGGCTTGGTCGGCAGCAGACAGTTAGACAGCGATTTCATGGCATCACAAGTCCTCCGCGTAAATTCGCGGATGTTATTCAGCTGTTCTTGAGTGGCCGCACGCTGAAGTGCAGAATCCTCACCTGCAACAAGATGTCCGCCAGTTAGCCCAGTTACATACAAAAAGAAGGTGGTCAGATACCACGATACAGCGGCAAGTCGCAACACATACCAGCCAACTCTTGGGTCATGATACAAACTTTGGCGTGGACAAGGTTATGGGCATCAGAAACTTTTGCCAATTTTTTCTCAAGGTCGCCAATTGCAACAGCCTTGAGCCTTGCGTCCTCGTTGGCTAGAGCAATGGCGTCTTTCTGAGCATTGATTTGGAGGTCCAGCTGCTGGACCCTCTCTTGGAACTTTTCTTCAACCTTCTTAAGCCGCAGCTCAGTGGCTTTGGCTTGTTCAGATAACTTAAAGCTCTCATCAGACAGCTCGCCCATCCTGGTTTCCCTCTTCTTCAGCTCAGCGTCACGCTGGCCAAGGAGCTCGCGCAGCCTCTCCAGTTCAGAAGGAGTCTCCCCCAACTGCTTTTCCAAGGCGAGTCTTGCGGCTGTTACGGAACGTAGTTCCTCCTACAAAGAGTACATCAGCTAGTACGTACATATCAACAGCTAAAAAAAAGTATCAAGTCTCCCTTTACAGTCAAAAAAGAAACTTGATCCTTGGGGGCTAGAGACAGATAAGTGGAGACAGAAGTTTACCTTGTAAGCCGCAGACAGATCAGACAGCGCCTTGCGGAGCTCCGCGGCTTGCTGGTCATTTGAGGCAATGATGGCCTCTGACAGTTTCTCAGCACGGCTCATGGAGGAGGAGGAAGCGACCTCAGCACGCAGAGCTGGCGACCGCTGGCTATCAGCCGCTGGCGACTCAATCAGCGGCGCATCAGCATCCTTGGCCATTGCAGCTATGGAGGAAGGGTTGACCTTCTCCACGTCTTGGATAATAAGGAGATCCGTTCTGTCCTCCAGAGCCACCTCTTGGGCAGCTGTGTCAAGAACAGAGGCCGTAGCCAAGTCATCAGTGGTGGCCACGCCCTCCACCATGGCGGTATGAGCCGCAGGTGATAAGCGCGGCTCAACTGCGGTTTCAGAAACGACTCCAGGCTCAGTCGCGGATTTAACCGCACTTCTGCAAAAAACAAGGGCATTGTGTGAAGAAGAAGCACATAAACCAGAATAAAAGTGTTATAAGCGCAAGGAAAGTCACTAACTCTGGAGCCATCTTCACAGAGGCCATAAGGTCGTCACTTGACGGCGATGACGGGCCTTGGATCCCAGAATCTACGAGCAGAAGTTTGCGTGTCAGTAGAGGAAAAAGAATAAGCAGTCAAGATGTCAAGACAGCAGAAATTACCAGAATGGGGACCCATGTCTTCTTCAGCTGAGGCGGTGGCTTTGTACACACGCCTGGCAGCGGAGGAGGTCGCGCCCGTAGCAGGCTTGCGACGCTTCGCGGCCTCAGGATTTTCCAGAGCATCAAGCTCTGGCTCCTCACGAGATAGCCTCTTGGAGGCTCTGCGGGGAGTTGGGCCAGCCGCGGCAGCAGAACTCGCGGCTGGCACTGGACTGTCATCCTCGTCCAGTTCAGTCTCTTCACCTTCTGAGGCCGCAGTGGCGACAGAGGGGATGCCAGCAATTTCGCTGCCCTCTAGAGCGGGCAGCAATTTCTTTCTTGTGGCACGCTTGGGAGCAGCAGTGCCGGCGTCGGTCGCAGGCAGCGACCAGTAATTCTCATCAGCCTGGATCAGGAAAATATAAGTCGCAGTATTAAGAAAGGAATGCGACTCAACTACAAAGGCAAAAAGACAGGGAAGAGAAGTTACCTCAAAAGGCTTGTTGTTAACACTAAAAGGGGCAAGCCCCACCTTATCAAAGGAGATGTCTTTCTCCTCGGTCACGCGGGTGACGAATTCCACCCAATCCTCAGGCGTCCAGTCCGCAGCCTTGATGCGATCGACATCAGCAGAGGTGCCAGTGCACTCAAGGAAGGATCGTTGTCGTGGACTCACGGGCTGGATGCGCCATTTGGTCCAGCAAGAAAGAAGATCAAGGCCAGTAAGACCATGACCTATTAAGGCGCGGACCTTAATCAGCGACTCATTAATGAAAGCCGTGGCCGAGTCGCGAGGCTTTGATTTCAGTGCCTCGGTAGGCACGAAGGTGGTGTTGGACCAGGAGGGGAGACGAGTTTCGCCCTCCGGAGAAGTATCTTGGCAGTAGAAAAAGGATTTTTGCCAAGCCCTGGGCCGATTCGCCAGGGCCAGCTTGGGAAGAACAGAGTTTCGATGACGCTGAAGAGAGATGGCGCCAACCTGAACATAGGCGCCACCTTTGCAGATGAGTTGGCTATTACAGGAGAAGGAAGCCAACCACAGATCGATGCTGGGAGCTACACCGAGGTAGTCCTCGCACAAGACATGGAAATTGCTCACTTGGAGCATGGAATTGGGCCCGATGTCGTGAAGACGGAGGCCTAGACGCCGCATCAGATCGCGGAAGAAGAGGGAGCCGGGCGGCGTGAATCCGCGCTCCACGTGCTCCACGAACATCACCAGCTCGTTGGGCCTAGGGCGCGGCTCGGTTTCGCTGCCAGGAGCCCGCCAGACGTTGTCCTCCTTCGAGGGCAGGAAACCCTTGGCGGCTAGATCTGTGAGGACCTCCTCCGTCACCCAAGATCCTTCCCAGTTGCAAGAAATCTTGCGCTTGTCATCGGATGGCTTGGCCTTAGGCGCCATTGCGAAAGGAGATTGGATCGGGGGACTAAGCTTGGATTGAGGAAGAAGACGGTGCGGCAAGGGATGAGGAGATTGCAAGGGCAAGTGAATAATGACCTAGGCGGCCGCAGCTTATAACTGGAGGGGCCCGCAACTAACGGCACAATCTGCGCTTGCAACCAACGGCACAATTTGCGCCCGCAAAACGAGTAACGGTCCGCAATTAAAGGGAACAGAATATCTCCAGAAGCGGAGATGAGTCGCACAGATAAGTCGCGGCTCTGAATCGCATAAGTCAGAGATTGGCCAGAACGTTTGCAGTGCGGCTCAGTGACCATTTCAAGAGGTCAGAAGGTTCTCACCGTAAAGTCCTGACCAATCTTGGGGGCTAATGTCGGGGGAATACTTTCTGGATTAACCCGCGGCGCAGTGCGACTTACTTTACTGCGCGGACAAAAGCCCACATGGGATCAAGCCCAACATCGAACCGCCACAAGGAGAAGAATCTAGAAGGCACGGAGGCCAGCCAGTCTCCGGATAGGTCCCAGTTAATATATTCCTTGAGGGGAAGTTTCCTTTGTAACCTGACGAGCCTCTGTGTATATAAAGAGGACTCGCAGGACTTAGAGGGTCAAGCCCTTAAACCCTAGCTCATACGGCGAGTACCAGATCGGATCGCCTCCATTGTAACACCTCGATTATCATATCAATACCAATCTAGGGTAGGCAGGAAGTAGGTCTTTACCTCACATTGAGGGGGCCGAACCTGGGTAAATCTGCGTTGATCTTTGTTCCTGCGATCCCAAGCTCGGAGATGCTTGACTCGCGTAATCCCACACCTACGAAGTCATCTATGACACCTGACGTGACAATCCCACGACACCCTCCGGTGATGATTCCCTCTCCGGCAGGGTGCCGGGAAGAGCTTCAGAACCCTCCCGAGCTAGGGTTGACGACGGCGGCGGCTCTGTAACTTTTCGTGTAATATGGCTCGAGTCTTTAGGGTTTTCTGGACGGGAGGAATATATAGGCGAAAGGGCGGCGTCGGAGGACACCCGAGGGGCCCATGCCACCCTAGGGCGCGGCCAGAGGTGGGCCCACGCCCAGGCCTGGCGTGGCCGCCTCGTGGCTCGTCTCCGTCTCCCCTTTGGACTCCGTGATTGTGTCGGTGAAAAACTGGACACGTTGATTTTCGTCCAATTCCGAGAATATTTTCTTAATAGCTTTTCTGGAATACAAAAACAGCTGAAATAAGCAAGCGAATACATCATACGATGAGCCAAAGTGCCACATAGTTCTTTCAGGGAAAAGAAACATCGTGGGAGTGGAGGACAAGATAGACATGTCAGAAGATTACAATAAGTTTCTTGAAATTCCGCCCTTCACAGTGAAAACTGACTCAAGCATCGTGTTAAATGATGAAGATTGTCCATGGTTACGGCACAATAAAAAGAAAGGGACACACACGAAGAAGAAGTTTATACCACGACACTAGAGACGGATGTTGGTGGTCATGTGTAATAATGTACAAAACCTTTTATTTAACTGTGTTATGAAAACTGTGAAGAAAACTCTAAACACTGATTTTTGGTTCTAGCTAAATACTCCAACGGCTCACAAGCGCTCGAGAAAGTTGGAACAAAACACACGGTTTCCCCTGCATACAGCCCGACGGTGGCTCCTCAGTGTCCGCATATCAAATGCACCATCGAATGTATGCAGAGAATCCGAATGCTTTGTATACCAAATGAACTACAATGAGTACACACTGAGTGCCGAACATGTCCCAGAGGTGGGCTATATATAGGGTCATGTGGCTCACGAAGTGGTCGTGATAGTGCTGATCCAACGGCTCACAAGCGCTCGAAAGAAACACACCGCTGATCCAACGACTCACAAGCGCTCGAAGGAAACACACGATCCGTGTGGTTCTTCCTTATTGCGCATACTACAGCTCACAAGCCCTCAAAAGAAACACACACCGCTGATCCAATGGCTCACAAGCGCTCGAAGGAAACACACGATCCATGTGCTTCTTCCTGATTGGGCATACTAAATGCACTGGTATGACACCAAGTAGGTCTGGGTGGGATTCCGACGCTCCGGAGCCCCTCTCCGGCGAAACCTAGACCCACTGGAGAAAATCCAAACTTATACATCTACACCCGGTACCGGCATCAAAAGGGGTATAATAGTGAAACTTTTTGCTTGGTTGGATTAGTTATTCAAATTCAAACACTTTTTTGTTGAAAGTATTGTCAGATTCAAAAATATGCAAACAATATTAGTTAATGCATTTTAATTGAAAATGGCAAAATGGTTAATAGTTTGAATAGTTAGAGTAATTATTTTAGAAAACAGAAAATGGTTTTGGATTAGTTATTCAAATTCAAACACTTTTCATTTTGAAATTTTTGTCAGATTCACAAATATGCAAAAAAATATTAGCTAATGCATTTTTAATTTAAAATGGAAAAATGGTTAATAGTTTGAATAGTTAGAATAATTATTTTAGAAAACAAAAAATGGTTTTGGATTAGTTATTCCAATTCAAACACTTTTCATGTTGAATTTTTTGTCAGATTCAAAAGTATGCAGAAGTTATTCAAATTCATATTCAAACACTTTTCAAATTCACTTTCAAACACTTGTCATAGAAAATTTGGGCCTTCGTGCGCAAAAAAAACACCTTTAGTCCCGGTTGGAGCCACCAACCGGGACTAAAGGGGCATTTGCGCGCGCTGGTTGGTGGCACCGCAAAAACACCTTTAGTCCCGGTTGGAGCCACGAACCGGGACTAAAGGGCTCCAATCGGTACTAAAGGTCCGTAGGCATAAATACCCAGGCCCTCCTCCCCCGTTCGAGCAACGAACCCGGAATAGAGAAGGAGGAGGCGCCGCCGCGACGAACGACGCCGTCAGGCTGCCCGAGCCCGCCGCGCCGCTCCCTCCTCCGCCACCCGCGCC
The DNA here is from genome assembly GCA_947311845.1 of Poa pratensis. Lineage (NCBI taxonomy): Eukaryota > Viridiplantae > Streptophyta > Magnoliopsida > Poales > Poaceae > Poa > Poa pratensis. The sequence goes on from CAMZMU010000042.1 coordinate 72,219,736, forward strand.
GCTCCTGCGCCGCCCGCGCCCTCCTCCACGCCCGGCGCCTCCCGAGCCCGCCGTCCTCCGCGCCCGGCGCCACCTAGGCCCGCCGCGCCGCCTGAGGTAATTAGATTTAGGTTAGTTTAATTTTAGGTATTACTTAGTTGAAATAGAAATTATAGTAGAAATTTTGCTTAGTTGAAATTTTAGTAGATTTTGCTTAGTTGAAATTTTGCTTAGTAGATTTTTTAGTATTACTTAGGTTAGATTAAATTAGAGTAGAAATTTTTCTTAGTTGAAATTTTAGTAGATTTTGCTTAGTTGGTATTTTTAGTATTACTTAGGTTAGATTAAATTAGAGTAGAAATTTGGAATCATCGTCTTATAAAAATTGTATTTTTAGTTATTGTTCTCGGCGATGATGTCCCTGTTGGACCAGAGGGGCGATGTCTGGGATTGTGCTCCGCCGGGCTGGAACTGGGAGGTGCTACCTTCCGGGACGCGTAGCTTGGTGAGGAATCCGGGTAACGTCGTCGACCCGGATCTTCTTTGGTGGCAGTCGCGTGGGCCACGCTCGGTGCAGAAGGAGCCGGCTCCCGAGGAGGTGGTACGTCGCCGTATCAGGGAGGAGGACGAGCACGTCCGTCGCGACATGTATTTGTGGGATAGGCAGTATAACAATAGCTGGTCGTTTCTTCAGAGGGTTCCTCCTCACGTGAGCTATGACCCTGTGAGGGTTCCTTATGCGCAGTGCCCGCGGCTCAGCACCCCGCGGCTCAGGACCCGGTCGAAGTTAGTTTGACAGGTTCATGCATGGGAGAGGAGATGTATTAGTGATATAATTCATGATGTATTAGGGTTAAATAAAAATGGACCCGAGCTATGTAACTGGATTATTCTAGATGTAAGGGCGAGTTTGGTTCATGGGAGATGTATTAGTGATACTTTTGCATATTTGATCAATGCTGCTTTTGTAAAGTGAGGAAAATAATGTTCCCTACCTTTGAATTATTTTGCTAATGCTAACATTATTTTATCTTTCTTTTGTATTAGTTAAGCAATGGATAACTTCTTCTAGCTCAAAGTTTTTGAACGAGTCCGGTCCGAGAATGGAGCTGGAACGAAGAGACGAAGCGCAAACGAGCATCGAATGTGATGACGACTCGCAAACTGGTGGACATCCGCAGTCTGGCATGGTATATTAAGCCTCTGTTGCTCAGATGCAATAATTGATTTGTATATATATGTATTAACAAATATTTCTTATTTTTAGACCTCCGCATCGACCCAATCTGGTAGAAGTAAATGAGGCCATGCCAAAGGGTTGGCCGAAGATGCGCATCTCCGAATTGAGCTCGTCTCTCTAGAGGGCAAACCGTTGCTTCCCAAGGCGAACGCAAATAAGTTTGTGCACCAATGCGGAGTTATGGTTAGGGACAACGTCTCGATCAACGTTCAGGAATGGAATAAGCCAGTAACGGTAGAGGGAGTTAGTTATGTCGACGACTGATTGAAAGATGTGCTTTGGGACAAGCTCATTGCACATTTCACCCTACCGGTCTTGGATTCTATCGCAAAGACAAAAGCCATGACGGACAAAGTCAAGCATTTCGCTCTTAAGAAGATGGCTGAACAATTCAATAAGTATAAGAACAGATTATACCGTGCGTATGTCTTAGATAAGAAAGCTCCAGATTTCACAGGCACACTAGAGAGGCAGCAGGCTCACTGGGACTCGTTTCTGGAATACAAAGGATTCGGAACTAGCTAAGCAAAGGTCGAAAAAGAATAAGGATAATGCAGCGAAAAAGAAATATCACCATAAGATGGGGGCAGGTGGCTACAGAAGTGCTGAGCCTAAGTGGGATCAAGCTGAGGCCGCCATGCGTGAAAAAGGGATCACTCTAGGTACAGAGGACTGGCCCCATAGGGTAAGAAATTGGATACTTGGGCATGGGGCAGAGTATGACATGGAAACAGGGGAGTTAATAATTGATGAAAAGAAAGAAATTCCTATACCCCAGAAAGCAATTGTTGAAGCAATCGCCGAGGTTCGAGAGGGAAAGTTTATTCCCGACAGAGAGAACGACGAGCTGACAAAGGCCCTCGGGAATCATGAAAAAGGAGGACGAACACGAGGCTATGGACCTAGTGTGACGTGGGAGAGTGGGTTTCCCGAGGACCGTGAATCTAATAGAAGCCGATCGAGAGCAAAGAAGAGGTAGGAGCAGGAGGAATCAGACCGATTGAACAACCTAGAAAGAGAGAACGACGAAATACTTGCTATCGTAAAGCACCAACAAAAGCAAATAGATCAAATGCGCGAGCAAGGGGCAACTCATCAGCTGCAGCAAGATAGTCAAGGCGGCCCATCTCAGCGGAGAAGCAGTGTGGCTTCCACGGGGGTCGGTGCTGATGAAGCACCGACGGATCGCTACCCCGTGGATTATATCAGGGAGAAGACAAGTTGTGAGCTACATGTGGAGTGATGAACTTATTCGTGAAGGCGGCGGACGGCTATGTTTTAACTTGTGAATCTACAACACTGTGGCTTGGCAATGAGATTACAGATGGCTATGGTCGTGTCGGCGTGGATCAAATTGAACCAGGATATGAATCACTGGAGCTTGACATCCCTGGAGCTGATGATGAGAGGACACTGGGAGATGTCTGGGGTGGTATCATTCTATGGTGCAAGAAATACATCGTGTTTCTAGGCTGGGCGCCAAGGCCACCATCGTCTCCTCCGAGTCACGATTCACCACCTCCAAGTCCACATGATGACGAGAGGGACGACCACCACAACACGAGTCCATCTCGATCTCCGCCGCATCAGCCGACTACTCAGCCGACTCCTCAGCCGACTCCTCAGCCGACTCCACCGCCTCCGCCCACTAAGGCTCAGGGCCAAAAGGGGAAGCGCGCCGCTTCGTCGATGGGTTACCGAAGCGGACCCCGACAGGAGCCCCTCCCGAAAGTACCGCCGGCTCTTACGACAAGACTAAAGAGGAAAACGACGCGATCGTGACTGCCGAGGTGAAAAGACAGCTTGCACCGAGAAAGACTGAGCCAAAGCAAATATTTGCTCCGGAATCCATAAAGTGGGCTAAGGACTTTCTTGAGCATCCATCGCAAATTGAGATAAATAGGCCAGATGACTATTTACGCTGTATGAGGATTGCTAGCTCCCACACGGCGAGAAGTAGTAGTGCCAGCGGGAAAAGAGACGTTGCCCAGCTCGGAGAACAGGCAAAACAATCGATCTCCCCGCTCAAGGTGCAAGCTGATCAGGGCTCCGCGGCGGACATTGCTTGATCCTAGGCGGGGGAATTTGCTTTAGAAGCTGGTATTACTCTTTCTTAACTAGAAAGCGAAGATATCCCCATTTTGGATGTAGAAATATGGAAATGGGAATACATGAAGCCTCTGCTGCCACCTGATCAGATCGAGCTTCTACCAACACGGATGCGAAAACTGCATGACTGGTACTTGCAAGTCACAAAGGTAGATCGAAAAATGATTCTTGTGAAAGTTACAGAAGATCATTACATAGGTCAAGACGAGGTACAAATTTATCTTCAAGCTTGACGCCCTCGACTTGAGTCTCGTTAGTACCTATTGTCTGTAAGTGATTCAATTCATTTATTTCTGAAATAAAGTCTCTATCTCAGCTCGGTCATTGCCTGTAGTAATTATGCTCACTACGCTATTATGCGGAATGAAGAGTGATGAATGTGACAGAAAAAGAATCTTTGACATTGGGTTGGTTGACTCAAAACGAGTTAATGGTAGCTTGCTATGGGACTTCGCCAAGGAAACGGAGGACAACTTGCTAAGGTTCATACAGAGGCAACATTACAAAAAGAAGATACTGTTTCCTTACAACTTCGAGTAAGAGTGTTACTGTCTTGTACACATTAATTTTTGCTTACTCGATGTTAAGTGTAACTGATGAGTTACTGACGTATATAAACGTGCGCAGATTCCATTACATTCTGCTAATCATTGAAGTTGACTCTGCAAGAGTTGAAATCTACGTCTCATTGGCGTATCCCGAAGAGAAGTACAAAAGCATTATAGATCCGCTCCAAAAGTAATTTCAATCATTATCGCACTATATCGGTTTCTTTTGTTCATTTCCTGAGATATCAAGTAACTAATAACTCATTTATTCATTTTTTTGCCGGGCAGGATTTGGAAATTTTTCAAAAAGAGGACACATGGTGAATTTAAAGAGAAGCTTAGTTTTCATAATCCCAAGGTAAGTAGTACGAGCTAGCTAGGTTCACGCATCTCTTTAATTCTAATTTCAATACCATTATACCATGCTTGATTATTATTTTATTTAATTCTATTCTCGTAAAGTATTGCGAGAGGCAGCCACCGGGGACCAATTTGTGTGGATACTTTGTTTGCGAGTGGATTCGCCGGGAGGTCAGTGAGCGGAACGCAGCGACATTTATAGAAGTACGTGAACAAATATATTCACAATTTTATTTTGTTACCATCAATTGTGTTGAGTGTAATTCGTAATTTTTGTTATGATGATTGATATTCATATTGATCTCCTTTTATAGTTGGATAGAATGCGGAGGAATCTGCAACTAAGGGAGCGCTTTCTAGCAATTCAAGAAGAAATTGCGGGATTTTTGGTGGACCATGTCATAAACCCAAAGGGAAAATACAATGGCACCGAATAGACGTGCTCTAGTCCCGGTTATGATCTCCATGTAATCGAATAGACAGGCTCTAGTCCCGGTTATGATCTCCATGTAATCGAATAGACGGGCTCTAGTCCCGGTAATGATCTCCATGTAATCGAATAGACGGGCTCTAGTCCCAGTTGTGATCTCCATGTAATTATTTAAATGATTGAGTTCTCATAAAGAATAAAGTATATTTTTATCAGATAGATATTTCTTTTATGAACATTTTGATATGCTATATGTATTTTTCTGATTTGTAATTAATTAACCATATATTTTGCAAGATTGATCATAGTTTTAAATATTCAATAAGGCGGGAATACAAAAAAGTCAGAGGCTGCCACGTGGGAGCTTCTCAAGTCCGGGTCGTATTACGAACCGGGACAAAAGGTCCTCGACCACGCGCTCAGGCAGCGGCCACGTGGGGAGCTCTTTTGTCCCGGGTCGTAACTGAACCGGGACTAGAGGGGGGGGGGGGGGGAGGGGCTCTAGTCCCGATTCTGTTGTCCCGGGTGTCCAGCCGGGACAAGAAGTCCTCCCGACCCAGGACAAAAGGCCTGTTTTCCACTAGTGTATGTCGGATCGGTAGGGAGGAGAGAAGGAATATCATGCCAAAGAGGAGTAAAACAAGAGAAGCACCACCGTCGTCACTCTTCTTCCCTCGCCCCGCCGAATCTCTGTCTTTCCCGCCTGTGGTCAGCGCATTGTCACGACGTCTCGCCACCCTGCCATGTCCTAAGCTCCTCCTCTACCAATCTAACGAACCAGCCATCCTCTAAATCCCCACTCCTTTCCTCTTATTCCGCTGACCCTCTTCAGAGTATGCGCTGTCGTGCCAGCCGTTTGGTCCCATCTCTGACATGGTGGATGGCAACCTACCCCTCTCTCTCTCTCACTCTCTCTCTCAATGGGAAAGGATACGACACAAGGGGCAAGGAAAGAGATAAACACTAGTGGAGACAGGGCTTTCTGTCCCGGCCCGTGAGGGGCTTTAGTCCCGGTTCGCGAACCGGGATAGGACAAGCGGGACTAAAGGGCAAACCTTTAGTCCCGGGCCTGTTACCAGCCGGGACTAAAGGCCCTCCACGTGGCCGCTGCGGGGCGCGCTGGGGGCAACCCCTTTAGTCCCGGCTCGTATAACGGGCCGCGACTAATAATTTTGTTTTCTTTTATTTATTTCTTTAGGGTTTAGGGTTTATTTGTTTTCTTTTATTTTCTTTCTTCGAGCATACAAAGATAATTGTTTTCTTTTAGCGGTATTTCTACGCTACCACATACCGTACACGTTCGTGCATATATATAAGATAACTTGTCTTACGATCGAGCATACAAATATATACAATTTTGATAGTTACATGGAGATCACAATTACCGGGACTAGAGCCCGTCTATTCGATTACACGGCCGGGATCATCAGTAGCGCCTATTCACACTAAATTCTCCGGCGTCGTCTACCATCTCTTTCATCAAAAATCCCGCCAGTTCCTCTGCAATTCCTAGTAGGCGTTGCTCTGGTAGGAGCCGATCCCGCATTCTCTCGAACTATATAAGAAAAGGAGATCAATATGAACATCAATCATGATAACAAAAAGTGACGGTAATAAAATAATGTTGTGAATGTATTGCTTACGTAGAGTCTATAATCATTGTGCTCAGTGGTAAACGTGCGAATGAACTCGCAAACGTAGTATCCACATAGATTCGTCCCCGGTGGCTGCCTCGCGCACTTTACGAGAATAGAATTCAATCAAAATAATAATCTAGCATCATAATTGTATTGAAACTAGAATTAAAGAGATGCGCGGACATATCTCGTACTACTTACCGTGACCGGAGTAAACGTCAGCTTCTCACTAAAGGAACCCGTCACCACACTCCTGAACAGGTTCCAAACCCTGCCCGGCAAAGAAAATGAATTAATGAATGAGTTATTCATTACCTGATATCTCATGAAATCAACGAAAGAGACCGATATAGCGCGAAAATTACCTCTGGAGCATGTCCTGCATGTCGCGGAACTCTTCCAGGTGTCTCTTTAATGGGTCCATGACTTCAACTATTCCCTTATCAACTTGAATGTCTAGCAGAATCCAGTGGAACCTGCACACGTTTATATATACGTCAGTAACTCATCAATTACACTTAACATCGAGTAAGCAAAAGTGAATGTGTACAACAGAGTAAGACCCTCACTGGAAGTTGTAAGGAAACAGTATGTGGTCACAGAAATTTTGCTCCGTTAGAAACCTTAGAAGGTTATCCGCCGTCTCGTCGGGTTTCGTCGTTAGCGAATATATATTTACTTTATCTGGGTCAATGAACCCAACACTATAGATCTTTCTTTTACATTCCCGGATCTTCATTCTGCATAATAGAGTACAAAAGGATATAATGAGGATAATTACATGCAATGAACTGAACAACTGAAAAACTTATATGTAGACAATGAATTCAACAACTTACAGACAATAGCAACTCATGAGAGTTTTGTCGAGGGCGTCGAAATTGTATAACTGGAAGATTTCTGAAAAGTCAACATGGACCTCTTCGGGTCGGAAGAAGTACTCATGTGGGACTTTCGCCACGATCATTGTTCTGCCCCCCTACCACACTCAAGTACCATTCATGCAAATTCCGCATTTGTGTTGGCAGTTGTTCCAACTTCTCTTTGCTGACCAAAGGCTTCCCTGGGACATATGTAGGGACAACATCAGCCTTGGGTAACTTGTCGTCTTGGGAACCTAGCAATTCAGCAACAGTCACACCCATAGCGGCCGCCAACTTCGCAGCTTCTTCCATATCCTGCTGCAGCACCTGGGGAACGTTTTCGGATAACACCTTGAGGGATGGGATCGATTGTTTGGCCTGTTCTCCGAGCTGGGGAACGTCCCTTCTGTTCCCGCTTGCACTTTTACCTGATTTGCTCCCGCTTGCACTTTTACTTGATTTGCTCTTCTCCACTTCCTTCCGAAGTGTGCGTAGATAGTCATCTGGCTTATGGTGCAACTCATATTGCGATTTTGTGTTCAGAAAATCACGTGCCCACGCTTTTTGCTTCTCGGTGTATACCGGGGCGGGCTTGGGTTTCATCTTTGCAAAATGCGCATCTTTTTCGGCCATTGCGATCGCTGCGGTTTGCTCGTCAGTACGATCGTAAGTTCTGATGGGAAGATTCTTATGAGGTACTCTTGGGAGGGGCGACATTTGTCGTTTTGGGCTGCTGCGTCGGTTAGTACTCATCGACGGAGCACGCTTCCGCTTATTGTCCTTAGCGGGCAAAGGCGGCGGCGAAGACGGCCGACCCAAGTCCGGCGGCGGAGATCGAGATGGACTCGCGCTGTGGTGGTCGTAGTCATGGGGTGTGCTTCTTGGAGGTGATGGAGGTGTAGGTGACCTGCGACGACTCGGAGGCGGTGTTGTCCTTGGCGTCGAGCCTGGAAACTTGATGTAGTTCTTGTCCCATAGAATGATATCACCCACAACTTCTCCGAGTGTCCTCTCATCTTCAGGTCCAGGGATGTCAAGCTCCATATCATGAAACCCCGATACGATTTCATCCACCCCGACTTTAGCATAGCCAGCTGGAATCTCACGGTCTTGCCAGCGTGCGTCAGGTGGACAAGGTAAAGCATATCCGACCGCCACCTTCATGGATATGTTCTTCAATTTCTGATGGAGCTCACAAGATATTGAATCCTTGATTCCATCCACGGGGTAGCCGGGACCGCCATCTATCATCCGCCGTGCATCGTCAGCCGGGACCTCCGAGTCACCCACGCTGCTTTTCCGCTGAGATGGACCGGCGGTAATATCGAGTACAGGATCTTGCGGGCGCACTACTCCTCTAAGTTCGTCAATCTGCTGCTGCTGGTGGTTAATTCTGGCAAGCAACTGGTTGAACTTGTCTCCCTCCTCCTCCTGCTGTCGCTGCTTTGCTCTCGCTCGGCTTCTGTAAGTTTCTACGTCTTTGGCAAACCCAAGCCACCACGGGACGGAAGGGCCAAAGCCTCGTGTTCGTCCTCCTTTTTCGTCATTCCCGAGGACCAGTGTCAGCAAGTCTTTCTCTCTATCGGGACGGAACTTTAACTTCCCCTCTTTAATTTCTTTCACCACTTTAAGCCAATTTTCCCTGGGTATCCTAATCCCGTCACTGCAAATAAGGTCCCCTGTTGTTTCGTCGTATGAACCCCCATGCGCAAGGAACCAATTTCTTGCCCTCAATTCCCATTCTTCGCGCATCCATTCTGGTTGGATCCCTTTAGCAAGCAGCTCTTGCTCTTTTTTATCCCACTTTGGCATGGCAGTCTCGTAGCCCCCTGGCCCCAATTTATGGTGATATTTTTTCTTGTCAGCATTTTTCTTGTTCCTTACTGACATCGCCTTGGCATCTTGTGACTCCTTGTACTCCTTAAATGCGTTCCAGTGATTCGCCTGCTTCGCTAGATAGCCTTCGAATACTGGAGCAGTCTTTTTCTTCAGATATTCTTGCCATAATCTTTTCTTCCACACCCGGAATAGTTCGGCCATCTTCGTAAGAGTCCACTTCATGACTTTCTTCCTCAATTTTGCAGTGTCGGCAGGATCCTCAAATTCTGGCAGGGTGAAATGTGCCATGAGGTCATTCCAAAGACCCTCTTTGTACCTTTCGGCGACATACTCACTATCGTTCGCCCCTTTGCGCTTATTCCAGTCTCGAACGGTGATCGGGACGTGATCCCTAACCAGAACTCCGCATTGTTTTCTAAATACAGCGGCAGCCTTCTTGGGTTCCTTCGGTTCGCCCGTAGGGGATATGACCTCAAATGTATAATGCGTAGATGGGGCCAACTTTTTGGTCGGGCCTCGTTTGGAAGATTTGCTCGATGTGGAGGCCTAAGAGAAGAAACATTCGTCAATTTATATATACAACTCAAGTAATGCATCTACTGATCGCCGAACTTCATATATACAATTCAAGTAGTGCATCTACTGATCGCCGAACTTCATATATATACCTCGCCGGACTTCGTTAAGGTCCACCGGCTTCTCCATCATCGGAGCTATCGCCTTCTCCATCATCGGAGCCGTCGGCTTCATCCTCACTTCGGTCGACCTCCATTCCATCCCCGGAGGGGTTCAGATACGACGACGGAGATTCGGCTGGATCAGCACCTGGGGCGTCGTGGATTATATTCTCGAGAATTTCTTCCTGTCTTAGGTCTCTGCGGATTGGACTAGGTGGATCCATAGTTTCTGCAAAATGCACACAATATTATTTCAAAATGCATCAAATAAAATGAGTATCAATTGTTATAAATAATTACTAAAGCAATGAATACAAGTCACTTATCTAATGTGTGTCAATTGTTATCATCAATACTTTGTAATTAAAAAATTACTACAAATCTATTAAGTCACAATATATCCACTACAAATCAATTACTAAAAATTACTCTTAATATTACTCTTAATCATTATAAAGCCCTATTTTAAAATGATTCGTAAAAGGAACATATAAGATTATTGAATATACCGAGGAGAACAAACACCGGAAAAGAACAACAATCAACACATGGCATTTATGCAATGCGCAATATGTATGCATGATCAATTTAATGCATTGACATGGAGCTCTAAATCATGTTTGAAATGTTATTTGAACTCAAATTACAATTATGAGCATTTATTTAACTTAACTACATAATTAGAGAAAATGCATTTAAGTTGATTCCAGATATTCACCAAATTGAAATGTTCCAAAATGTTTGTATTTTGACATAAATAACTAGCATTTATTTTTCTGAACATTGTGATATATTATTCATATTTTTCTGATAAACAGATCAAAAGATATTGAATTTACAAGTTTAAATCATTTTCTGGAATTCTTTTAAATAAATTGGTCCCACATGTCAGACATTTAATAATTTCATAAATCATTTCCAAAATTAATAAAACCCTGACAGCTCGGGCCCACATGTCATAGACACAGAAGAACCACAGGCGCTTCTGTCGATCTAGGATCGATCGATTCCGAGCGAATTGATCGAAATTGATCAGTGCATCAGGTAGAGGACGTCAAGGCGAGCGTTATGGTGGTGGCGCCACGACCAAATGGTCGCCGGAGCGACGGCAGCGTCCGCCGGAGCGAAGCTCCTCTGCGGCGCACGGCGTGGACGTGGTACCGGACGCGATAGAGAGGAAGGTCCTCACAAGAAGAAGAGGGAGGAGATGGGGGCACCGGAGCTCACCAGAAGCACGAAGACGGCGACGGAGCTGGTCGGAGATGGCTGGGGAGGTCGGACGGCGACGAGCTCGTCCTCGAGCGCGGCGACCGAACTTGGGGAAGAGGAAGGCGGTGGCGTCGGGAGCAGGAGAGGACGGCGACGGAGCAGGATAGGACGGCGACGAATCGGCCGGCGGCAGGCGCGGTGGCGCGGTGGATTTTGACAGCCTGACAGCGTGTTCCTCTGCTTCTGCCCTTCTTCTTCGATGAAATGGCTAAGTCCCAGATTGGGAACCACTTAAGTAGTGGAGGGACCTTTAGTCGCGGCCCGTGGCTCAAACCGCGACTAAAGGGGGGTCTTTAGTCCCGGCTTGAGCCACGGGCCGCGACTAAAGGGGTGGGAGGGCTTTTCGCATTCCCGCGCGCTACCCACACATTTAGTCGTGGCCCGTGGCTCAAGCCGGGACTAAAGGCCCAAAAATTGCCCGCGCAATTCAATTTTTTTTTAACAGAACCAGGACCTTTTTCTAAACATCCCTATCTATTGTTTCTGTTTTCTTCTGAGCCGTATCCATGGAGAATCTTCATCATTTAACAGGATGCTTGGGTCAGTTTTCACTGTGAAGGGCGGAATTTCATGAAACTTATTATAATCTTCTGACATGTCTGTCTTGTCATCCACTCCCACGATGTTTCTTTTCCCTGAAAGAACTATGTGGCGCTTTGGCTCATCGGACGATGTATTCCTTTGCTTATCTTTTCTTTTTTTTGGTTTGGTAGACATGTCCTTCACATAGAAAACCTGAGCCACATCATTGGCTAGGACGAATGGTTCGGTGTGGTACCCAAGATTCTTGAGATCCACTGTTGTCATTCCGTACTGCGGGTCTACCTTTACCCCGCTAGCTGTCAGGTTGACCTATTTGCACCGAAATAAAGGGACCTTAAAAGTAGGTCCATAGTCAAGTTTCCATATCTCCTCTATGTACCCATAATATGTGTCCTTCTGCCCATTGTCGTCTGTTGCATCAAAGCGGACACCACTGTTTTGGTTGGTGCTCTTTTTATCTTGGGCCTTCGTGTAAAATGTATTCCCATTTATCTCGTACCCTTGGAAAGTACATATAGTCGAAGATGGTGACCTGGCCAACAAGTACAGCTGATCTCCAACAATGGTGTTATTCATGAGATGTGTCTGCAACCAACTGCCGAAAATCTTCTCGTGTAGAACAATGGTGTTATTCCCCGGGTTTTCGGAGCGTAGAATATTCTTGTGTCTCTCGATATACGGAGCCACCACGGTGGAATTGTGTAGAACTGTGTAGTGTGCTTGAGTGAAAGAATGCCCATCCCTACATACCGTTGCTTTCCTTCCTAGTGTGCCTTTTCCAGTCAGCCTCCCCTCATACCGAGATTCAGGAACACCAATCGGCTTAAGGTCAGGAAGAAAGTCAACACAAAACTCAATGACCTCCTCTGTTCCATAGCCCTTGGAGATGCTTCCTTCTGGCCTAGCACGGTTACGAACATATTTCTTTAAGACTCCCATGAACCTCTCGAAGGGGAACATATTGTGTAGAAACACAGGACCGAGAATTCTAATCTCTTCGACTAGGTGAACTAGGAGGTGCGTCATAATATTGAAGAAGGATGGCGGGAACAATAACTCGAAGCTGACCAGACATTGGACCACATCAATTTGTAACCCTGATAGACTTTCTCGATCGATTACCTTCTGAGAAATTGCATTGAGGAATGCACATACCTTCACAATGGCCAGTCGAACATTTTCCGCTAGAATTCCCCTCAATGCAACTGGAAGCAATTGCGTCATAAGCACGTGGCAATCATGGGAATTTAGGTTTTGGAATTTTTTCTCTTTCATATTTACTATTCCCTTTATATTCGACGAGAAGCCAGACGGGACCTTGATACTGAAAAGGACTTCAAAAAAGATTTCCTTCTCTTCCTTGGTAAGAGCATAGCTGGCAGGCCCTTGAAACTGCCCTGGATGCATGCCGTCTCGTCCTTTATGATGTTCCTGGTCCTCCCGTGCTTCCGGTGTATCTTTTGACTTCCCATACAAGCCCAGTAAGCCTAGAATATTCACGCAAAAATTCTTCGTCAGGTGCATCACGTCGATTGCGGAGCGGACCTCATGGACTTCCCAATAGGGTAGCTCCCAAAATATAGATTTCTTCTTCCACATGGGTGCGCGCTTATCAGCGCCGTTCGGAACAGGTTGGCTGCCAGGACCCTTTCCAAAGATTACTTTTAAATCCTTGACCATACCAAATACTTCAGCACCAGTACGGGTGACAGGCTTCGTCCGGGTTTCTGCCTTGCCATTGAAATGCTTGCCTTTTTGCCTTAAGGGATGCTTGTGCGGAAGAAAACGATGATTGTACGGGTACACATTCTTCCTACATTTGTCCAGATATATACTTTCTGTCTGATCCAAACAGTGCGTGCATGCATTGTATCCCTTGATCGTCTGTCCTGAAATGTTACTAAGAGCAGGCCAATCATTGATGGTTACGAAAAGCAACGCTCGTAGGTCAAATGTCTCACGTTTGTGCTCATCCCACACACTTACACCTGGTTTGGCCCACAACTGCAAAAGTTCATCAACTAATGGCCTTAGGTATACATCAATGTCGTTGCCGGGTTGCTTCGGGCCTTGGATGAGCACTGTCATCATAATGAACTTCCGCTTCATGCACAAACAAGGAGGAAGGTTGTAGATACATAGAGTCACGGGCCAGGTGCTGTGACTACAGCTCTGCTCCCCAAAAGGATTCATGCCATCTGTACTTAGACCAAACCATAAGTTCCTTGCGTCACCTGCAAAGTCCCCGAACTCTCTCTCGATTTTTCTCCACTGCCGACCATCAGCGGGGTGCCTCAACTTGTCGTCTTTCTTACGGTCTTCCATGTGCCATCGTAACAACTTGGCATGCTCTTTGTTTCTCAACAGACGTTTCAACCGTGGTATTATAGGAGCATACCACATCACCTTGGCAAGAACCCTCTTCCTGGGTGGCTCGCCCTCAATATCACCAGGGTCATCTTTTCTGATCTTATACCGCAATGTAGTGCATACCGGGCATTTATCCATATTCTCGTACTTCTCACCGCGGTAGAGGATGCAGTCATTAGGGCATGCATGTATCTTCTGCACGTCTAATCCTAGAGGGCAGACAAGCTTCTTTGCTTCGTACGTGCTGGCGGGCAATTCGTTCTTTCTTGGAAGCATATTCTTCATTAGTACCAGCAACTTTTCAAATGACGAGTCAGTCACACCAGTCTCTGCCTTCCACTTCAGCAATTCCAGGGTACAACAATTTGTTGTGGTCCTGTAACATCTGCTCGAACTGCAACCTCTCCTTTTCTGTGTCGCAGCCTCGCCTTGCATCAGAAATGACCCGACCAAGATCATCAGCGGGCTCATCTGGTGCCCGTTCTTCACCCTCTTCTTCTTCATTGTCTTCCATTTCGGTATCAGCGTATTCAGGGAACATAGATAGGTAGTTGTCATCATCGTTCTCTTCTTCATCGCCGTCTTCCATCATAACCCCTCTTTCTCCGTGCTTGGTCCAAACATTATAGCCGGACATGAAACCGGACCGAAGCAGGTGGCTCTGAATGACTCTTGAGGAAGTGTGATCCATCTCATTCCGACATTCAACGCATGGACAAAACATAAAGCCACCCCCATGCTTGTTCGCCTCGGCCGCATCGCGAAAAGAATGCACGCCTGCTCTGTAAGCGGCTGTGCGTCGGTCACCGTACATCCATGGATGGCTCATCTGCATCATACAACTATATATCAAACGCAACGACGATGCTAAAATTAGTACCGCACGGTGACCGACTAGAAAATAGTTGCTAACCTTTTAGGACAAGTGGAAATAAAGAGGTGAAAGGTTAAGTGTGGCTTGGGCACCTCATATCATGTTTGTATTGTGTAAACTCAAATGGCATCACTCTAACAGGCATTTCATCGAACACCTTGAGTGCATATGAAGGAGAAAAAAAATAGCACTAGCCCACACCACCTCCACCAGGAAAAAAACAAAGAGTGAGTGGAGAGGGTGCTGCCATATATATAGGGGTGCCAGCCCTTTTGTCCCGGTTTGAGATACAAACCGGGACTAAACGGGGGACCTGGCCGCTGCGGGCCGCGGACCACTTTAGTCCCGGTTTGTATCTCAAACCGGGACAAAAGGGTCCTCACGGGCCGGGACAAAAGGGGGGAGGGACGCCTGGGCTATTTCGGGCAACGTGGCCTAGCCTTTTGTCGCGGTTTGTAAGTGGGCCGGGACAAAAGGGTTTGGACGAAAGGCCCTGTCTCTACTAGTGAAAATGGAGGGGAATGTGGGCCGCACACGGTTTAGGACGAGCTTCACGGGGTGATCATAGTCGGGCAGCAAATATGCATAAGCAAGTGATAAGTAATGTGTGTATCGCCGCACTCGGTGGCTAGATCAAAGATGTTGAGAAAATAGAAGATAAACAGGAGTTTTGAGCCATGGAATGGGGTTGTGTTTTGAGCCTTTTTTTTCTTTTCTGGCCAGGATGGGTTTGTGTTTCTTACTTAATTGGTCTAGTTAACCAGCGGGTTAGAGCTAACCCGATGGATGCATAGCTGGATTTGGGGCAGCATCAACCACCAATTGTTTAATTAATTATTAAATCAACATGGCTACGCTTTGCTGGTCACATGCGCCGCGGCAATTTTTTAATGGAGAATAGAACTCAGAAGAATATTTCATTCACGGGGCTGTCTCAGGTCTGGACCGACACAGCAAGCAGATCATCTCCAGATGACAGTGAATATTTCGGAGGATGATTCACTTGTCGTTTTTCTTCAGTATAAACGTGCCAACTGCACCGACAAAATTCACATGATGCTATTTGGTTAGGGAAGGCATTTTTACCGATTTACAGTTGGTTCCACGAAGATGCACTTTAAGGAAACACCTTCAGCTCAGAGGTATACCGAAGTATTTATGATCTGAAGATATAATTTTTTAAAAATTTGACATCGCACAATTTCTATGTTTGGATGGCAGAGAGATAAATATTTCCAAGTCCATGGTAAGGACCATGTGATCCTGATTTTTTCGAAACAGAGGCTTACGCCTCAACCTTATCTGAATATTACGATCATCTAAGTACAATAGGATGAGAAGGCTTTATCGACAAGTATTATGATTATGAAGATTCAAATAATTTACAATTGTGTGATTCCCTCTTCCCTGGTACCCATTCTTTCATACTTTGACCAAATCCCAGTTGGCACTTCTAAAGATATGAAGTTGTCCACTCGAGAGTCAACCTGTAAGGCCAAGTGTTACATGATGGAATCTAGTCATGTGCAGTGAGGATCACTTCATGTTTGTGCTTGCAAATACAAATGGCCATGCTGTTTTCCTCCGATGATAATCCTAGCTGAAACCAGGTGCGCTTACCTTTCTCTTTGATCCTACACCTTAGTTGTATATTACCGTGATATGTGCTGCTACTTAACTCTTGCTTCCTCATTAGCATTCCTTCGCATAGATATTATTTGAAGTAGGAGTGAGATGTTATTACTTATTACCAATTACCCAAAATTTTCACGTTCAGTACAACACTTCAATAGCTTACACATACCCATTGATACTTTGTTTGTAAAATGTCTAGCTATTTTCAACAGTTGCGGTACACCAGCTACCAGGCAGGGCATCTCATGGTCGTGTGTTATTCTTGAAGATATCAGTCAAGCACAGTATTAGGAATGATTGGAAGATATCAGACCCCTTTCTTGTCATTGTCATTGTGAGCAGTTGCAGCAAAGAGGATTGCATTATATCCATGCCGTGCCGTCTGGTGGAGAAATAATCCAGTCATTTCCTACACCCTGCAATTCCTATTTTTGTAGTTACATTTGATTTTTCAGGTGAAGACTACAGGCCAGATGCTCAAATAAATAAATAAATGAAGGCGCCCTCTAACTTGCTCTAGTCGTGCATTTGTCAAGTAAAATTTCCTCACAGTGCAATTGTTCAACGTACCAATACAAATGGTACAGTAATATATAAAATGTAAATTTAGTTGAAGAGTTGGTCAATGTCAATGCATGCTTCTTCTGGAGAAATATTCCAGGAACTTTTTCACCTCAAGTAACATGAATGTTTCCTCTTTTTTTTCGCCCTTAATTTTGTCAGTTTAAGATTTTGTATATTATATTTGTATCGAAAATCATATGTTGTATTTTATTTTATGCTAGCAATGGTCCCCACGGCTATCATCTAGTAACTATTAACAGGCGCCAACTATCACCCTGATGTGGCTACACCGCTGATAAATGAAAGGCCTTCTAAACTAGATATATCTTCCTCCGGTAGTCATGTCCTCCTGAGTAAACTGACCCATCAGCCGGATGTTTCAAGAACTCGGTGCAGGCGTAGCACCTCGTGAAGTCAAGGAATTTCCTATGGCCATGGCTAGGAAGAAAGCGGTCATAATAATAACCACCTGCAGAGCAAATAGTAAAATCCATCCAGTGTCAACATATATATAACAATAAACTGGTTGAAAGGGAATAAACACAAAAACTAAACATTCATGTTGGGTCCATTCGCATATATGGACATAATTCTTCCAACATATTTTGCTTACCTTCACATAATGGTTCCAAAGGAATGCAGCAGCGTACTTCCAGCATCTCATTGCCACCCTGCCCACGTTCCTCCACCTCGGCGAAAAAGAGTGTCTTCTTGCCATTGCGCTTCGCAACAAAATTGATGTGCACGAACAAACCTCTGCACTCCCAGAAAGTTCTACTCCCTCCGTTCGGAAAAGGATGACTTCTATTTGTCCAAATACGGATGTATCTATACTTGTAACATGTCTAGATACATCAATATTTGGACAAATAGAAGTCATCCTTTCTGAACGGAGGGAGTAGAAATCAATGCCTTACAAAACTCAAACTTTACCTGCAGTTCAGGAAGATGGACAGAAAAATCAGGTTAATATAGGCAACCTCTACTGAGCATTGTGCAACCAAATATCCAGATTTATTGGGAAGTATATTCCAAACAAAGAAGCAATATTAGAAGAACGACAAGTGTAGAAGCAAGAAGGTGAAAGCCACAGTTGCGTTTTAAAATATGTTCACATTCACACGCCCGAAAATACAGTTGGATCAACCAAAACTGGATACAATGAAATGCAATGAAATTTCTAATCTGTACCGATAGAATTCATAGCAGATTTTGCAATGGAGTTGGCTGTTAATTCTTCTAACCAGATTAACACGGAATATCAATAGCACTACCAGTTGCTAGAACTGTAATATAGAAATATTGTAATCTTGAAAAGGTTGCCTAAGTCTTTAACTGAAACACACATTTTGTCTTACCATTAAAATCATAGTAAAGTTGAAACATGCAGTCTGCACGGCTCTTGATACTAGCTAGTAATCCTAATTTAATGTTTACAAAATCTCAAAAAAAAAAATGTTTACAGGAAGTGCGCTCACTTCGTTGAGAGAGTGGATGTACAACCCCACAACACAGGTTCAAGTCCTCCCGCATGTGAAAATTTAGGTTCCTATGTAAACTCTGTTACAAAAAAAAAAGTTGGCTCTAAGACTACATACTGGTACACAACTTAACAGTGAATTCCTTCGAGTATTATTTTTTCTTCGCATGGTAACTCAACACTGACTTGGATACAACTTACAACCGCAAAACAAATAGCAAATGGAAGATAAGAAAATGTCTATACCTTTCTCCTCTTGTTGAAACTCGCTAAGGCCAGTTCTGATAAATAAGCTTGCTCCTTAGTGAAGAAATAGGCTTTCGCCCCGCTATATTAATATAGCAACCACCCAATACAACATTGAGACCACCGCTGGGGCAAACAGCACAATCAGGCCCAAAAGAAAAGGAAGAGAAACAGAAAAGAAAACAAAGCCGACACCGGCGGATCAACGAAAAACGAAAGTAACCCGCAACCGCTGCGCCCTCTCCGGCGAAGTCCCACCACAAACCTAGCACTCTAAATCACCGCGTACCAAACAGCACCTCCAAGAAGGAAAGCGACGACGACGACGCTGCTGCCCGGACTGACCTAGGGTTTCCCCCGTACGCTCCGAGGAATGGGGAAGAGGTATACCCGACGCCCCTCAAGAAGGAAGGGTGACACTCGCAAGCGTCACCACGTCGGTGCCAACGGCAGGGATTTCTCCCAACCTCCAAAAAACCACGTCTCGGACAATCTGTAGCGCTCCACCCATCTTGCCGCCCACCAACAAACGCCACCACGGTCTTGAAGTCACCATCGTCGTCTCACCATGGCAAACATAGCAGGGCCGGTCAGCCTGAGACGAAGCAGCCGTAGACAAGGTCCGACAGAGTCACAACCACGCGGGAGGGAACAACCTCCACCGTCAAAGACGATAGCCGACCGGACGCTACGACAAGAGCACACCGAGCCACATTGGAACTAAAAGGCGGCAGCAGCGCAGCCACCTGGAGGGCGTCCTCCACCGCCATCGGCGGGTGCTGACCGGACACGGCAGCAGGGACACACCAGGCCAAGCAGGCCCGGCCGAGCCCGGGGGCTCGTAAAGTCCCCGCCGCCATGCTGCTGCACGTAGGCCGCCACCGCCGCTACCCACTCGGTTCCTAGGCTCAGCCGGACCCAGCTAGGCCCGTGAAGCTCCCACCGCCATGCTGCAGCAGGGGTGGCGTCATCTCTGTCATCTCCGTCGCGAGCCGCTCAACAGGCCAAACCAGGGGCAACTAGGCAAGCCCGTCCTAACCCAGATCGGGCCCAAAGGGCCCAGATCTGGGCCTGCAGGGCCGGATTCACCTCCGCTGCCCCAGCCACCAACGGCGGCACCACCACCACCTTAGCCACCCGTGCATCACCAGGAGAGCCCCGCCACCGCGCCAGACTCGCCGCAGAGGAGCACCACCTGGGCCGGGCGCCGGACCGAAGACGGACAGAGGAGCACCGCCACCTAGCAGAAGGAGCCCCGCCTCCTCCCACCAGGCGCGGGGAAGACAGGCCGCCGCCGCCGGCGCCGACCGGGCCGCGCCCGGTGGCCACAGCCGACGGCGGCGACAGGAAGAGGTGGGAAGAGGGGGCCGAGCGGGAGGAGGCCGAGGCCGCAGCCGGCCGCCGCGGGGGCGGCGCGGCCGCTCGAAGGGGGGAGAGGGGGAGGGAGGGGGGGCGGCGGCCAGGCCGGGCGCTGCGCCGGCGGCGGCGGAGGAACCCTAGGGGTTGGGGTTGGGGTCGGGTCGGGGAGCTCCTCTTGGTCTCGCTCTAGTATGAGAAGATTTCTTCACTTGCTCCTTAGTCACCTTTAGATTCATTAATTTTGCTTCCATTTCCTCTACTGTAACATTTTTGCAACTACAATAAGAGAAAAACAAATATTAGAACATTAAGCTATCGGAAAAAAATCTGGTGTACAATGTTCAGCAGTAGATTAAGATCTCATTTCCTCCCTGCTTAGAGTGTGCTCCCACATTGGGGCTTAGAACTCAGTGGGCAAAGGAAGTCAAGTTCAAATAAAGTTGTAGAAAAGGAAATGCAAAATCGGCTCATGGCCAACATGATTTTTTAGCATTTGTTCAAACACTCTCCAAAGCAGCAAACTTGCCAAGTACCGTCTGCTAGTAATTTTGTCATTATTAAGCTGCATTGTTCAATTCAACCGTGTCACACTAACTGAATCACAGGGAGCTTCAAATATGGCTCACAATTTGTAGTTTCGAACTGCCGGCGGGAGGAATTAGCTTCGACATACCAAGGAGTTCTAGTCAGTGGCTCCTAGTGTAAGGTCAAGAAACACGCGAATATGTGGATTTGGTAATGCCAGTAAATGACTCTGTGAAGAACAAATGTTGCCAAAGGGAGGGAAATTTACAATTTATTTATTAGCCCATTGAAGTTGTAAAACATCATACAATGCCAAGAGGAAATTGAGCTTCTGGAGACCGTAATTCCTCAGCTTGGGCGGAGTTGTCGACTATGAATCTGTCCTTTTCATCCATGTACAAGAAGCCGTGTTCATGGATGTAATTCCGAATACCGGCGTTGACCCGACCAATGGACTTGTAGAAGCGAGTGCTCGCGTCGTCGTCCTCCTTGTCCTCCAGCGCAGCTAACTCCTCCGGCGAGATCGGGTCCCCGATGGCGTCGGCGGTGGCCACCAGGGTGCGTACCTTGCCGGATGGACTGTCCTCCGGCGGGATCACGACTGGGGATGGCCAGGGACGGTCGAGCACGGCGCGCACTGAAGACGGAGCGCCGCTGAAGACCTTCTCCTTCTCCTCCGCAATCATGGAGGGTCGATGCTCCGTACTATCCATGACGCCGTTCACGGATGGCAGTTTTGATAACTGCTGCTGAGTCGAACGCCGAGAACGCCTTCCAAGGAAGACGTACGCTTTGCCTCTATATCGATTAGGGTTCTTGGGATACGAAGACAGACCGGAATCCGTGGTTGAGGGCGGTGGAGAACGACGGGCTGGTGTTGGCTCCGGCTGCGCTGCCATTGTTCCGCGAACAGTCGGATTCTGGATTCAAAGTGCAATTTGGGGACGGCGGTGGTGCTTGATACGGCTGCATTTTTCTTGTCTTTCACGGGTCTCGTCTGCTCAATTGCCCTGTGTGCATTTTTTTTTTTTTGAACAAAAGTGTGTGCAGAAATTGATGTTTGATTTATGCATTTAATGAATCAGATTTTAGGACTATAGCATTCTTCAGTTTCATGCATGCATACATTCAGGTTTGAGGTTTTTATTTAGAAATCATGCCTCATTTGAGATATTAGATTAGTTCATGGTTGTTGCATTTTACAGTGCCCCATTCTCTACCATGATGTACTGATTTTTTTTTTTTCCATTATGTGTTTGTATGTGTTTTTTCTCTTTCGGAAATATAGCTAAACTTCATTAGAAATTGTATTTTCCAATTAGAGATTTGCAATTCATTTATTTAATTATTTTCCTAAGAAGTCTCAAGGCACTGACCTCAAATGCAATGGTTTAATGATCTGTACCTTTCTTTGATACTTCTGACTGTTGTTGTGTCTGCAATTTAGAGAAAAAGGGAGAAGCCCTCCTCGACTGCAATTCAGATTATAAAGTTTCTATGATTCTTCTCCAAACTCGACTAGTCATGTATTATGTTTGAATAATTGTTCATGTTACATTGCGCACTGATGTCAACTTGTTGTTTTTGGTCATGTATTAAGTACTATCTCCGACCTAAAAAGGTCGTCGCGAGTGTGCTACTCAACTGTACGTGACTAACTTCTTTTTTGCTACAACTAAACCTGACTAGAGGGAGTAGTATTGTTTGTTCATGTCATGATGAAAGAACAAGGATGTCGCCTAGAGGGGGGGGGGGGGGGGGGGGGAATAGGCGTTTAAAACTTTTCCGGTTTAGCCTTGATAATTGCGGAATAAAACTAGGTGTTTAAATTAACGAGCCAACAAACTAAATAAACTAGGCTCACCTATGTGCATCAACAACTTATGCTAGGCAAGACAAGCAGCAAGGTGATAACAATAAAGAATACTTCAAGCACGAAGGCTATCACAATGTAAAATGCATAAGTAAAGAGCTCGGGTATAGAAATAACCGAGACACACGGAGACGAGGATGTATTCCCGAGTTCCTCCTTTTTAGGGGAGTACGTCTCGTTGCAGAGGTGTGAGGCACCACAAAGGTTGATCTCAACGCCACAAAGGCTCACCCTATTCTCCGATGAACCGCACCACAAAGGATTGGTTCACCTTCCACTATCGGAATCTTTCGAGGCGAAATCCGGAGCCTTTCAACAACAACCCGGGGCACAACCCACAATTAGATTGGGGGCTCCCGAACGGCTACAAGTGACCACAAAAGGTCTTAACCACCACAATGGCATCTAGGGTCCAAAGACTCAAGAGTAACAAGCTCACAATCTTTCAACTTCCACGAATCCTCGTGGAGAGCACAAACCAATGCGACAAAGCAATGGAAAGAGCACAAGTGATCAAATCCTTCACTCTCAAATCTCACCAAAAGCAACTAATGCTTATGGGGAGATAAGAGAGGAAGAACAAAGAAGAGAACCACACAATAACTCCAAGATCAATATCTACTAGGTTCCTCTCACTTAGAGGAGGAATGGATTGGTGGAAATATAGATCTAGATCTCCTCCCACTTTTCCTCAAAGATATGCAAGAATCATGGGAGGGATTGAGAGGTAGGCAAACTTTTCCAAATGTCAACAATGGAGGAGAGAGAGGGAAAAACGAGCTCAAAGGGTTAGTGAAACATTGGGGAAGAAAGCCCCTTAAATAGGTCCCCTTAAAATGTGCCCGTTGGGCAGTGCAGAGAGGCCAGCCTGGGAGCCGGCCTGGCTGGCCTGGGGGCTGGCCACCCAGCAGAGCCAGCCGGCCTGGGAGCCGGCCTAGGCTGGCCTGGGGGCTGGCCACCCAGAAACCAAAATTGAACACCCATAACTTTTTCGTCCGGACTCCGATTTTGATGATCTTGGGCTCGTTGGAATCGTAACGAAGAGCCCTTCAAGATCATGCAGAGAAACATCATTGTCCAAAGATGGAGGATAAAACCAAAAGTAGAAAGGTAAACCTCTCTAAAAAGGAACAACCGGTAAATCCTCCAATCATCAAAAACGTAACAAGATATTCATATGAAATCCGTTTTTGATGAATTAGAGCTTGGTATAGAGATAAACACAAGCTCTAAATTCTCACATGGATAAAAGCCAAATAAGAACCAAGAAAGATGATATGCCAAGTGTGCAAAGGTTTGAGCTCTCCATAAAGATGCGATCAAGTTACTAGCCCCTCTTGATAGTACGCCGTCTATCCTATAACCCGGTGTCCTACTAACACCACGAGACCGGTAAAATAGAAACCCTATCAAGATCATACCTTTGCCTTGCATATTCCACTTGAGCTAGATGATGACGATCTTGACTCACTCAAGTTGGAACACCTCTCTTGATTGTGCTTGCTAGCACATGCTTGACGAAGACTTCTCCAAATACTCCCCATACACCATGATGGGATGGGAGAGCCTTGCTAAGCACCGTCTTCATGAATCCACTTGAACTTCATCTTCTTATCTTGATATATATGATGTCTTGGAGATAACATGAATGTTCACTCAATCTTCTTTTCCAAGCCATGCTTGCAATAAGCTCAACTCTTCACATGACCATTCTTCATATAATCTCTTGGATAGAACCATATAATCTTCTAGAGTCCAACACATGAACTCCAATCTTTTTCTATGGACAAGATCTACAAGAATATCTCAATGCAAACATTAGTCCATAAGGATTGTCATTAATTACCAAAACTACACATGGGGCAACATATGCACTTTCACATGAGCTACTCACTTGTTGCAATTGTAAATCGGAATGTCGTGGTAAGCAATTAGCACTGAAAAGAGGCTGGCCAGGAGGAGCCAAGCAGAAAAGCCTTCTCCGCTAAACGAACAGAGTGAGAAACGTATAGATGCTTAAGCTACAGTTGCCGACGTTCAAAGGTCCGTGCCCTACCACCTGGTTTGGCGGCGGCGACCGGTAACAATGTTGCCTCCCCGCTTACTCTTGGGTGGGACGGCCGGCTTGGCAGATCAGATCACGTAATTCATTCCGAGCACCAGAGGAAGAGGTTTGGGAATTCCTGACAGGTAAAAGGGGAGGAGGCATTGTGATGCGTCATATGAAAAAGCTCTAAAAAACTAAAACGAAGGGGTATTGAGCAATGTGTATAAACATTGCACATACACTTACTTGTAACCAAAAGAAATATTTTAGTTGCATGGAAGTGTGTAGTACATGGGGCTTTTGCTTAATTACCAGACACCATATGAGAATACTTCCTAGGGCACGTCCCCTAGATAGCACAGTTCAACACTGAATCATTTTAGTCAGAATATCATCAGGTACAAGCACTGGAAGTTTCCGGTGCGCATCAGCTCAAAAGTCGATACGATGAGTGGAGATGTCAGTATTTCATAAAGATATCTCAACTAAGCATCAAGAACTAATGAATTGGGCACGATGGTCCATAGAGGCACTAGCCTACATCACATGATAGCATTGGAAGTGTTGTTATGTATTGCTCAACAGAAGTAGTTGGGGTCGATTAGCCAAATAAAAGACTAGAAAGAGATGTACTGTTGAAATGCTGACTTTGACCTAGTCATCCATGCATACATAATAGTTTAAAATGGTAACTGAAACATTCAAGCTTCCCAACACTTGATGTGGATCCCAGCTGAAAAAAACTGTTAATTGGTATCATATATCTAACTGATTTATTTTCTTATATAGTTTTAAGAAAGTGGTTCTGAACCAAGGACCCATATCTCAAGGAACAAATAAATTGGAGCATTAAATTTATTAACGTAACTGGGAAAGCAGTACATAATGCACTTAGAAAGTTAGAAAATTAAAGCATAGTAGCCTTAGAGAATATAACATAGGACGCGGATTTCCTAACAAGGATGATAGCTATGCATGCATTTTAAACCGTCCAATGTGGTGCCGTGATTCGCGCTGCCGTTTGCTTCCTTTCACGTCCGTTCACCGTCCGCGTAAAAAAGACACATGTGACCGGCTCCATCACCGTGGTCATCCATGAGAAAACCACCAAAATACGGCACCATGCGCACTATATTCTACACCGTGTCGGTGGCGGCGACCTACATCCCCGGGCCGCTGCTTCACGGGTCCGGCGGGCTGGCTGGTGAGGAGGACGATGCGGGCCAGGCCACTCGCCCGACACCGTACAGCCATGGATGCCTCCCGTTCCTCCTCTTCATGGCGGTGGGATTCAAGGTGGGGGTGGATGGCAGCGGGAACGGGGCGACGAGGGAGGAGATGCGAGAAAAGCAGGAGGCGGCATGGGGTGCACATCCATCTGCGGCGCGCTGGGACAGCGTGCTCGACACCGCCAACGTGCCCGACCCCAAATCCTGGCGGCAATTGAAGGTATGTCCATCTCCAGCCGGCCGGATGTGAAGGCGCCGGCCGGAATCTAGCTGCGACCCATAACCATCTTGAGGCTCCACCGATGGTGTTCGATTTGGACCACCGCGTCTCAGGCCACACGATGCCGCTGGGCCCCGCACCGTTTGACGTCGATGAGGTCTCATCCGTCCGCCATGGAACTTTCTCTGAGCTCATCCGCATCGCCTTCCTCCTGAATCTCCTTCCACCATGGATTCGAATAAACGAACACATCATCTAATCAGGCGAGCCACCGACGGATGCGGGCGGTGTTGTGGCTGTGCGGTGTGGAGGGAGCCGGCCGGCACGGTGGGGGAAGAGAAGGGAACCGTGCCGCTCCTCCTGTCTTGGTCTTCCGCCGCCGTCGCCTTCCATTGTCGTGGCGCGACATTGCCGTCGCCACGAGCTTTCTCTCCGCTCCCTCGGGCACCGACGACGCAAAGGAGATGGTGAGCGGCGGTGGTGGGGCGAGGCCGCTCGGATGGGCATCGCCCATGCAGTAGGGGACGATCGGCGGTCGGGCTGGCCGCGCGACTGGTGGGGGAATCGGGAGAGAAAATGGGGATCGGGTGGGGATGTGGCGTGGACTGTATAGGTAACGGCGTTAGATTCAATCGACGGTGGAAAAAAGCGCTATAGGGGATCCAATGGTCAGATGTGGGTGCATAGCTATCCTCCTTGTTAGCCCACTATTTTCGATATATAAGATAACTTGCTACATGAAGAAGTGAACTAAGGATTACATCTCAGATCCAGAATTTTGTTATTTTGAAGACTAAAATACATAATGTTTCGCATTGACTTTTGCAACAGTGGTAGATATAATCATGTTCTACTTCGAGGATTGTTTTCACATTTTTTAGAAACTTAAAATGTCATACCCAGACCTGTCACTAAATTACCGTCGTCTGCCAAAAAAACTCCACATCGTGGTCATCTCTAGTGCCCTTTCTCATGATTGTTCAAGTTTATCGTCATGCAATGGTTATGCAGTATTGAATTCCATCAAGTGGTCGCTAGACAACTCCCAGTTATAGGAATGTGCAGGTTCAGTTTTAGATCTATTATATGAAAGCACATTTACAGGGTGAGGAACTCCCACAAGGGAGTAGCCAGTACATGACTTTGCAACATACAAAATATAGCTTAACAGAAGCTTTAAAAGCGAGTGAGTGAAGACTACAAGAGGAGCCAGATGGCGGATCGGGCGAGAACTCCGACGCGCAACCACAACTGCAGTCCTCGATGGCCTCTGGCGGCTTTCCCAGCGATCTGATAGGCTTTTGTGCCTGAGGCAGCAAAGTTCTGAGCTAAAGATTTTTAGTGCGCCTTACCGAGCTCAGCCATGGATCATGCCCTCCATTGAATCTGGGGTCCAACAACAACAACGATCTCACCCGTCGTCGGTGGAACGACCCAAATGAAAAGGCTTTAACACTCACTTCGTGAACATCGTCGAGCCCATTCATAATCCAGATGCAGAAAAGACACTATTGAGATAAGTTCACCTCACCAATAAACAGAGAACATATAGTCAATCAACAAGATTGCCTCAGAAACCCCATAATAAGAGTTGCAAATCTCATCACCAAAAGCTGTGTCCACCAGACCACCACCATGGTGACCAAACAGCACAAGTAATTCCGCATATAGCCAACCAGATAGATTAATTGGTACCAACCAGTTGAAGTAGATGTTGAGGTGAAATAATCGCACTAGCCACAGCGTCCACGCGCGGCGGCAATACATGCAGTGAGCCGTCGCACAATTCTTCCTAGCTTGCACAATAGCACGAGCTGATAGGAGGACAATATAGGACACGTGTCACCATGTATGAATCTATGGCCAAATAATTAGCAGCAGGCGCCAACTATCACCCTGATGAGGCTCCACCGCTGATAAATGAAAGGCCTTCTAAACGAGATATATCTTTCTCCGATAGTCATGGCCTCCTGAGTAAGTTGACCCATCAGCCGGATGTTTCAAGAACTCGGTGCAGGCGTAGCACCTCGTGAAGTCAAGGTGTTTCCTATTGCCATTTGTAGGAAGAAAATGGTCATAATAATAACCACCTGCAGAACAAATAGTAAAATCCATCCAGTGTCAACATATATGTACCAACAAACTGGTTGAAAGGGAATAAACACAAAAGAGTTTCATCCAAAGGTGGCTTCCAACATATATGGCTTACCTTCACATAATGATTCCAAAGGAATGCAACAACGTACTTCCAACTTCTCCTTGCCACCTTGTCCACGTTCCTCTATCTCCGCGAAGAAGAGCGTCTTCTCGCCATTGCGCTTCGCAACAAAATTGATGTGCACCAACAAACCTCTGTACTCCCAGAAAGTTCTAGAAATCAATGCCTTACAAAACTCAAACTTTACCTGCATTTCAGGCAGAGAGGACAGAAAAATCAGGTTAATAGAAATATACCCAAGCTTATCCAGATATTCCAAAGAAAGAAGCAATAGTAGAACAACAACAGGTGTAGACGCAATAACGTGAAAGCCATGGTTGCGTCCTAAAGTATGTTCACATTCACACGCGAGAAAATATAGTTGGATCAACCAAAACTGGATACAGCAAAATGAAATTTCTAATCTGTACTGTTAGAAATTCGTAACATATTTCACAATGGAGTTGACTGCTAATTCTTCTAACCAGAATAACACGGATTATCAGTAGCACTAACAGTTGCTAGAAGTGGAATATAGAAATACTGTAATCTTCAAAAGGTTCCCCAAGTCTTTAACTGAAAAACACATCATGTCTTACCAATAAAAATAATAGTAAAGTATTTGAAACAGGCAATCTGTGCGGCTCTAAATACAATCTAGTGATCCTAATTTCATATTTACGGGAAGTGAGAGAGAATGGACGTACAACCCCAAAATACATGTTCAAGTCCTCACGCGTGTGAAAATTTTGGTTCCTATTTAAAGTGCCAGTGTTTCATTTACAATAATGTTGCAAAAAAAAACCAATATTTGCTCCACACAACTCAACAGTGACTTTCTTTGAGCATTATTTTTCCTTCGAATGGTAACTCGAAACTGACTTGTATACAATTTACAACTAGCAAATGGAAGATAAGATAATGTCTATACCTTTTTCCTCTTGTTGAAACTCGCTAAGGCCAGTTCTGATAAATAAGCTTGCTCCTTAGTCACCTTTCGATTCATTAGTTTGGCTTCCATTTCCTCTACTGTAACATTCTTGCAACTACAATAAGAGAAACAAATATTAGAACATTAAGCTACCAAGGAAAAATTCTGGAGTATAATGTATTGCAGTAGATTAGCATCTCATTTCCTCCCTTCTTAGAGTGTGCTCCACATTGGGGCTTAGAACTCAGTGGGAAAAGGAAGTCCAACTTCAAATAAACTTGCTCCACATGCATGGCAAACTTAACAGGGACCGTCCGCTGCTAATTTTCAAAGCATATTCCACTAGGAACTACCACAATAATAACCCTGAACACCCTCCCATTTTCTCTCTTACCCCTCCTCCCGTGATCGGGCTGCCACCCGTCTCCTCTCCCCACCAAAAGGTGAAGCTCCCTTCTCAAACAAAGCCGTGAGATAGGGAAAGGCTGCTAATTTGTAGATCTACGGTATGTCAAAGCCATGCTGAAGAACAAATAATGCCAAAGGGAAATTTCGAATTTATTTATCAGCCCATTGAAGTTGTAAGACGTAATCCAAAGCCAAGAGGAAATTGAGCAGAAGAAAGTCTTCTGGATTGGTAGGGAGAGCGAACGAAAGTTACCGTAGTTCCTCAGCTTGGGCGGAGTTGTCGACAATGTATCTGTACTTCTCATCTAGGTACAGGCAGCCGTGTTCATGGATATAATTCCGCATAACAGCGTCGGCCCGACCAATGGACTTGTAGAACAGCGTGCTTGCGTCGTCGCCCTCCTTGTCCTCCAGCGCAGCTAGCTCCTCCGGCGAGATCGGGTCCCCGATGGCGTCGGCTGTGGCCACCAGGGTGGTCCTCCGGCGGGATCACGACTGGGGATGGCCAGGGACGGTCGAGCACGGCGCGCACTGAAGACGGAGCGCCGATGAAGACCTTCTCCTTCTCCTCCGCGATCATGGAGGGCCGGTGTTCCATCTTATCGACGACGGCTTTGACGGATGGCAGTTTTGTTAACTGCCGCTGAGTCGAAGGCCGAGAACGCCTTCCAAGGAAGACGTACACTTTGCCTCTATATCGATTAGGGTTCTTGGGATACGAAGACTGAACGGAATCCGTGGTTGAGGGCGGTGGAGGACGACGGGACTCCGGCTGCGGTGCCATTGTTCCGCCCAGCAGTCGGATTCTGGATTCGATTCACCTTCCCGTACACCTCTGGAATTGGGGGATTTCGGGACTACGGCTGCGTTTTTTCTTTGACAGGGAAAGGAGATGGGGCATTGCGATGCGGCACATATACGGGGCAGATACGCCTACTTTATTCAGTTTACACGAGTAATTTTTACTTACTCCCTAGTATTTGCTAAGAACATGCATTGGCACCTTTATCATTCTTGCATTATTATTGACACAACTTATTTGTCTTCTCTATGAATACAAGTTTGCCCGCGGGAAGAGATAGTGATAATTTTGAGAGATGTAGAAGCATAGCTTCATAACTTTCAAAATTACTAACGGTCAAAAGCTAAAAAATACATGCATGGACAGCAAAATGAACTGAGCGAAAATGGTGAGCATAGCTCATTAGTCCATGGATCATGGATGGTCTCGATTTTCGTATTGCGACGGGATGAAGCATTCCTTGGCGCGGGGAGCAGCACGCATTGGTCGATAGTCAGGGTCGCGGAGAACAGAGGGACAAGCTAGGGGGAGGCCACGTGGTAACATGGAGAGGAAGCCAGGGACATGCTAGGGCATGAGATGTGTTTTGAACCCTCCGTTTTTGTGTCAACGGGGAGGATACATTGTGATGATGCACATGGAAAAAACTGAAACGAGGGAAACGTTGACCAAAAAGAAATCTTCTAGTTGTATGACTAGATGCATGAAAGTGTCTAGGACATGGGGCTTTTGCTTAATTACCACGCCATATGAGAATGCTTCCTAGCTAGGGCTCCCCTAGATAGCACAACAGTCCAACACTAAAGCATTTAACCTTTTTTTTGCAAGGTAAAGTATTTTACCCTTTTCTTGCGTGGTAAAGCAGTTTATTGAGCAGATGTAGGAAGCAAGATATGAACTAAAGCCCACGGCATGCCAGAAATCTCGAATTACAGACAACGATTGCAAAAGCACCCAAGATCCAGGCGGCGATTTGGCTCATAAGTGCATCACCTATTACGTAATTTTTTTTAGTTTTTTCCTAAAATGTCAAAAATTACAGAAAAAATTCGGATGTACATTAGACATTATGTGTTAGCACAAAAAATGGCGTGGTGAAAAAACATTTTTTGTGACCTGTGCAAAAAAACAATTTTTTTTTTGTCTTTTTTGCACAGGTCACAAAAAATATTGTTTCTTCACGTAACTTTGTGTGCTAACATAAAATGTCCTGACGTATATGCGAAATTTTTATTTTGAATTTTTTGACATTTTCAAAATTGTTTTTTGTGTAGTGGGTGCATCTCCGAAGTGGATTTCCGCCAAGATCCACTACTAAGCCCTTAAACCTACTTCCTATTCCAAAACGTTCCCTAGCTTCAACTTCACTTCACTGTTTTCCAGCCTTGCTCCAGAGCTTATCTTTAGGACTTTCTCACAGGAACAAAAGCTCATATCACCACATGAATGTCGTTCCTCTCCTCTGGGTGCTTCTTCAAGTACTCAAACGTTGCCCTCCCGCCATACGGTGAGGCAGTAGTGGACGCCTAGGTATTGATCCAGCTGAAGTCCACACATCTCAGCCCGGGTCAATCGCCAGCGGCGACGCTCTGAGCTTTGCTAGCAGCTGATTTGCAAACCGCTCCACCTTTCCTTCTGACAAATTTTTTAGCGGGATCATCCAAGGTTTTAGGTAACACTAGTGCAGAACCTTACATTAGAGCCGGCCCGAGAGCCTCCCCTCAGCTCGACGGACGATAGCCGCTCTCCATCTCGCTCCCTATCGATCTAGTTCCCCCGCGATGAATGGAGGATTAGAGGAAATGATACGGAAGAACGAGACAGAGGATAAGAGAGAGGGAGAAGGTGGCCCTAGGTGTGCTTTGGAACGGGCTTGCGGAGTGTCGTGGCACGATCACCCTCATGAGCAACCACACAAGTGAATGAGTAGCGCCGTGCTCGGTCGCAGGATCAAATATGTCGAGAAATATCGCCTCCATATAGAAATATGTATTGTGGTCTTAGTTGAACTAGAGCCACGACACTTATTTCGGAACGGAGAGAATATAAGATAGACCGGAGCATTCTGGGGTTGTGTTTCTAGGTTTTGTTTCCTTATTAGCTAGGACTAGGGATAGTTAGCGCGGCAATGCCGCACGTCCGTTTGATGATTTTCGAATATTTTTTTTAGAAAGTATGCGTATGAATATTATTTGAATTCGGAGAAGTTTACGATTAGGAGATTTTTCGAGGCTGTTAAAATTTGTCGCATTGAAATGTATTCAAATTTGTATTCGTTGTAAGTTGGAAAAATGGTTAGATTTTGGAGGTATTTGAAATTATTGAGTATGTGAATTTGAAATTTGAGTTGGAATGGTCAAATAAGGGTGGTTTTTCCATAAAATTTTCCGAATGTAGGTCAATTTGAATTTTTAAAACTTATTTGGTTTGTGTGAAAAATAGCTGACAATTTTTTCCCTAGCATTTTGTTTTTTTTTTGTCGATGGGTATGTATAGAATTTTTTCTGTTTTTTGTTTTGCTGCGCAATTTAAATTTGGTAACATGTTTATTTAAAAATTGTGTAGGTTTTAAATTAGTGAAATCGAAAAAAGTTTGCGTTCAAAAATTGTTTACATTTTAAATATTGTTCAAGTTGGGGTGTTTTGCAGATTTAAATCATTTTATGTTTGCAAAATGATTAGATTTCGCAGGTATTTAAGATTTTGGAATATTGAAATCTGAAATTTGATCGTATTGATTTAAAAAACAACATTTTTTCTCTGAGGGTATATATAGAAATAATTTCGTGTTGTAGAAATTGTTCTAAGGAGGAAGTTTTTTTTTTCCAAATATTTACCAATTTGAAGTGTTTGAACGTATTTGTTTTTTGACGTAAATAATTAGTATTTGTTTTGTTGGAACATCTTGTTCTATTTTTTTTTCCCGGATGGGAATTTTTAGAGGTTAATCTATTTAGTTGATATTTAATAAAATTAAATGCGTAAAATTAGAGGAAGGTAATTTGGATTTTGTGTAGATATTAATCGTGTCCGTTGTAATTTGAAATGTTGATTTTTTTCCTAAACTTGTCTAAATATAGGCTAAATTGAATTATTCAAACTTATTTGTTTATTTGGTAGAAATAGGTACCGTTTTTTTTTTTGCTTACCGAAGTTTGACAAATTTCATAAATCTCATTTTTTTTTGTTGCAAGAAAATTATTGAAATGTGAATATTATTTGAATTGGGGAAAGTTTGCCAAATATATGCTAAATTTATTATAGTTTAGGAGATTTTTTTGTTCCCTCGAAATTCTTTTTTTCTTTCTATTTGTGAAATATCTGACATTCGGGACCCACATGTTAACGTTTTAATAATTATATGGAAATTGTTTAAGGGAATGGTAAAAGTCCTGACAGTGTGCCCGCTGTGAAATTTATTTGGATTTTGAAAATTTGGTGAATTTGCAATTTTTTTGACAAATTATTATAGTTTTTGTGGAAAGGTTGAAAATTTGTTGGAAAAGTTTGTCAATTTGTAAATTTTGGGATTTTTTTCTTTGTACATATTGTTTGTATTTTTTTGTGTATAATGTAATTGTGTTGTTTTTTTTTGTGTGAGAGTTTGAAATTTTGGTATTTTTTTTGTTTGGACAAATTATGTGCATTAGTTTGAATTATGGGGAATTTGAAATTTTGATAGTTTTATATATTTTCTTGACACAATATCTGCATTATTTTGTGAAAAGTTTGGAAATTTCTAGAAAAAGTTTGGCATTTTGTAAATTTTGGGAAACTTCGCTACATATATATATGACTTGAATTTTTTTGTGCATAATGTAATTGTGGTGGTTCTTTTTTTTTGTGGGAAAATTTGAAAATTTGGTATTTTTGTTTTTTCTTTGGTAATTTTACTTTTTGTTTGGACAAACTATTTGCATTATTTTGAATTATAGGGAATTTGGATTTTTGGTAATTTTATATACTTTCTTGACACAATATTTGCATTATGTTGTGAAAAGTTTGAACATTTGTAGGAAAAGTTTGGCATTTTGTAATTTTTGGGAAATTTTGATATGCATACATTACTTGCATTTTTTTTCTTGCATAATGTAATTTTGGTTTTTCTTTTTTTTGTGAATAATTTGAAATTGGGTAATTTTATTTTTTCTTGTCAATTTGTTTGCATTATTTTTGAATTATTTTCATGTTGAATATATTTAATGGTACTTATTTTTTCAACGTTTACCAATTTTCTTAAAAGGAATTAAACCAGGAGCAAAAAAAAACTTGGAAATTAATCAAATATTTTAGAGGGAAGTAATGGCTTGGGGAAATACATTTTTTTCTTCTGAAATTGTTTGACATATTCACATTTTGAATGCAAATTTTGAAATGTCAACACTTTAAAGCAGTATAGATTTCAAATTTGTGGAAGTTATATTTCAAAAGTTTCAAAAGTTTTTGGAAAAAGAAAAACAGTGGAAGGAAAAAAAAACAGAAGGGAAAAATTAGAAAGGGCCGACCCAGCTGCGCAGCAGCCAGGCCGGCCCAATTAGCGGCCCAACTGGCGTCCAGGCCCGCGTGGACGTCGCTGTGACGTCACCGTTGGCCGGAGGCGCCGCGGCGGCCGCGAGCTCACCGCCGGCGAACGACGGCGTCTTAGGACGCGGGAGCGGGCGCGTCCGACGCGCGCGGACGCGGGGAGCACGCGAGTGGCGGCGCCGCCTCCTTTAGGTCGCCGTCGCGTCGGCGGCGTCATCGAATCGCGGCGGAGGGGCAGCGGCACGGCGGCGGTGTTTCCCGCGCGGCCGCGGCGCCCCGGGACGCGTCCGTCGGCGAGGAGGTGGAGGGTGCGCCAGCGGACCTCGCCGTGGCCTCCGATGCGTCCGGGAGCGGCGTATCGGCGGCGATGTGCGGCGGCGCCGACGGCGACCTGCGGTGTCGCGCGAGAGAGAGAGGGTGGGGGGAGTCTGCGTGTAGTTTTTACAAAAAAATCCGTGGATTTTACCAGAATTGCAATTAGGTCCTTCGCTGTTGTGAATGCTGAACTGCGGGTTTGTTTGCAGAATTTGTGGGTGCTTTTTTGCAAAGATGGCTGCGCCAAAAACTGTGCGGGACGACGTGTCCAGTTCTGATTGGAAGAAATAGTCCAGCTACAGTAGCGCGAGCGCGAGCGCATCTCGGCCGTCCAACGTGACGATCGAATGGCTACGAAAAAAAGGCGACGTGGCCGCGGGAGGGAGGGAGAATTAGACCTACTTTTATATATAGAGGCATGGGTTTGCGTTTCTAGTTGGTCTAGTTCACCTGCGGGTTAGCTAACCCGGTGGATGGAGAGCTGGATTTGGGATAGCACCAACCGCCAATTGTTTAATTAATTAAATCAACGTGGCTACACGCTTGCTGGTCACATGCGCCGCGGCTAATTTTTAATGGAGAATGGAATATTTCATTCACAGGGCAGTCTCAGGTCTGAACCGACACGGCAGGCTCTTGCTTTCAAGCAGACCATCTCCAGGTTCCTGAATATTTGGGAGGATGGTTGTGGCTTTCCTCGGTATACACATGCCAACTGCACCAACAAAATTCACATGATGCTACTTTTTTTAGATAAAGGGCTTTTATTACTTAAAATGTTTAATCATTACACCCGGCCTCTGCATAGCTAAGATGCACACAGCCACCAGTTCACCAACCCACAAGTCTATAAGCAAAAGATAAAAGGCGAATTACATATCAAAATGAGAAATTATAGATCCGCCTAAGATACTAGTAGGTCTATCCGCCTAAGATACATGATGCTACTTGGTTTCACATCGCGCATTTCTACTGATTGACGGTCGGTTCCACGAAGATGTACTTTAAGGAAACAATACACCTTCAGCTCAAAGGTATATATTCCGAGCATGCCTCGCGTATTTAAGATTAACCAACATAATTTTGTTAAGTTTCACATCGCGCATTTGCAATCCTTAGACCATCTCCACCGGCACCCCTCAAATTATGTCCGGCGTCTTTTAAATTATGTCCGCTTTGAAGGTGTCGGACACGCATAGAAAAATACATACATTTACATTTTGCATATTATGTTGGTGCCGCCCGGGTGCTATACCACCCACCTAGCTGTCGTTGGATGTAACATATAGATTCGTACGCATCATTTGTGAGGTGCAGCCTAATTTCATGTGCACTGCAAATCACCTGGCACACCTGCATGTAAGCAGTCCTGGTTTTACGGTCATGCTCAAATCTGAAGCAAGCTCCTAGGATCGAAGTAGCAGAGTAGCATTTATAGTTTTACTGACTTGCTATAGCACTAGGCAGGGAACGTATTACCTGAAACGACTTATGTTCTGCCACGTTTGTACATGCACGATTGTATTTTTTAGGCCTCTATCACTTGTAATAAATCTAAGAATTATTTTTTGAAACTTTCTCCATGGTAAATATTAGTTGGAGTACAATCTTTGTGCATGATTTTATATTACTAAGCATCCGTGCTGAGAGCCATTGCTGTAGCACTAGGCACATGCCTGCAAAACATGGAGTGGAGAGAGAACAGAGCATGCATGCTCACTGGGAAGTTGAGGTAATTAACGTGCCATGTGAATGCTCGAGTGAGAGAAATATGTAGAGGAGAGAGAAATATCTGTGCATGTTAACGGGTGGCAATTAAATGGAGATAGCTCATCAATGCATCTGCAGTCAGCAAACAGACTGGCGAGCTGTCGATTTTGCTGCGCTCCTGCTCGTGCTGACAAGTTTTTCTAGCCGCATCATCGTATAATTAGGAAGCAAGTGTCTTTGTTACGCTCGGTTCCGCACTACTAACTCTGCTTACTGAGGAGGACTGAGCGTAGCTCAGTGGCGAGACGCGGCAGTGGCCTACCTCCCCCGCTCGGGTTCGACTCCCTTTGGAGCGAATTTCCAGGTGCCTCACCCGTGGGCACTGTTCACTAGGGATGGTGTAATATTGTTTGCTGGCCTCTCTCAGCATGCGTTCGAGCCACAACGATAGGAGTCACAAAACGCGTGAGGTTTGTATAGATCTGTAGGTCTTAGCTTGCACACTAGGGTGTGTGTGTGTGGTGTTGAATGCGTGTGTGGTGTGAGTTGGTGTGTTAAAGTTCAGATACTACAGCTGTACCAATCCAGAGGCATCTCAAAAAAAAAACTCTGCTTACAGAGCAGCCTAACACCGCGGACCGAATCACCAGCAAGCGATCGGACGGTAGTGGATGGGGTGGTATAGCCAACGGGCGATCAAAAATCCGCACTCTTA
Source organism: Poa pratensis (assembly GCA_947311845.1). NCBI lineage: Eukaryota > Viridiplantae > Streptophyta > Magnoliopsida > Poales > Poaceae > Poa > Poa pratensis. The sequence goes on from CAMZMU010000042.1 coordinate 72,257,254, forward strand.
CATTTTACATTCTAATTATGGTGTCAAACTTATTATGCATTCAAAATATGCTTTATTGACGTGAGATGTTAGAATATTTGGCCAACAAATTAATAATTAGCAATAATTTCAAATGGAAAAAAAAATCTGGAATCCACTTGACCCATTCATGTATGGTAAGAGGTGACTACAGTTTAGTTCTACATTGCTAACTTAGTGGGAGTTGAACCTCATATAAAATGGGAGCTTTTTAGCACTTGTATGAGTGAAAAGATGACACCTACAAGCTCACTCATTCTACTCTTTTGTCATTCGGCTCGTCAAGAGGCGCGCCCCAAGCCAAATTAGGATCCATGGCACGTGTACACGATGTATTTTTTTTTCCACACATGATGACTTGATGAATTTAAACAGTCACACATAAGTTGATTTTTTTTTTACAATAGTAGACAACCGAAAGGCACTAGTGGAAGGTGAACCGGCTTCAGGTTCAACCTGTTCAGATCCTCCTGTTGTGTCTGTAAAAGAAAGTTCACCTCATCCAATAAGAGACACGCCACACACAATAACAGTTGAGATTGCCACCCTTTTCTAGATCATTTCGTCGTCGTTGACGTCTTCCCATTCCGTCTCCAGCGTACTCCGCGAGACAAGACAGTAGACTTCCAAAAACCCACATCTTGTGATCCTGTACGGGGAGGTATCAGATTTTTGGGAGCACTCTCGCGCGACTATTGACTTGTTCTCCACCGCCAAAAACTACTTTCCCAACAACGATTATTTCCCCAACATCAACATCGACCTTCGGTGACATGGCTGCTACTGTCAACACCACCAATGCGGACGTTTTTTCTCCCACTAAACCATACATGCTTCTATCCCTTTTTGTTAGGTATTACGTCTTGTCGAGCTTGTATTTTTGCAGATTGATTTATATAGGTTATTCATATCTTATTGGCTAGATCGCATCCATAGTTTCATGATTGATATGTGTGATCCATTCATCATGTCTAGAATATTTGTCAAGATTTATCTCTCTTATTTTGGATTATCTCATATGGTAAATTGGTTATATTTTCAACACGAGACGCCACATGATTATTTTTAATTATCTGAGATTTAATACTGAGGGTTCATGGAATGTCGACTTTTCTGCTATAGACATCCTTTTATGAAGAATATACTTAGACATGCAGACACGTCAATTATTTGGATATGATTTTCTAGGGGTCCAAAGGAGCTTTCAATCCGTGTGTATGTGGGTACACTTTTCAAACCAAATTAAAACATCACCGACGAACATAAAATTTTATGTGTCTACTATCTTTGCACACATAAAATTCAGCTACTATATGTGCTCAGCGCAATGCTCCTCTGTGTAGCATAGTGTATACATATGCTTCTATTAGTTTCTCTAATAAGAAGTTATGCATGTAATTAAGAAATGAAAATATATGTAGCGAAACTTTAATATAACATGTGTAAGGCACCCATTGGAGAGAGTAGCAAACAAACTAAACTTGTCATCACTGATCTAACTGGTTTGTTCCCATGTACTGCACTGTATTGATCTGTCATTTGCAATTGTTTCTGTAAACCGATGTAAACTTTTTATTATTTATGAATAGTCAATAGTGTCTTATATGTGACATAATAGTATAAAAGTTATAAACATACTTTAAAATTTGAGGCCGTTCTCCTCTCGGGGTCTGGGGCGGTTGCCATGTTTGCTGGGCCTATAGACCGGCCCTGCTTATTCTACCTGATTTAACAACACAAATATATCCCGTGAGCATAGAAAACTGAAAAGAAGCATCAATAAACAAGAAATGATGTCCTCACCCTTGAGTTGCGTCGAACTTGTTACACTTTGTGCTGATCGGGATGGCTGGCATTGGCGCTCTATTCTTGGTGTCTGGTACTCTAGTATGTGTGTCTCATGTATATATGAGAAGCGCAGCTCGCATTTTGGTTGTGGTGTGAGGTGAGAGGCCCTAGTAGTAGTGAGTGTAGTCACATGACATCCTGTGTCCAGCCTTTGGCGCCGGTGACGCTCACTAGTCTTTCGGTCGGCGATGTCAGAGGCAACATGCAGTATCCGCAGCTGCCGCCGAGTCGCCTACTGCTTCGCAGATCACATTCCCGTGTGTGATTATGACAATCGAGTCATGGCCTCCCTGTCCGACGAGGACGATGGTATTGACGAGGAGGAGTTGGCCCCAATGACGCTGCCGCCGGCTACCAAAAGCTGACTGAGCCATGCGTGCGGTACGAAGCGGAGGCAAGCGGTGGTTGGCCAGAGGTACTGGCCCGTCGCATTTCGCGTCATCCAGCGGTACAAGCCCCGGCTTTGCCTCCTCGCCTCGTCCCGGCTTGGCTCTTCGGTAGGTGTTGCAGATGCCTCACTCATGGCCACCGTGCGTCTGGTGTCTTCTCAGCTCGTTGCCATGCCTTGCCGCGCCGCTTAAGTCACACGGCGGTGAGCATTGTTACGCTCCAGCTTCATGCATGGGTCCGTTGGGATCCTTGGGGTTTTCTCTTGTCTGCACGCAAATGGCTTCGAGGATTTCGTGGGTCGAAATCATAAGAAGAATCAGTAAAAAAGTTACATCACATTTCATGGTGAGGATGAATTTCCCCTTGGAGCTACAAATTTGTGGCTTGGATAGCAAATGAATCAGTCAACTGGTGAATTTCTTAGTTTGTTTACCCTGTTGGGTGTCAAGTATCAGATCAGCAGCTAGCCCTGTCTGCATAAGAGCGATATTTCTCATATTCAGTGCTACATACGTCAGTTTTCGTTCATGTTGTGCATACACATTTACTAAGACCAGATATTCTTCGCTTTGCAGGGAACAATCCTCAGTTTTTTAAGCCTTGTTTGCTGTACTTGATCTGTGGATGGGAGGTATAGATGAAGAATCGCTACTCCTTGATATGAAAGAAGCATGTACTGATGTACGCACCTGGTATGCTCAATTTTTAAGCTCAAACATTCGACTTTGCGATGCAGTTTTGGGAAATGTGTTGCAAGGACAGAAATGATTAGGAATCTGGTGTTTCGTGTGTGAAACAGTAGTTACCTCATACAAAGTTGTTTGCTCAGGCCTGGACGATAGCTGATTGCAATTTTCTATATGTAATTGCTATGTCCTGAGATTGGGCGATTGGATTCTAGCGATAAATGATACTCTCTCCGTTTCTTGATGTAAGGTGTATAGTTTTTTAAAGAAAAATCCATAATAAAAGGTGTATTTGCTATTTATGGACAATTTGACCCATCAAAAAATGAGACCTAGTCTCAAAAGAGGGATTTAACGGATTGTATTTATTATGTGCCTATTAAGAACTCATTTCTAGCGATTTTTTCAAGTAAAAAAATGGTCTACTGTATGCAAAATACCCATGTCTTAATATTCGTACAGAAAACTATACACACTACATTCAGGAACGGAGGGAGTACTCTTTTTAGAGTCGTGCATGTGGACATTGGGGTGTATATTGTGCATGATCTGATATTTGGGGTTTTCTACTAGGAACTCAAGGGGTGGATATTTTTTTTGCATGTTTTTGTGGAGTTTTAGGATGTTTTATGCACGTTCTCATGGCCGGAATTCGCGTACATCTGAGCAGAGCCTCTGCTTGTGTTTCTAGTGAAAATTTTCAATACATGGAGGGAAGCAGGATGTAAATAGCATAGCAAGTATCTGTATTTTCGTGTTGCAACACCTCTCATGTTGATAACTGAAAGTCTGAAGCTCCTGTTGCAGTTTATGGAGATCACTAACTGCTGGCAGCCACTCTTAGTGTTAGATCTAAAAACACTCTGAATTCATTGTATGTTTACAAAAATAAAGAGTTCCATGTATAATGAGTCTAAAAAAAAGAGCAGAGCTAAGAGGCTGGCAATAATTACTTATTCAACAAACTGAGTTCAAAATATTGAATATGACGTATTCCTTTTCTTGGCAACTTTACATTGCTTCATTGATGGTGTTGCGGCTCCTGCATGGCGGGGGAGTTAGGATTTGGCCGCAGCAATCTGTGGGCTTCTCGTGGGGCTGCCGGCGACCAGTTCGTGCGGCGCGCGGCGGTGAAACTCTATAGATCTAGAGCGAATAAAAAGTGGTTTGGCGGTGGCTCTAGTCGTTTCTTCCGCCCAACGCACTGATCTACTTGCTGCCGATCGTTCTCGGTTTGGCTGTCGACGAGTTCCAAATGTCACCGCTGGCGGTTTTCACGGCTTGGTGTATGTGTTTCTGAACCTCTGGTTTGTATGGGATCCGGTTGTGTGCGTATACAAATTTAAAGCCGTGGGGCTTCAGGCGGGAATGTCATGAAGCTCCGTTTTCCGTTGACACCACGGGAATGTCGACGGTAGAGGCGGGAATGTAAAGATGAATATGATTGGATGATAAATGTTGGTGGGTGCGGAGTCTGGATGCGGCGAATACATCGCTTCACATAGTATTGTGCGGGCATGGCTTCAGGACGATGTTCGTGTTCGTACTGCACATGTGCATGTGAGGCTAGTGATTGGTGCTTCGCAGGGGCGGCTTCGGTGGGAGCGACAACATTAAGGGACTTCAGTTCGGGTGGTGCTTTCTGAGTGGTGATACTAGATAGATATTCAAGGTGAAAACATAAGATCTGACCTTCATTGGTTATACCTAGCCGTGGCATTTTCCTTGTTAAGGGGCATTGTCTAGAGAGTTCGGCTATTCTCGTGGGTGAAAATGTTGTGCACTGTTCCCTTCTTACAAGCGTCTCTTTTGGAAAACCTATTCTGTTGTGTGGGGTGTTGTTGATAGTTCGGTTTCGGCTGCTGCGAGTGACTGCCACTGTGGCGGGTCTCTTTTTCCTTTCTTCTTGTTCTTTTTTTTTTTTCTCTATGTGCATTATTGATGTCTCGACTAGTTCTCATCGTTACGCTGGTGTAGATGGCGGATCTAGGATGAAATCGGTGGGGGTGCCAAGCTAATCCTTAATAAGCTTACTACTCAGACATGATTAGTCTAAATACTAATAGATGAAACCATTTTTATAGTTTTGGATGGGCACCATGACAACCCCACTGAATACGCCCCTGGTACAGAAGTTAGGTGTAATAGGTATATATTCCCTTTGTCCGATAAAAAACTAATCATGGGTGACACACAATGTGTTTTGAAGCTCGGTTTTTGTGTCAACACATCTACATCGTAAATGAATGGCTCTGCAAGGTGGCGAAGACAGATCTTGAAAGCACCACCTAGTTGGTTTGGCGGCCGCGACCAGCATCAATGTTGCATCCACGGTTGCTTGGGTCGGAGGGATAGCGTGACATATCACATAATTCTTTCCGACTGAGGCTTGGAGATTCTTGACAGTCAAAGGGGAGGAGACATTGTGATGCGGCACATGAAAAATAATTGAAACGAAGGGTTATTGAGCAATCGTACAAACTTTGGACGTAGGAACTTAGAGCATCTCCAACAATTCTCCCTATACATTCGGGCGGACGGTCGAGACACGGTCCAGTCAAAAAAACACTACCCAACCAGATCCCCATATGTAGCCTAAACATCCGGACTATTCGGCACCCGTCGCATCCAAGCCATACGTGGGACGGAAATGTGGTTGCCGACGGAAATGTGGTTGCCAGACATGTCCGTCGCATAGGATGGCCCAGTCCAACCCTACACATACCCCACCCAGGACCAAACCCTAACCTCACTCTCTCACGGATTCGATCCAAATGGGGGTGCTCTTACTTGATTGGAGACGCTCTTACTGGTATCCAAAAGAAATATTTTACTTGAATCACGATATGCATGAAAGTGTGTAGTACAAGGGGCTTTTGCTCAATTACCAGACGCCATATGAGAATGTTTCCTAGGGCACGTCCCCTAGATAGCACGGTCCAAACACTGCTGGCACTCGAAATTTCCAGTGTGCATGAGCTCCAAAAGTCGACACGATGACCAGATGTCAATATTTCAGAAAGATATCTCACCTAAGCACTAATGAAGTGGGGTGATAGTCCAGATGCACTAGCCTACATCACATGATAGCATTGCAACTGTTGTTATGTATTGCTCAACAGAAGTGGTTGGGGTTGATAAACCAAAAATACAACTTGACAAGTAAGCACTGTTGAAATGTTGACTTCGACTTAGTCTTCCATGCATGCAAACATAATCATTTAAATGGTAACTGAATCATTGAAGCTTCCAACAGTTGATGTGGATTCAAGCTAAAAAATCTGTGAATTGGTACCCTATATCTAACAGATTTATCTTCTAGTATAGTTCTAATAAAGTGGTTCTCAACCAGGCACCCATATCTCAAGAAACAAATAAATTGAAGCATTAAATTCATTCAAGCAAATGGAAAGCAGTACATAGTGCACTAAAATATACTAGCAGCGAGAATATAAAGAGCTTGTTAGTTGTTACATAAAGAAGTGAACTCGGGATGGAGCTTAAGTAGCTGAATTAACTGGCATGGTTAGCATTCAGAACCCAAGATTTAAACTTGTAATGTAACACATGAAGAAAACATCATCTGCACATAACGTACAAGGGCATGTTAATGACTTCCATGATATACTGAAGAAGAAAAAGAAAGGCACGAACGGCACACAACAAAGCATGCTAACCTATTCAAATAACGGCTAACTATTGTTCCAAAACAAAAAACAAGCTTATCATGATACACCTGCACTTAAATCAACCCCATAATCTCCTACATCCCTCCCACAAACACTCGAAAATACATACACCACCCTAGTACCTTCTGGGCTTGGATGGCTATGAGGGTTCTTACTTCCTGAAAATTCCGCAGAACATGCAGCTAGGAAACTTGGGTGAAGGTGGATCAAGAGTAGGCGGAACATGTCGAGTACGGAAGGCCTGGTTGCCATCGTTGGACCTGCCGCCGCGCTACACCCCATCACGCCCCTACGCTGGACAGCTCCCGTGGACCCGACGCTTCGGGAGTGCCTTAGCTCCTTGAGTTCTAAGCTGTTGACCTCTGCCTCCCCAGTTGCTCCTTGATCCCCATGGTTCTAGTCTTCGGGCATAAGCCTGTCCTCCCAGATCAGACCAGATGAACCAGACCTCCTAAATGTTTGGGAAGATCTCTGCAGCTCTGCCATCTTCCTCTCCACTTAATTCGATGCCTCCCTACGTATGTTCGTGGGTGTTTGTTTCAGGGTTTGTACCTAGGGACTCCCATGGTGCATAATAACGACTGCAGTTGGGACTTGGGAGGAAATTGTGTACCAACCAAACCTAATACTATACATGCATATCAAGGAAGGGTAACCATAAGAAAATTCAGGATGAGTCACATGATGGCGACAACTGGAGAAGACTCGGGGAAAATGTAAGGTATGTATGCACAATGCATTGACATCAAGTCATGCATTAAATAAAGCTGGACCCTCAGCCTGCTTACATAAGTATTACTAGTTGTAACACCGTCTTGTTTGTTGTGATGTATTTAAGACCTAACAGGATATTAGCCTAAAGTAGCTTAACATTAAATGCAGAATCACATCAAATATCATTAACCCTTTCCGTTTTGTTCTAACATTCAATACACACCATTTCATCTTAATACTCACAATGATCCTCATCAATATAAACCCTTCCACATAAAACACATCAATGTAAAATTATACTCACAATTTACTTACTTTGCCTAGCGTCCTGTAGAGCTCCCCACTGCTCAATCAAATTATAACTGAAAAGAAAAAAAATAGCAATCCACATGATCAACAATACAGGCTCACGTCACTCATACAAAATATGGTATACATCTCTACTAATTTTCAACATTAGAACCAGTGAAGATGGACGTGTCAGAGCAGTTGGAAGGACTGTCTCTCTCCTTCTATCTCATTCCTAATAGGGCTTGACATCTTAGTTTATTAGTATTTTTTCATTGAACTAACCTGGAAAACCGACCAATACACCAATGCAGAGCGAGCGCATTGAATATCTGACTGCATAAAATCTACAGAGCCAATTTTCCAAATTGGATTCTGACATCAGGGGAAGGTTTTTACTAACCTGAGAGGTATGTGGTTGATTTTTCTATGAGAGCCTCTGACGAGGGGTAGACTCATCAAGACCCATGGTTAAGGTCCCTAGGTTATGAATATGGGGGAGAGAACGTGGTAGAGCTGGAAGTATCGTCGGCTGACAAGCAGGGCAAAGATTTTACCCAGGTTCAGGGCCCTCGTGTGGAGGTAACACCCCTACGTCCTGCCTGTCTGTTATTGCTTTGTGAATATGATGGTTACAAGAGTCCCGGCGAGATGTCGATCTCGCTAGGGTTTTGGTGGCTCTGAAAGTACGTGGTCTGGTTCGATGGCCCTCCCAGTCCTTAAATAATAGGCTGGGTCTCGGGTGTTCGTAACCGACTCGATTTACAAGTAAGGAAACTCTAAACCGACTATTGCTTCGCCAAACTTGGAGGATACTCCATCTTCGTGGGCCTCCCTTCATGGGCTTCATGTAGGCTCTGATAGTTGGGCCTAGTCGATACGTGCACCAGGTACCCTCATGGTAGGGTACCCGATAGGCATACCCATGTCAGTAGCCCCCGAGTACTTGTCTGATTCGAAGAGTCGGGCATGGACTCATACATCATGCACGTTATACTTTTTACATCTGTATTTAGAATTCTTATGAAATAGCACATGTTGGCTATGTCGAGTGTTTCATCGACTATGAGTTTTTGCTTATGATAGTCAAGGGATATTAGCTTAGCAGGCCCGGCACACACGACGGATCGGGGCCAGTTAACTACCATTTGTGGCAAAACCATACTAGCTTTCAATCAAACTCGAGTCCCCGGACTCGAATCTGGAACAAACTGGACAGACTCGAAACGGCCGTTGAGGTCTTACGGAATCGAACTGCAGTATAATTTTGAATCAACCCAACGCGTCCGTCGGGGATTTCATCATGTCTGCTGACACGGAAAATTTAAGGATAACGCTGCTGAGCGGTCCTTAGCCCAGCTCGACTGATCGGTGGGTCTTACCTTTGCACTATGCATGCAGCATCCAAGGATCGTCGGATCAACTCGGGAATATTTTGAGTGTGATTTTGCTTATGAACTTAGTCGAATGTTTCGTCGACTGACACTTTTGCCATTATTCTATCGGGTGCGCGACAGCGCTCCCGATGGGAGTAGCCCCCGAGATTGTGCTTTATTGCTTGCAATGGAGGATAATCTCAAAATCTTTTACCCTGCACATTTTAGTCAAAGAAATTTTTTGATACGCTCCCGATGGGAGTATGATGCTGCAGTCGAAAGAATTTCGACTGGCCTCTATGACCTTTGCTAAAAACCAACCGAGACTTATGCGAGAGACCACCCGAAGATATCATCGAGTGACTTTTATGCCAGTTGTGAAAGAGAGAACAACGTCAGCAATGACGCATTTTGCGACTGCTATCTCTGACAAGCGGTGGCGTGCTTGGAGAGGCTTTGATAAGACGTGACCCTGTTTTGTGGGCCCGTTTCTGCAGAGCTGACCAGGGATGACGCCGCGTGGACTTGATTTGACCGTTCTGGCGCGATTTTCACGGGGCGTGATGATGGTTTCCTGGATTCTCGTGCGTAGTGGGCGGAGTGGCCGCGACGGTTGCTCTCCGGGCTGCCACGTGTATGGCCAGATTTCGCGCGGAGCGTATGCCTTTGTTTTGACGGTTGCGATCGTTTTGCGATCTGTGGTAAATAGTGGAGACACGCTGGCAGAATTTTTTACTTGCCATTTGCTTTTGCGCCGCCCCTCGTCTCATCTTCTTCCTCGCGCCCACCTCCATTGCTCTGCGCCCAAGCTCTCTTCTCCACCCTCATCCATCGTTGCAATGGCGAAAGGTGGAGGCTCCAAGCGTGGTGCCGCCGCCGCTGCCGCGACCGATGCGGCCAAGGGCAAGAAGTCCGTGGCGGGTACATCTGCATCCGCCGCGCTGAAGAAGGGCAGCGGGGACTGGGCGAAGTCCACCATCAAGGACGCCCATTTGGTCAAGTTCCGCGAGCAGGGGTATCTGCCACCCGCGGAGCAGCTCGCCGTCCGCGCGCCGTCGCCCAAGGAGGTACTCCCCGAACCACGCGCCAACGAGCGTGTTTGTTTTGCGGAGTTTTTGCCTAGGGGCTTTTCGCTTCCCCTCCACGATTTCGTTCGTGGTCTTCTTTTTGCCTACGGGGTGCAGATCCATGATCTCACCCCAAATGGCATTATGCATATCGCGTGTTTCATCACGCTGTGCGAGTGCTTCCTCGGCGTCGCACCCAGCTGGGCGCTGTGGAAAGCCATCTTCATGGTACGGCCGAACAGAGGAGGTGGTCGCACCTACCCCGTCGGCGGCTGTGGAATCCAGGTGCGCAGCGACACCCGCTATTTCCGCCTGAAGACCGTCGACTCCGCCCAAGGCTGGAGGAAGGGTGGTTTTATGCGACTGTCGAGCAGGATGCAGCCGCCCCTTTCTCGACTGCTGCTTTCACCAGGACCAAGGCGTGGGATCACCAACTCTCAGCCGAAGAAATGGAGGAGGCAAGCCCTTTGCTGGCTCGGATCGGAGGCATGCTGGACAAGGTCACAGGCATCCATTTGATCGCCACCTTTGTGAAGAGGCGGGTGTGGCCACTCCGTGCCCGAGCGCACCCCATGTGGGAGTTTGAGGGCGCGGGTGACTCCACTCGGATGAGCCCAGAGGAGCTGTCAAGGAACGAGCTTGTGAATCACGTGCGGCACATCACCAACTTGACGACAGGCGACAAATGCGACGTCGACTGTCCCATTGAGCCGTATGGGGCGGAAAACCCTTTGCCTGAGGTATGTCTGCATTTTAAGAGTTTGCCACTCGTATGCTATGTGTTTGTTCGATTTGCTTCTGACTTTGCAATTTATGATGTATGCGATGCAGGACCACTCGACTGCCACCTCTCTCCCCTCTGCCAGAAAATGGTGAGACTGAAGAAACTCAGGTGCAGGTGGTGGACCCGAAAAGGGATCAGTCGCCCATCCCTTCTGCCACCACTTCGCATGCGGAGGAGGTCGAGGAGGACGCAGCGGAAGAGGTCCAATCTGAGGAAAAGGCCACCGCTGACCAAGAAGTCGACACCGCGCCACCAAAGCGTCGTCGACTGGCCAAGAAGGCGCCTTCTGCTGTGAGTTCACCCGCGAGGGGGCAGGGCTTGGAGGATGACGAGGAATCAGGCTCACCACCTGTTTTCCAAGCCGCTCCTTTGCGTGCGTGCTCAACAAGCTCAACTCTTCCTCTTCAGTCGAGTGGTACCCCAGCCTTTGGGGGACCAATTTTTGGCGACTCCGAAGATGAGGAAGATGAGGAGCACAGGTATGTGTTTTTTGAGTATGATATGAGAATTTTGTGCTGTCACATATTTGTGCTGACCATCTTTTTGCTTTGTTGTGTTGCTCACAGCGCTGAAAACAATCAGCCTGGGACTCCTCCAGTCGAGAATGTTCCAACCCTGGAGCACTCGAATTCTGCACCGACTGGAAACGAGACTGTCCAGCCAATGGCCACTGATGCTGTCACTGAAACGGCCAAGGTGACAGCCCCAGAGGTCGGGACATCAGTCGCGACTCCTGAACCGTGGATGAACCACGTAAGTACTTTTTGCTGACCCGTTTGACTTGGGACTGTGAGAGTTAGAATTTTGCTGAATTCGTGTGCTTGCAGCCCTTCTACATACCTTGGCAGATTCTGCCAAGGCTTATGTCCAGGTGGAGCAGGAGAGGGATACCATGCGCGCCGAGCTAGAGCGGCTCAGTCGTGAGTTCTCCTTTTTGCTTTTGTTTTGCTGAATTTCTTTTTGCAATGCTTGATTTTGTCGAGTATTGAATGCACGTGATTTTGCTGGGCCAGGCGAGAAGAAGGAGCTGGAAGATGCACTCGCCGCGCAGCGCGAAGAGTCGAAGAAAGAGCTGGCTGCCGCCACCAACTCAGCCGCTGCACGCGAGCGAGGATATGCTGACCAGCTCGCGGCACTCGCGCAGGCCATGGGAGGTGAGTAATCTTTTCTCCTTTTGATATGATGATATAACTGTCGAGTGTCATGAAATGACTTTTGCCTTTTTTGAATTGTGCAGAAGCTGTTGGCGCACCGGCCTCTGCGGACGTGGCGAGTGACGATCTTTCGCTGGAACAGGCTGTGGGCGGCTTAGGCGCCTATGCAACCAGGCGAAAGAAGCACTCGCCAAATCGACGAGCACACTTGGCGCTGTATACAGGTGGTGTTCCCGACTGGCGTAGTGCCGTCGACGGTGGATGACTTCGCCGACGTGTTTGGCCCCGGGACGTCCACCATGGCGGGTTTCGCTCGCGCCAACACGGTACGCGGATCCGAGTCCACCATCAAGCTTCTTATGGGACATGGGATAGATTGCGACTATGAGGCAGCACTGTCTGCGTTCCCTCGGAAGCCAGATGGGAAGCCCATTTCTCTGAAGGGGGTGAGCGGAGCCGCCGCGCGACTGGCCGAGGTTTTTATGAACACCATGGAGCGCCGGGCACTCGAGACTGCCAATCGTCTGCTTAGGAAATCGAATCTTAGGTTTAGGGTAGCTGTACCCTTTTTTTTTTATGCCTTGTAATGATACCTTCTGAACTGCGCGAGTCTGCGCTTTGTTTGTGCTACCTTGTTTATGCAAACAGTCTTTTGCTAATGTCTTTCACTCGAAGAGTTGTATGCTTATGACATGAGTTTTAGCTTCTGACACAAACTTTGTGTTTGTGATTATGCTCTTTGAACAGTCACGAGAACCTGCTACTGCGACTAGTTCCTCGCAGGCTCCAATCACCACCCGATCCCAGGGTCATTGGTAAATGATGCCAAGGTGATGGAGTATATGAAGGCCAAATTTGTGAGAATGGAGCAAGATCTGAAGGACGCCCAGGCTGAGCTGAATCGATTGAGGGCGAGACCCGCGTTGGCCACCCAACGCGAGGAATATGTGCTCGGGGAGATGGATCTTGTGAACAGGCAACTCGAGTGTAAGTTCGAGTCTTGCTCTGTTTACAAGCTTTTTGCGTAGCTATTGTCCTTTTGATCTGACTGGTGCGCCCGTGTTTGTAGGCTTTGTCGACAACTTCCAGGCTGAAAAGATTCGCGTGGAAGGGCGTCTGGATAGCGTGGTTGACGACCCTACGACTGGGCGTCAACACTTTTGGCTTGATAGGTACCATGCCCGCATACTCGCCACCCTGAAGGATCGCGTCTGGCGAAGTGCTGAACTGCTGGAGTTATGCCGGGCAGCGTTTATTCGCCTGAACGAGACTCTTTTTCCTGCGGGGCCACAACCACAAGGGATTCGTGCTTTGTTGAACATCTTCCGTCAAACAAATCCCATTCGAGAGTTGCTGTCTCAGAGACTTGTGATTGGAGCCAACGCTGCAATGGCGTATATGCGTAGTCGAAAACCAAGGTTGGTGTTGCGGACACCTGCAGCCGGAGAGGTTCTCGAACAAAGAGACCTGGATGACACGATCCAGCTGCGGAGACACTAATCGAGTGCACTCGCGAACAGCTTTGCGGTCCCGAGCTGCCCGTAAAGGACGAGCCTGAGGATTAGAATAGTTTGCGAGTGCAATTTTTGTATAGGGGGCAGCCCCCGAGTGTAATTTTTGACTCTTTGTATATTGTATAGTTTGTATACTTTGATTTTTTGTCGAGCCCCCGAGTCAGTCGAGCGGGGTTTGTGAAATATGTGTTGGTTGTGAACCAATGACTGTGCAGCCCCCGAGTATTCGAGTGCGGCTGCAGAGTTTTTGTGTTCTTTGTTTGGATCCTTGTTACGCAGCCCCCGAGCATTCGGGTGCGGCTAAGGCATTGTGTTTCTGCAAGAGCGAGAGCTCATTTGATCGATAACACAGCCCCCGAGGGTTTCGGGTGCGGTTAAGGTATGAATTATGCGGGTAGTAGCCACAAAGAAGTCGAAGGAACATTGATTTTATTCCTCTTTTGAATGTTAGGCTGCAGGCCGCCTCATTAAAAACCTTCCAGTCCCCTTAGGTACCCTGGTAAGGAAAAGAGCGCGTCTGAAACCTGCAGCCATCCGACATATAGCCTATTACATTGTATGACTGTGAGCACTTTATGCGTAGAAACGGCGCAGATGCGCAACGTTCCAAGGATTATGAGAGAGTTCGCCTGTCTTCGCGTGCTTCAGTCGATATGCGCCTCCACCAAGGACCTCCGTGATGATGAAGGGACCTTCCCATGGGGAAGCGAGCTTGTGCACCTTCTTTTGCTTCAGTCGAAGAACCAGGTCCCAACGACGAAGGACCTGGTTCGCAGTCGACGGCTATGGTAGTTGCGAGTCCTGCTGGTAAACAGCTGTGCGGGCCAAGGCCGTGTCTCGCGCTCATCGAGCAAGTCGACTGCGTCTTCGAGTGCTTCTTCCGCGTCTTCTTCATTGTATGCTTCAACTCGTGGCGCATTGAACCTTACATCTGATGGCAGAATTGCCTCTGCACCATAGACCATGAAGAATGGGGTGAACTGCGTAGAAGTTGTTGTGCGTAGGCTCCATAGCACAGATGGTAGTTCTTCGACCCAAGCACCCGCAGCTCTTTTGAGTGGCACCAGGAGGCGCTTCTTGATCCCACTCGTCACAAGTCCATTGGCCTTTTCGACTTGGCCATTGGATTGTGGATGTGCCACGGATGCGTAGTTGAGCGTAATGTCCTGCTCTTTGCAGAAGGTTTTGAACTCCTCAGCCGTGAAGTTTGTGCCGTTATCAGTGATGATACTGTTTGGGACACCGAAGCGGTAGATGATGCTCTTTATGAAGTTGACTGCCGTAGTAGCAGTCGAATTTGTGATGGGGACCGCCTCGATCCACTTTGTGAACTTGTCGACTGCCACCAGTAGGTGAGTATGCCCGCCATGCGATGATTTTTTGAGTGGCCCAACCATATCGAGCCCCCATTGGGCGAAAGGCCAGGCCAGCGGTATAGTCTTCAACGCCGATGCGGGTGCGTGCGGCCTTGTTGCGAATTTCTGGCAGCCGACGCACCTTTTGACTATGTCCTCCGCGTCTTTGAGTGCTGTAGGCCAGTAAAACCCTGCGCGAAAGGCTTTGGCTACGAGTGATCGACTGCTGGCGTGATGCCCACAGGTACCTGCATGAATGTCTCGAAGTATGGCTTGGCCATCTTCGAATGCGATGCATCTTTGGAACATACCTGATATGCTGCGCTTGTATAACTCGCCGTTGATAACGGTGTATGCTTTTGATCTTCGAGTCACGCGTCGGGACTCGGTTATGTCATCTGGTAGCTCGCCACGGAGTATGTAAGCCAGAAAAGGTTGAGTCCAGTTGGCTCAATGAGATACCTCGACTGGGGGGTCCTCTGTGCTAGGCACTTTGCTTTTGGTGGCGTAGTCGACGGAGGAGGCTCTCGTTTCTCCTTGATAGATCTGTGTTCGATGCGCTCGAGGAAGACACCAGGTGGAATTTGTGCGCCAGTTGAGCCAAGATTGGCTAGCATGTCTGCTTCTTCGTTACTTTCCCTTCCTATGTGCCTCAACTCACAGCCTCGAAGCTGCCCTCCAGTGTGTTGTACAGGTCGCGATAAGCGATCATGTTGTCCGCGATTGCGTCGCAGGCCTTCATTGTTTGCTGCACCACGAGATTGGAGTCGCCGTAGATCATCAATCGAGTGCACCCAAGTGCTTTTGCCATCCGCATGCCATGGATCAGGCCTCGTATTCAGCCTCGTTATTGGAGGGTAGTTTGAATCCCATCTGCAAAACATAACGTAGCTTGTCCCCTTTTGGTGATATGAGGATGACGCCTGCGCCTGCGCCTTCGTGTTTCTTGGACCCATCGAAGTACATGGTCCAGGAATTGGACACGTCTGGTGCTCCAGGTAATTGGGCCTCTATCCACTCGGTTGTGAAGTCGGGTAGGACTTGTGCTTTGATAGCCTTCGGGTGCTCGTACTTGATGTCTCTTGGAGCCAGCTCGATGAGCCATTTTGCGACTCGACCCGTTGCATTGGGGTTTGTGAGGATATCACCGATTGCTGAGTTACTTACCACGGTGATCGGGTGCTCGGTGAAGTAGTGTGTCAACTTCCTTGAGGACATGAATACAGCGTATGCCAGCTTTTGATAGTGCGGGTACCGCTGTTTTGATATGGAGAGAACCTCGCTAGGTAGTAGACTGGACGTTGTATGCTTTGGATGTGCCCCTCCTCCATGCGTTCGACTACCAGTACGGTGCTCACCACCCTGTTTGTAGCCGAGACATACAGGTAGAGTGGTTCCCGTTCCTTAGGTGCGACGAGGATCGGAGGGCTTGTGAGGATCCGCTTGAGATCTGTGAAGGCTGCTTCAGCTTCTGGCGTCCACTCGAACTTGTCCGCCTTCTTCATCAGTCGATAGAATGGTAAGCCTTTTCACCCAGTTTGCTGATGAATCGACTGAGCGCTGCTACTCGTCCTGCTAGTTTCTGCACATCGTGAAGCTTTGAAGGCCTTTGCATTGTGAGGATGGCCTGTATTTTCTCCGGGTCTGCTTCGATTCCACGGGCAGAGACTAGGTACCCTAGGAGCTGCCCGGCTGGAACGCCGAACGTGCACTTCTTAGGATTGAGCTTGATATGGAAGCGTTTGAGGTTTGCGAACGTCTCCCTCAAATCGTCGAGTAGTGTGTGTTCTTCCCTTGTGGTAATGACAATGTCATCCACGTAGACCTGGACGTTGCGTCCGATTTGCTTTTTGAGGCAGTCCTGCATCATGCGCTGGTATGTTGCACCCGCGTTTTTGAGCCCAAAGGGCATAGTTGTGTAGCAGTAGACCCCGAGTGGGGTTATGAACGCCGTTTTTTCTTCGTCTTCTTGCTTCATCCTTATCTGGTGATAACCTGAGTAAGCATCCAGAAAGGAGAGTCGTGCGCATCCGGCGGTGGAGTCGACGATCTGGTCGATTCGGGTAGCGGGAAGTGATCCTTTGGACAGCACTTGTTCAGCGCTGTGAAGTCCACGCACATCCGAAGGATGTCTGTATGCTTCTTTCTACGAGTACGGGGTTGGCCACCCATTGTGATTTCTTGATTTCCCTAATGAATCCTGCTGCGAGTAACCGGTCGACTTCAGATTCGACTGCGGTTCGCTTTGGGCCGGAGATTCGACGCATCGTTTGCTTGACTGGCTTTGCATCTGGAAACAATTGGAGAGAGTGCTCGGCGAATTCCCTGGGAATACCTGGCATGTCGGCTGGACACCACGCAAATATTTCCCAGTTCTCACGGAGGAATTCGACGAGCGCGCCTTCCTATGCGATAGGCAGGCTCGAAGATATGTTGACTGTCTTGGACGGATCGGTCGGGTGCACCTGATGCGACCTTGTGTCATTTGTAGCATTGAAGGATCTGTCGACTGCCAACTTCTTATGCTCGGAAGGAGTGTGCGGTCGTTGGAAATCGCCAGTCGGCGAGTGATTCTTCCACCCCGAACATCTCGGAGATTTTGCTGAACTCGCGGTCGCAAGCATCGGACCTTTGAAAGTTTCCACGGACAGTGATGACTCCCTTTGGTCCTGGCATCTTCAGCGTGAGGTACGCATAGTGTGGCACCGCCATGAATCGAGCAAACGTCGGGCGACCAAGAATAGCATGGTATTGTGATTTCCAGTCGACGACCTCGAACTCAATCGACTCTGTCCTGAAGTGGCTTTTGTCCCCGAACGTAACGTCGAGTTGTATGGTGCCTTCTGGGCTAATTGCTTTGCCAGGAACAATACCGTGGAAGGTATTTGAAGATTTTGGGAGGTTTTCGACTGACCTGTTCATTTTGCGGAGCGTGTCCGCGAAGATGATGTTTATGCCGCTGCCTCCATCCATGAAGACCTTGGTCATGGCGTAGCCTCCTATTTGCGCGTCGAGTACCAGAGCCGCGTGCCCTGGTCGAACTACAGCTGGGGGATGATCCTCTCGACTGAAGCTTATGATGGTTTCCGATCCCTTCAGAAATTCGGGCACGGCAGGAGGTGCCATGACAGCCATGTTCACTGTCGAGTGATTAGCTTTTGCTGCCTGTTGGAGGGGCGACCCTTTTGTATCATGTACATCTGCCCGTGGGGCTGTGGATATTGATCATCTTCCGCCCGTAGTACGGGTTGTATGGCACCTGCGAGGTTTGCGCCTGGAGCAGGCTGTGGTGGTGGTTGCGGTGGCGGCTGTGGCGCCATGAGAGCGGGCACAGCGTTCGGCTGTGGTGCGGGTGCAGGCGTGGGCTGAGCAGGTGCTGGGCCGTACCTTTTGAGTCGTATCATGTAGTCAGTCGCCATTTGGTCGAATTCCCTGCAGTTCCTTAGGGTGTGATTGGAGCGTAGTTTTCCGTCGTCCCCCTTGAAGAGGTGGAATCTGCACCAGTCGTCCATCTTTTCCTCGAATGACCGCTCGGGTTTTGCGTCGCTGCGTTTGCGCCATTCTTGCCTTTTGTAGCTGTCGCTCCGCTGCTCGCGATCTCGACTGTCCCGTCGATCATCCGAGCGTCGATTGCTTCTATCTTGGTCTCCCGGGTTGTGTGTATCCAGCCGCCATGAACTCGGGTCTGTTATCGTCGTAAGGACGTTTGGAACGTTTGCGCCTGCGATCTTCTCTGTATGAATCTCTGCGGCCTCGACTGCCGCTTTCGTAGTTGTCGCGTGTGGGGAAGCACGGGATCTGCGTACAGAATCCTCTCCATCTGCCCACTCAGTCGCAACTTTGATGAGGTCAGCCAGGGAGGTTGGCTTTTCACGACCAAGTGCCTCTTTGAAGTCCTTCCTGGCGAGACCTTGTATGAAGGCATCCATGGCCCTGTCTTCTGACACTTTGCCAACCGAATTGCGTATTTCGGTCCACCGCCGTATGTATGATCTCAACGACTCGTCTGATCGTTGAGTGCATGTCCTTAATTCTCGAATGTCTTCGGGCGCTCACACAGAGGCTCGAAGTTTTTGATGAAGTCTCTGCGGAAATCGTCCCACGAGTCGTATGATGATGGAGGGAGCGACTTGAGCCAGTCGCGGGCAGTTCCTTCGAGCATAGTCGTATGTACTGCATCGCCGTGGTGTTCGTGCCACGCTGGCATGCCACGGCGAGTCTGTAATCTTCTACCACCCGGAAGGTTCTTGGCGACCGTTGTACTTGGGTTGTTCGCCTGTCAACTTGAACCTTTGGGCATCCGCGTCTCACGGATGCGTCGAGTGAAGCACAATGCTCCGCATGGCTCTGGTTCACGATCAGAGTATGAATCGCTGCTATAGGATCTTCGAGATCTGCTTCTGCTGGACCTGTGCCGGCGCGTGCTTCTCCTTCCTTCATCCGAGTGGTGGCTGCGACCACTGCGATGATGTGCTGCGTGTCGTGAGTCGACTATGTCGCGATCGCGATTCCTTGCTGGAGTTTTGTCTTCTGGCTGTATAGCCTGTGCCGCTAGAGCTAGCGATTTGAGTTGTTGGCGATGCAGGGCTGCGTTAGGGTCATTCGCCGGAGGTTGCATTGCCTTGAGGTAAGCACCTACGGAGAATAATGCACCCGCAGCAGTTTTGGGCACTGGGATTCCGTTAGCGTCCTCTGTCATGAACGACAGGTTACGGGTGATTGCTACCCTTTCATGTTCTGGAAGGCTTGCCAACCGCGACCTAGGTCGTGGGGTTGGTTGCATTGTGGACCCGAGGGATTGCTCCCTTCTTCGGGCACTCGAGAGGCTGGCTTGCCTTTTGCGCTCTCGAGCGTCGCTCGGTAGTTTTGCAGTCGAATTGACTCCTGCCAGTTGAAGTACTGGAAGGTCAACATCTCCTCTGGGGTGGAATTTGGTGGCATCATTGTGCACTCCTTTATGACTTTATCTGCTTTTGCTGCCATCTCCTCCGTGATTGTCAAGGTTGTGACCCCATCCGGCATGGTTACCGTGCATGGGAATTGTGCAGGCCTGCGAGCGGCTGCGTCTGCGGATGATTCTGCGGTGAAGGCCACGTAGACCTGATGGGGCGTGACCCGAGGACAGGTGTATGTGCTGTCGATTCCAGTCATGGACTCGACGTCGCCGTCGAGGCTCATGTCAGAGCCAGTATGTTCATCGAGTAGATCTTCGAGGCGAATCTCGTTGTCGTGTTCATCGCCTATGCTCATCTCGGTGTTGGCGAAGCCATTATGGATTTCTGAGTCGAGGTTGGTGTTGGTGAAGATCTCCGAGTCGACGTTGCTGTCGTTATGAATCGCGGGCTCGTAGAAGTCATCGAGGGAGATCCCGCAGTCGAAACTTCGTCGAGTGGTAGGTTGAAGTCGACGTTGCTTGTGCGGTATGCTGATTCTGCCTCCTCGCCTTGGAGTTCCGTCATCATGAACCTGTCGATCTCGCCGGTCGACATGGTTGTTGCGGGCGAGCAGGCTTCAGGAATCGACGACGGGGCGAGCGCAGTCGACGGAGCCTCGAGTGCGCCCAGCACCGTTGTTGCGGATCTGTCGAGTCCTGCGTGCCAAGATTGTTTACGAAAAAATTGAATGCTCCAACAGTTAAGCTCAAACCTGATTCAAGGCCGGAAAACGCCTCCTGAAGCTGGCGAGTGCGGATTGAAATTCATTGGAAGAGCAGATGCGCTTTTTGCAGGTGAAGCGGGCAGGCTGCCGCTTTTCGAGTGGATCGGCGAGTCGCCGTGTGTCGCCTGGATCGGCGAGTTGCTGTTTGCTGACATGGCCGGCGAGTTGCCGTTTGCAGATGAGATCGGCGAGTTGCCGTTTGCTGGTGTGATCGGCGATTTGCCGTTTGCTGTTGGGACCGGCGAAACTTCGAGTCCAGCGCTATTCTTTCCCACAGACGGCGCCACTTGACGAGGGGTAGACTCATCAAGACCCATGGTTAAGGTCCCTAGGTTATGAATATGGGGGAGAGAACGTGGTAGAGCTGGAAGTATCGTCGGCTGACAAGCAGGGCAAAGATTTTACCCAGGTTCAGGGCCCTCGTGTGGAGGTAACACCCCTACGTCCTGCCTGTCTGTTATTGCTTTGTGAATATGATGGTTACAAGGGTCCCGGCGAGATGTCGATCTCGCTAGGGTTTTGGTGGCTCTGAAAGTACGTGGTCTGGTTCGATGGCCCTCCCAGTCCTTAAATAATAGGCTGGGTCTCGGGTGTTCGTAACCGACTCGATTTACAAGTAAGGAAACTCTAAACCGACTATTGCTTCGCCAAACTTGGAGGATACTCCATCTTCGTGGGCCTCCCTTCATGGGCTTCATGTAGGCTCTGATAGTTGGGCCTAGTCGATACGTGCACCAGGTACCCTCATGGTAGGGTACCCGATAGGCATACCCATGTCGGCCTCCTGGTTATTTCTAGGTATGTTATCCAACTGTCGCTTGAAATTCCTCTCCTCACATGGCATAAAATAGTAGAACAGGGCACTAATATGGTAATAATGGAGATATTGAAGAAACCAGTGCAAATTGTGCAATTTTTCAGAAACATGTGGTAGGTTGCGGCTGAGCCACCAACATATTAACCTTAATTAAAATTTATCAAAGCAACTTATGCTAACATTCTTCATCACAAAATGATTATCCGTCCAACATGTCAAAGGAAAATATGAATCCTTAACGTTTGCAGGCTTGCAGCAATATATAGATTTTATTTTTACAAAAGTAGAAAGAATAGGAAAGAACTAGTCATTATGTAATAACATTTTCCATAACATGAATCAATGAGATACAGTTGCTATTTACGCTTATATATCACCATCAGAAAAATTCAAGCACGAATATTACAGCCTGCTAACAATTTCATGCATGCAAGAAGCACATTAGTAATAGCATAGGTTAAGCAAACTATCATATGATTTATAGTATCATGCACAAAGGCAGACACTGTTGATTCTTGCTTGTAACATAAACTTTGCAGACATACCGAAATAAAGTTCATAACCGTGCCACAATGTTTAACCGCTGTGATCCCTAACTTATAGTTAAGAACGTGGCAACATGAAGTAACAAGTTAATTAACATAATTTGCCAACTATAGCAGCTAGCATGCCTGAATACTGTTCCTTCCTCGTAAAACTGACGAGAATGTTAATTTGTCTGCAGAAAATTGACACTGCATGTTCCATTCTCTTTGACAGAAGTGCTCCCAAGTTGCTAAACAGCTGCCATAGTCATCATTCTGACCAAGTTGAGCAGAAAACTGACAACATTGCAGTTCATATGCACTTGCTCCAGTAAGTTGGGCTAGGCAATTGAAATCCTACCCTTAGCCTTGAGAAGCTCAGTCAAAGATTTGGGACCCTCGAAACCATTTGACAAGAATCTCCCATGAGGCACGCGAGCAACGCAATGGCTAAAACTTGACTTGGATACACAATTCTCTTCTTTTATCTGAGCCAGGGTTTTTGGCCCGGTAAAATCTGTCATAGGATGTTTAGAAGATCTAGCAGAAATTGTTTTGTTCTGTTTTCCTCTACGCTTCTTCTTTTGTCCTCTCAAGGTAGCACAGACAGCCGACTGAGGAAACTGTTCCGTCAAAGAATCTTGCCTGCGATGAGTGGATCTTGATTCAACCTCGTGGGAATCACTCACGGGTTGAAAACCCCGATGCTTTTTAGTGTGACCCTTCCTGCCCTTGGCATTTTCTCTTCTCACGTCTTCTCTTTGAAGAGTGTCTTATCTCAGTATGCGGACGAGGAAAAACATCTGCAGCTGAGCTGATGAAGTTTCTGGCATAGAATAACCTTTCACCATACTCATCAGAAGTTGGCCTTACAAGATTTCCTCTATTGTGTGGTACATGTCCCAAAGTGGTCTCAGTACCATGGTCTTGAACTCCTTCAAGATGACTAAGATACAAATAAGCATGTTGATCATCAAAGCCAGAAAATTGCCCGTAGTACCGCGAATCATAATAATCCCGGTCATAACAAACTGGATCTCCAATATCATATTTCGCATGAAGCACTTGAGAATTTCTTTTTTGTGCCAACTGTTGCTCATGATCATTCTTGTTAGAGAGCCTGTAATCTACAAGCACATCAAATCCAGGGGACGAATCACGACCTTCATCTTGGTCTGTATCCTCCATTGCTGAATCTTTGAGCTCTGATCTGAGTGGGTGGAACATTTCATGTGTTTGCCCATACCAATTGATGTTTCAGGTGCAGTGGTAATATCACCATCATATTCGGGATATCTTGACTCATGAAATTCTTCTGAGTGGCATTTCTGTATGTGGTAAGGGTGTCTTGACAAGGATTTGCTTGAGCATTCTTCGATACCTGAGCCTTCTCATCTCCAGCAGAATTTTCATTGACATCAGGATTGAATGTAGTAGCTTCAGAAGTAATTCCCACATCATTGTTAGGAGTTCGAGGCTCGTGTAGGAAAGAACAATTGTCAGCTTTTGTACAGCGTGAGCTGTAGTAGAAAAAACAAGGACTGGTTGCCTTGAAAGAAGTAGAACCATATGCCGAGGTCGGGACTGACAAGGACTTGGTTCTGCTGAAATTTTCCATTGGCTGCAACAGAAGAAGCTAATCAGATAACGAGTATCACCAAAATGATGCCATTCAAAATAACACGGCTAGGAAAGTTAATAGGAAACTAAGATTCAGTGAGGTGTGGTTGTGCACCCACTTCATCCATGTTGTCGGGGGGCTACCCCCGGGTAGGGCAAGTTGTGGTATAAAGGGCTATAAAAAGTGGACCGGGTCATGGTCAAAACGGGTCAACCAAGACCCGGAGGGACCGAGACGTGGTGTGACTACAAACCGACTCATGGCCACCGGGTCACTTAGGCCAGGTCATGTTAACCGACATACAAATGTCGGCCTGCTCTTGTTCTTTCTTATGTGCAGGAGAGGGACGAGGAGAATCCGGCACACCCTGCCGGGTTAAGGAAGAGAAGAAAGTTTACCTCGGTTAAGAAGTCAATGGCTTTTGTCTTCTGGCCTGGCAGAGGAGCACGCCTGGCCGGAGAACCCGGAGCCTGACAGACCGGCGTCCCGGGATGGGACAGCCCGGATAAGCTGGGACAAGACAGGAGGAGTCTTGTCATGGCAGAGACGACCCGGAGATCCCGGAGGCGCGGGTCTCCTGCAGGAATCCCGGAGGATCTCTGCAGGAGCACATGCTGCCACCGTTGAGGACAGAGCCGTTGTTACCAGGACTGCTATAAGTACCCTTGTACCTCCTCCTGTGCGAGGGACGGAAGAAGAAAGAGCCCATTTGTCCCCTTTGTGTTTAGCTTCATCTTCTACCTCATACCACCGTTCATAGTTTAGCAATACAGCTCAAGGAGCAGATCTTGTACTTGTGCTTGTGCTTCACCCATATACATCGAGAGGCAGGCAGGAGTAGGGGTGTTACCTCCTCACGAGGGCCCCGAACCTGGGATAATCGCGTGTGTGTTTTTGTGTGTTCTTGGTTCGATGTCTGTCCGTGCGCGCTTCTCAGCGTGCAAGCCCTCCCCGGATACCTCCAGCGTCCATACGGCCCCACACTTAGCCATACCCATGGCATCTGCCGCGACACCACCACGACACATGTCCAAGTTCCATTTGGCTTGGATTTGGGTGCTTATTCTTCTTAATTACATTGATACCTAGTCCTTCCTATGCATCTATGAAAAAAGGTTCAACAAACCATTCGAGTCAAGTAAAAGAGCATAAAGAATGTAAAGCATGAACTTGCTTCATTCAATAAACTCAGGAATTGCTTAACAAAGCTAGCACTATCAGGGTAAGTCACTGAAATAGGAAAACCCGATATTGTATTTGTAGATTTGGTACATGAGCATAGACAAAGACAAATTGTTTGATGTCAGCTTGTCACAAATTCACAATGTAAACAACACTTTCTCCACAAAATTGTTGCTAACTTCGGCTAACAGTAGGTGGGCTCGGTGTGCATAGTGGAATTAAAGAATTAGGGACAATGTAAGCCTAGAATAAGCTGAAGGGTGTTTGCAATTTTATATAGAAAATGCTCACAAGGAGTCTGATCTATTAGAAAAACAGATCCACTGATAATGACATCTTAGGCATGCAGCCCTTCTTCGAAAATTGCACCACCACCAAGTTAGCTTAGCATAAGCGTAACAATGACGCCCATCACTAACTACCAAAGCAACGTCCTAGGCATGCAAGCAAGCAGGGACACACGGACGTTTTTTTCACGATTAAGAAGCACAGACACATATATCAATTGAAAGGTCGTATTGAACTATTGAACTCAGTTCGAGCGGAAGTAGGAATCACGCACAGGGTGGCGAAAGGTGCAGCTTGGGTTGACGCAGTTGCCATGGAACGAGTACCAGCAGTTCCTGGGGTTGAACCGTGCCCCCTCGCAGTGGCGGTACTCGCACTTGGACCCCTGCCACCAAAACCCCCCACACAAACTCCGATCAGTAAATCAATCAACGGAGACGCCATGTAGCACCATTCGCCGGCCAAGAGAGGCGGAAACCCAACGAATCGACGGATTTGCGCTAGAGTTTTCCGCCGTACGGTACCTTGGTGCAGCTGACACGGGAGACGAGGAAGAAGACGCAGTCAGTGTTGCTCCTCCTCCACCGCGGGTCCTCGCCTTCCTCTGCCGCCGCCGCGGCCACCATCGCTCCCCTACTCCCTCGTCCGCTGCGTCGTCGGTGGAGGAGGTGCCCGCGGTGGCGGCGTGGGAAATGGGAGGCCGCGGAGGACGCGACGATTCGGGAGGAAGGAAAAAGGTTTTGAACTTTTTTGTGCGTTGGGTCTAGGAACGAATCGCCTTCTTTTGGGCAAATGTATTTGAGTCCCTCGACGTTTAGCATTTTCACAAAAAAATATGTGCACTTGTTTCCATGTACACCTCGCCCGTTTATCATCTGAGATGGTGGTCAAAGAGTGGTCATCAATTTCAGTTGGTAACACACCGTTGGAGATATGGCAAAATAAGATTCGTCATCTCCGGGCTTACCTTCGAGGATGGGCAAAAAATATCAGTAGCGTTTATAAAAAAGAGAAAGAAAGATTACTAAGTCTTATCGTATACTAGATATCAAGGCCGAAACTACACAAAACGCTAAGAGATGCCAACCAGAAAATAGATGTTCTTAGAAGAGAGGAGGAAGCTAAGTGGGCACAACGAGCAAAGGTTAAACATATTCAGGAAGGGGAGATAACACTAGATACTTTCATCTAATTGCAAATGGAAAACATAGACGGAAACGAATTTTTCAGCTCGAACAAGATGAAGGAACAATCATAGGGCAAGAAAATATCAAGAATTATATAACCAACTTTTACAAGAAATTGTTTGGTAATTCGACTGACCACCATGCCTCACTAGTCGAGACCAAAACAACGGATATACCCCAAATCTCTGTAGAGGAAAATGAGATACTTACATCCGACTTCACAGAGAAGGAGGTGTATGATGCGATTATGCAAATGGAGAAGAACAAAGCACCAGACCGGATGGGTTCCCCGCAGAGTTCTATCAGAAATTCTGGGGATAATTAAACATGACCTAATGAATATGTTCAGAGCTTTCCAAAGGGGTGAACTACCGCTATTTCAACTTAACTACGGGAATATTATTTTGCTGCCAAAAAAAGAAAATGCTGCTCAGATTCAGTAGTACCGCTCTATATGTCTCCTTAATGTCAATTTTAAGGTTTTCACTAAGGTGGGAACAAATAGAATTACAGAGGTGGCACATAAAGTGATTAGACCCACACAAACAGCCTTTATGCGGGAAAGACATATCCTCGAGGGAATATTGATTTTACACGAGACAATTCATGAACTTCATAGGAAGAAAATGGATGGGGTATTACTAAAAATTGATTTTGAAAAAGCTTATGATAAGGTTCAATGGCCTTTCCTACAACAAGTTATGCGTATCAAAGGGTTTCATCCTAAGTGGTGTAAATGGATAGAACATTTTGTTACTCGAGGGAGTGTTGGTATTAAAGTAAACGATGATCTAGGTCATTACTTTCAAACACAAAAAGGCTTGAGACAAGGTGATCCTCTATCACCGATCTTATTTAACATAGTGGTTGATATGCTTGCTATCATGATCGCGCGAGCCAAAGAAGATGGACAAGTAGATGGACTAATACCCCACTTAGTAGATGGGGGGTATCAATCCTTCAATATGCTGATGACAAATTACTTTTTATGGAACATGATCTCGAAAAACACTGAATATGAAGCTTATTCTCTGCATTTTTGAACAGCTATCCGGTTTGAAAATTAATTTTCACAAAAGTGAGATCTTTTGTTTTGGCAAAGCTAAGGAAGTTGAGTAGCAATATAGGCTACTCTTTGGTTGCGAGTGTGGGACATATCCTTTTAGATATCTGGGTGTTCCAATTCATTTTCGTAAACTTACAAATGGAGAATGGAAGAAGCTAGCAAGCTGGGCTGTAAAACTATTGTCTTATGGAGACCGGCTAATTCTGATTAATTCCGTTTTGACAAGTCTCCCTATGTTCATGTTATCTTTCTTTGAAATACCTATAGGGGTACGGAAAAGACTGGATTTTTTTAGATCCCGGTTCTTCTGGCAAAGTGATGGCCACAAACGGAAATATAGATTAACTAAATGGAATATTATGTGCAGACCTAAAGACCAAGGAGGACTTGGGATAGAGGTTCTACAGATTAAGAACAAATGTTTATTAAGTAAGTGGTTGTTCAAGATTTTGTCCGAAGAAGGTGGGGTATGGCAGGAGCTAATTAATAATAAATACCTGCATGTGAAATCCTTATCCCAAGTGCAGAGTAAACTGATTGACTCCCTGTTTTGGAAGGTGCTAATGAAGGTGAAAGTTGAGTTTTTCGTCTGTGGGTCATTTGTTGTAGGGAACGGAGAGAGTACGCGTTCCTGGGAAGACACTTGGCTTGGGGATACGCCCCTCTCTAGTCAATATCCTTCCCTATGAAACATAGTTCATCGAAAACAAGTTTCGGTGGCTGATGTTTTGTCCCAGGCACCTCCTCCAAACTTAGGTTTTAGGAGGGCGTTAACCGGAAAATAAGTGGACAAGATGGTTATATTTGGTAAGTCGGCTAATGCAGGTCAACCTTACAAATCAAAAAGATGTGTTCAAGTGGGAATTAACAAATACTGGTGTTTTTACGGTAAAATCTTTGTATCTAGATTTCATGAGTGATCATACAAGGTTTCTCCGTAAATATCTATGGAAGATGAAAGTACCTCTAAAAATCAAGATTTTTATGTGGTTCTTATACCGGCAGGCTATTTTAACAAAGGATAATCTAGCCAAGCGTAATTGGAATGGTTGTAAAAAATGTTGTTTCTGTGATCAAGATGAAACAATTCAACATTTTTTTTTCATGTCCCCTTGCTAGAATGACTTGGCGTATTGTTCATATAGCTTTCAATATTAAACCCCAAAAGATATATCAAACTTATTCGGTAATTGGCTAAGGGGAGTCTCGAAAACAGAGAAGGTTCAAATTCGAGTTGGTGTTTGTGCCTTGCTTTGGGCCATTTGGAACATACGAAATGATTATATCTTTAACAGAGCGAAGAAAACTTCTTTCATGCAGGTTATCCCGATGGCTACTCGTTGGATCCGTACGTGGTCCTACCTACAATCAATGGAGAAGCGCGGCGCAATGAATTTTGGGTGCAGCCGCCTGGAATCGGTCGCATCGGATCTATATTCCCAGTTCAGCTGGCGTTCTGATCTTAGGATAACATGTTAATGCAGAGCCATTTTATGTTGTCCTTGTTTTTTCGTTGGCTGATTCATGTCGCAATTCTATGCGACCAGTGATGTTTTAAGGTTGTAAGAAACACTGAGTTTTAATAAATAATAAAAGCCGCATGCATCAATCGATGCAGAGGCTGGGACTGCCCCTTTTCTAATTAAAAAAACCTCCGTATCAAAATATAAGACTCTACCTACTTTTTACACACATATATCTAGACATGTTTTAGTACAAGATTCACATGAAACTTGCACTAAAACATGTCTAGATACATGTGTATAGAAAGTAGGTAGAAATCCTTATATTTTACTCCCTCCGTTCCAAATTAGATGACTTTCCTTTCTCCACATGTAGATATATCTAGACATGTTACATGTATAGATACACGTGCATGTGGACAAATGAAAGTCATGTAATTTGGAACGGAGGGAGTATTCATGTAGTACGTCTATTTTGTGCTTGTGAAAATGAAATTGTGATAGTACTATACTTTGTTTCTCAATAGTAGTTTCCTGCAATTTCTTGCATAAATACGCAACACATTTATGGTCAAAATGTATCATTTCATTTCAGCGCGTATATACAGAGCAAGGAAAAAGACATCTAAGTGACGGTGAAAATTCACGAGAAGAATACAAGATACCTTAGGCAAGTTAAATGAAGTTAATCGACTTCTTGTGAAAGTTGAGGAGATCATAATAGACGGAGAGATTACTTTGATGAGTTGTTTAATGGTGGGAAGGAAACACTATGTTTGAGTTGGACTAGAAGAGGATGTGTTTGTTGCTGCGCCCAAAGGTACTATTACGGTAATCAATACATGACATGTTATTTGAGTAACATTAGTCGCTCAGATCAGGTACAAATTCATAATCTTTTTATAGGCAACTATTGTAGGTGGCCAGGTATCAGCAGTATAAACCATATAATGCAAAAGTATCAACTTTTAATTTCTTAATCTCCGTTTGAGGCGAGCCCTGCGCCTGGTGCATGGAGGCAGATGAGTCTTAGCGAGGCGGGGGTTGGTCGAGGTGCCGCCAGAGGCAGAGCTTACATGCCTGGCTCGTGCGCGTGCTTTTAGGGAAGGAAGAGGCATAGTGAGGAGGGGTGGAGAGGAGGGCTGCTCGGGTGGCTCCTCGGCTGAAGCTATGGACAGGAAGCGATGGTGGCCGCGTGTGGAGGAGAGAAACGGCAACCCTAAAGGTCGAATCTCTATCGTTCCTTCGATCAAAGGTGCTGAAATTCACGGCCAAATCGATAAGAGTTGTGACGGAGCGGCAAGTTTGAGGCCAAAGCGATGGGTCTTTTTATAGGCAACTATTGTAGGTGGCCAGGTATCAGAAGTATAAACCATATAATGCACAAGTATCAACTTTTAATTTTTTAATCTCCGTTCGAGGCGAGCCCTGCGCCTGGTGCATGGAGGCAGAGGAGTCTTAGCGAGGCGGGGGTTGGTCAAGGTGCAGCCAGAGGCAGAGCTTACATGCGTCGCTCGTGCACGTGCTTGTAGGGAAGGAGGAAGCACAGTGAGGAGGGGTGGAGAGGAGGATTGCTCGGGTGGCTCGTCGGCTGAAGCTATGGACAACCAGGAAGCGATGGTGACCGCGTGGGGAGGAGAGCAACGACAACCCTAAAGGTCGAATCCCTATTGTTCCTTCGATCAAAGGTGTTGAATTCATGGCCAAATCGATAAGAGTTGTGACGGAGTGTAACATCCCAATATTTTGGAATTTTAAAAATCACTAAAAATTAAAAAATTTGTTTTTCTTAAAAGAAAACATTAAAATTATAATAGAAACCAAATAATAGAAGACTTTTGGCCTTTGCAAAAAGCTTAATAGTTTATTTCGAAATAATCTTTAATTCAAATTTTGAGTTTAGTTTAAATTCTTTTATTCAAGATTTTTCAAAGAAACATTTAACTCATAAAATGTTGTATTCCATCTATTTGATTTTAAACATGTAACTTTTGGCTAATTTCAAAATCCAAAAATATTAATTGCAAAATGCTTAAGATATTTAAAGAAGGCCTATTTAAAAAAAAATGTTTTGGTTAAACTATATATTTTAAAAGTAGGAGTTTGCTAAAACCCTAAAACAATATTTTACAAAATGTTTTAAATTATTTAAATCTTGTTCTATTTTCAAAATTGGTTTTGATTCAATTAATTTCATTTGAAAAA
The DNA here is from genome assembly GCA_947311845.1 of Poa pratensis. Taxonomy (NCBI): domain Eukaryota; kingdom Viridiplantae; phylum Streptophyta; class Magnoliopsida; order Poales; family Poaceae; genus Poa; species Poa pratensis. Next base: position 72,288,148 of record CAMZMU010000042.1, read on the forward strand.
TAAGTTTAAAATAGCTATTTCCCAATAATTATATTTGTGGTATTTTTATTTGATTTTATTAAACCAAAATGATTTATTAAAACCTTATTTTTGAAATTGACATAAAGTGTCAAATGGGCATTTAAACATATTTTGAAATGTTCAAATTTTGAAATATTGGAAAAGTGTGCTGGAATATTTTAAAATGATAGAAATTATTATTACAAAATTTTACAAATTTGTTTGAATCCATTTGGATTCATATTTCAAAAGTTTCAAATGTTTTCAGAAAAGAAAAAGTGAAAAGGAACAGAAAAAAAAATGGAGAAGGCCACCCTGGAAAGCCAGCCCAGCAACCAACCGCGCAGCGCAGCCCAACCCAGCCCGCGGCCTCCCTCTCCTCTCGCTCTCGCTGCCATGCGGGTCCCACACGTCAGCACCGACACGGTCGTCCTCAACCTCGCGTAAATCACGCGCTCGTCATGGCCGATTCAATTCGAATCAATTCGGGCGATTATGGCCGAGATCGACGCAGCCGTTGCCCCTACAAGACCTCCTGCTCCTCCCCTTTCTTTTGCCCCAAACACGAGAGCTCGGGAGCCACCAGGCCGTCCACACACAACCTCGGCGCTCCACCACTGCCGCCGGCGAGGAGCTCGAATTCCGACGAACTCCGTGAACCTCAAACCCTCCTACCTCTCGTTTCCTTTCTATTTATTCCATGCGCATCTTTTTGACAAAGCTCGGCATTTTATTTCACAGCAGAACAACGCGCGCCATCCTCGACCCGAAGGTCCTCTCCGCTGCCGCACCTCCGGTCACCTCCACACGCCGTTCCAGGAAGCGAACGACCACGCCGTCCACACCATCCTCTTCGCCGAGCCCTCCTGCACGCCGTCGTCTTATCCCGTGGCCAGGGGAGCACCACAGCGACGGGAACATCCACGACCGAGCGCTGCGCCGCCGCGACCTCCATCTCCGGCGAGTCCACCGCCACGTTTTGGTCAACTCTCTCCCAGCCGTCCGATCTGAGTTCTAGGGCCACGATTAGAAGATACGTGCGAAGAGGTATCTTTCATTTCCAGCCCTTAGATCCAGATCTAACGATCCAGAACAAATCAATTAAACACGTCAGCGCCCAGTCAGCGTCCAGTCAGCTGCCACGTCAGATCCAGTCAGCGCCCGCGTGGTAAATGATTTTCCTATTTAGTTTTAATTGGCAGTTTTGCAGAAAAGCCCCTGCATCTTAGAATCATCATTACTTTTTATTGGTTCGGCCAAATTTAACAAACTTTATATTTTTGAAAATCCCTAAACTTGTAGAATATTTTAGCACTGTTAGTTTTCAGTTTTGACATAGTTTAAAATATTCAAATTTCAAATGTGTGATTTGAGTATTTTTAGCATATCTTTAAATCTATAAATCCAATTTTTGCCAAAAAATATTGTTGGTAACCTTTGGATCTGTAGAATAGCTAGCCACTGTTAGAAATAATTTTTGGATAATTTAAACTTTATTAAAAATCAGAGGCTCAATTTTGGGTATTTCACATTTATTTAAAATTTCAAATTAATGTTTTGAGTAATTTGACAATAGATATAAAATTGGTATGTCCAAAATTTGTAAATAAAATATCCTTGAAAAGCCCCTGACCTGTAGATAATTTTGGTTCTGTTATTTATCATTTTTGAGTATTTTAAATTGATTCAAATTGCAAATGGACAAATTGAGTAAATTTGGCATATCTTTAAATTTATAAGTCCAAAAATTTCATATAAAATAGTTTTAGAAACCTTAGAATATGTGTGAATTTATCCCTCTGTTATAAAATAATTTTGAGCATTATTTTTATGATTCAAAATCAGAAACTCAATTTGAATTATTGGCATAGTTTAATTTTGACACAATTTAATTTCTAGTAATTAATTTAAATATGTTTATTTTGAGAAAAATCCTAAATAAATGTCCTTGACCAGAAAGACCAAATACCATCATGGCTAATTTATTGTATTTAAGATTAAGTTAAAAGCTATTAAAAATGTTACCTTGTAGATCTTTTGTTTAAGTTGTGTTTAAAATCTTCAAATATTTTAATTACAATAAATGGTTTATTTTAGAACTCTTGGAACTTCCTTGACAAATAATATAATTAATCTTTAGAACTCTTGGAACTTCCTTGACAAATATGTTTTATAAAACTTTTTCCTGGAACCAAACCTTTTTGGTGTAAACCTTGTTATGTATGTTTTGTATGCCTTGTGTTGTAGAATTGTTTGTTTATTGTGGTGTTATCTCTATGTATAGATTGAACGGAGTGAACGTTGATCCTTGTTGAAAGGATTGTGTGCGCAACTACAACTTCCAAAGGCAAGTGGCACAACTCATAAATTTCCTAAGTATTTTGTCTATGCATGAGTAGAATATTTTTCTTAAGCATGTGTAGGACTTAGTAGAATTGCTATGCTAAAACTGTTTAGAATAGCTCCCCTTTTACTAGTTGTCTAGCATCCCATTTTAACTTAGTAGTTTATTAATGCTATGCAAAAAGTTTATTTTATAAAAAGCTAAAATTCTACTAAGTAAAGAAATACCTGGGTGGATTGGTTTTGATAAGAGGATGTTTGAGTTGAGTGTTGTCCCCAGGGGTTTTATCTGAGGGATATTCACTTGTGGATGGCCACCCAGGAACAAAGGGATCTGAAGAACTCCAAGTGAAGATTGCTTCCAGTGCAACCATTTGTCATATGGGCTCTGTCTTGACGGAGTACGTTGGTGTGAACCTGGGTCCGGATATCGACAGATGTAGAGATGATAGGTGGGCGGTGGTCTCCTGGTGATCATGGGAACACAACTTCTGAAAAGTCTCGTCTCGATCTTCTCCTTTTCCTTCTCACTAAATGAGTGTAGAGGATAGTTTGGGTTGATTGGGTCAAATGGTGAAAGTGCACAACCTCTCGAGAGTGTCAAACTAAGTACTTAGCCGTGTCCCCGGTTACGGACAATTCTGAGCAGCTGATCAAGGACGTCAACGGAGGATCCCAACATGCCAACTTCAAAATAAAACTTGTTAGTAAACAACATTAGGGACTCCCCGGGGTTTTACCGGAGGTAGTCACCTGACACACTGGGGTTTTACCATGTGTTGTCACGGTTTCACTGGGGTTTTACCAGTGTTACCAATTTAATAGATGCAAAATGTTTTACAAAGTGATAAGATAAAACTAGCTTTATGCAAAATAGCCTTTGAACTCCACCAGCCAAATATGCATATAGGTTATTAGAGTTATTCCATTATGAATCCACAGAGTGTCACTTGCCAGATCCATTTTATATGGTTCTGACCCACCTTGTTGCAACATTTTTCCTGTTGCAGGATGTTCAGACAATGAGTGAGGTTTCGTATAAGGTTTCGAGTCTACAACCAACATGTTTTCGCCTGTGGCACATGAAGATGATGGAGACTCACTGCTACTTTTATTCCGCTGTGCTGAACTTTGTAAAATGCTAGCCTTGAGCTATGCAATTTGTAATGAAAATTGTAAGTCTGGATCATGCGATGTAATAAAATTTGACGCATTTGCATGATATTCATCTTAGACTGTGTGTGCAAATGAATCGATCCAGGGGTTTGCACTATACACAGGGATCTTGCCAATTTTTAAGTGCAGGTCCGCTACACAGAGCGGCAAGTTCGAGGCCAAAGCGATGGGAGAGGAGGCAGTGCGGTCACCAGAGAAGAGGCGGGAGGGTAACATCAAACTTTCAATTACCAGTTGGCGTGCACACGTTGCCCTTTTTCCATATAACAGCAACCCAAGTGTTGTATTTCGCATAACCTTTTTACATGCAACTATTGTAGGTGGCCAGGTATCTGCAATATAACCCATATAATGCAAAAGTAACAACTTTGAATTTCTTAATCTTCGAACGAGGCGAGCCCTGCGCCTGGTGTATGGAGGCAGAGGAGTCTTAGTGAGGCGGTGGTTAGTCAAGGTACAGCCGGAGGTAGAGCTTGCATGCGCCGCTCGTGCGCGTGCACATGCTTGTAGGGAAGGACGAGGCACGGTTAGGAGGAGAGGAGAGGAGGGTTGCTCGGGTGGCTCGTCGGCTGAAGCTATGGACAACCAGTAAGCGATGGTAGCCGCGTGGGCTACTATGCCTTCGATCAAAGGCGGTGAATTCACGGCCAAATCAGCATAAGTTGTGACGGAGCGGCAAGTTCGAGGCTAAAGCGATGGGAGAGGAGGCAGCGCGGTCACCAGAGAAGAGGCGGAGGCCGACATGAAACTTTCAATTAGCAGTTGACGTGCCCACGTTGCCCTTTTTCTGTTTAGCAGCAACCCAAGTGTTGTATTTTGCAGCATAAGGTATTTTTTTGGACTGCTCGAAATAAATTTGAACAAAATTTACATCAATTACAGCTGTTGGAGAAACGTTTTTTGCCTCATATGTCCTAAAATAGTTAAACCCTAAAATATATAAGCTATTGGAGAAGGTCTAAGTGAAGAGCGGCTCGTGATTCGTGTGCGGTTGTTAAAAAATTCATTTCTAAATTTTGTGTGTTCAACTAAACCAACGGATATTATTATTTTGACCTCAATTTGATGTACACCAGTGTATTTAGCATGAACCAATGAGAGGCTGCCACGTGGCTCAACCTAGGAGCTCAAATCCTAGGTTGGTGACACTAATAAGCAGTTCGTGTGGGTGATCCTAGAGCTTGAAGTTGACGAGGACCTAAAAAGATGAAAGACGGAAAGCCTTGAGCAATATTCCTATTGAGGCGTGGAGATGCCTCGAAAGCATGGAAACACCATGGCTAAATTAAGCCGCCCAATCATGTTTTTTCTTTCAAACAAGATGTATGAAAAGTGGAAAGAGTGTATATCTTCAAGAATAAAGTGGAAGAAGTAATTACCAAGAAATTGTGCTTATGAGTCATACTATGAAGTTTTGATAGAGAGTGATTGATCACTTTAGAAGAGTGATGGATATAAAAAACAATTTGGTTTTATGACTGGGAGCTCGACTACATAGGCGAATTTCCTGATACACGAGCTTATGGAAAAATATAGGGAGAAGAAGAAGGCCTCATTTTTCCCTTAGTGATTCATGAGGTCACAAAGGATACAATATGCTCTTTGCTGCTAATGATGTGTTTAGTGAATGAAGTACAATGCACACTAATAAGAAACTACAACTTTGGAGACATACTTTCAATTTTAAGGGCTTTAAACTTGGTTAGAACCAATGCCTAGTATATGAGGTGCAAGTTTAGTAGTGTTGGGTGCGAGGAGGGAGATGTTAATCTAGAAGGACTAAACAAACAAAGCTATGAGTAACACCTTTCGGTACTTGGGATTAATGCTAAAAAACGATGGTGTTAGGTTGTTAGCCACATAGTCAAATTATTAGTTAGGGTGGATGAAGTGGCAACAAACTTACATCCTCCGCGATAAGAAGCTGCCACATAAACTAAAAGATAAGTCCTGTAGGACGACAATTAGACATGTAATGTTAAATGGAGCAGAATGTTGGTCCAATAAAAAATCAACACATACAATAATGAGTGTCACAAAGATACTCATGCTAAGGTGATATCCGGCCATACAAGAAAAGTGCCGAATTGAAAATGAGGTAATTCATCATAGATCCAAGTGAGTCCTCTTGAAACTCCAATGGATAGTAGGATTCTAAAGATTAGATAAAATACTAAGAGGGTCAGGAGGCAACCAAAGTTTACATGGGAAGAGGCGGTAGAAACGACTTGAAAGATTGGAGTGTATTTAGAGATTTGAAACTTAATAGGACTACATGAAAATCAATAATCCGTTTGCTGGATTGTCTTGTACTTTTCTCTCTCTTCACTCATTTGTTGCCACATGTTTCTGTTTGGTTTATCTCCCTATCTCAACTTGTTTGAGACAAATACTTCATCGTTGTATATATAACTAGCAAAGTGCCCGTGCGTTGCCACGGGTCTAAAATAATTTGATATGCCAACATAAACCTTGCAAACAATATATAATCCACCGAAGCATCCTAATTTTAATTTGATTTCTCATTTATCTCAATTTAGATATATTACAATTTCACTTCAGACTTTGTTCATTTACTTATTCCACTATATACTATAATCCACTGAATTTGTTGCGGCTGGTTTCATATCACGAGCTAGCCGTTTTTTCATTTATCCTCAAGTAAGATTTATATGAACATTTAAATTACCCTACGTGAGAATTTATATATAATGAATTGTATGAACATTTATTTTACACTACGTGACGAATTATGTCTAACCTAAACCTATCATGGAGAGAATAATTGACGCGTATTTTGTTTTTGCGAATCCATGTTAACCAACTACAGTATCGTTCGTATTTTATTTTCATGCGGCTTGAATATAGGTGTATCAAAAGATTTTGCATTAGCGCGGGGGCAATTAACATATTTTTTCCAACACGAATACATGATGAGAATATAGATGTATACAATTTTGTAATGAGTAATTTGTCAGAACGTTTTATAATGTGGAACAGGGAGTACTTTAAAAAAATATTCATAATTCAGAACAATAAGAGAAGAGTGAGACATGTAGCTAAAAAGAAGTGCATACAGAGACGCAAGTCTCTTAATGTCAAAAAACTGAAAGACATTCGTGGAGCTAAGCTAGCAGCTCACCTGATCGATCAACAGATTAGGGGATGCAAGAAAAAATCCATTAATTACGAAATAGAGAATCGAGATTGATGGGGACTCTGTACACGCAGAAGCAATCGCCTTGGTCTTCACTCTTGACCTCCGGCCGAGGCCGTCGCCGTCGGCGTCCAGTCTCCCGCGCTGCTGCGTCCCGCGCCTCGTCTCCCAACTGTAGACGCGGCCCGGCGCGTTCTCAAGCCGATCACCTCGCGTCGTCCTTCTCTCCGGCCGTCGTCCATGCCATCGTCACGACGGCGTCGTCCTAGCACGGCTCCAATCCTCCGGCTGCTTGGCCTTTTCGAGCAGCCCGACATCCTAGTCGCACTCGTTGTCGCTGGCCATGGTGAGCCGTCGTCGAGTGTTGGAGTCGTCGAGTGTTGGATCGATCGCGCGTGGCGTCGAGTAAATCACGTGATAACATGGGTAGTTATTTGAGGACAGTATCCATCACGTTCGAGCCGGATCATCACCTACGATGGTTAATTTGGAGTTCGAGCAGGACTCTGTTGTCGTGGGCTTGGGAAGCTTCCAGATGCAAGATACGATGTACGAATCCAACGCAGCCCGACGTACCAAAAAAACGGACGAAATTTTGGAGGAAGAAACGTTACTCGTATTATATAGTAGATAGCAAACATGCCCGTGCGTTGCAACGGGCGAACAAATTCCAACTTAATATGCAGATATGAGATAATCTTAAATTTACATAAAATAACTTAGCAAGTCGGAAAGGAGAATGACAACAAACAGACCACTGGTTCCATTCGAGATAATCTTAAATTTACATAAAATAACTGGTGACATCTACCGCCACAAACCACCACGTTTATTTTTCCAAATCCACTCATGTATCAAGCCATTTTGGTTTTGATTGTAAGATGGTGATAAAATATTACACATACAACTGAAACCGAAAAATATTAAAAATATTAAAAAATATTAGGCGCACTTAGGGCAGCTAATTAGATGCCTAAAAAAGGCATGACATGGACATGTGCGTTGAAGAAAACTCAAAATGGGTACCATTCTTCAGATCATTCAGCGGAACCCAAATATTGAGAAACAGTTTTCATTTGCAAGGGGCCAATTTAACCACTGACTGTAATTAGCTTTCTATCTTACCTTGTACCAAGTCCTTAATTAATATTTGGGCAAAACTATTGCCCCCGTTTAAACAAAAAATATCCCTCACCTTTGTACAACAACAGTAATCATATGCAGGCTGCAAGACAAATGGAGAAAGAATGACATAGGGACAAACAAGAGCACCTTACTTTGGTTGTGCACATCTTCCCTGCACCTAATATTGTTCTCATTAAGAGGCAAGAAGACTACTGGAACTGCTACTGAAAAACTGTTCTAGATGTTCTACCGCACTGCAGAAAAAAATACCCACACTAAGCAGGAAGAGATTGTCCCAAACCAGTACGCTAAATAAATAGAAAAAAATGAAATTACCACAAAAATACCTCTAGGACATCAGCTTTTACAAGTTCCCAGTATCAAAGCATCTAGTTCTTTCTCAGAAAAAAAGCATAGAGTTCTTGCACACATGCGCGGATGACATAGGGCCGGCCGTTGATGCAAGATGGGGCATGTGAGTCGAGTCTTGGAACGATGTGCCTAACTGAAGGCGTTGATGGGGATCGCGGCGACGGCGGCACAACGAAGGATGCAGAACTCAGAAAATTTGGTCAGTGGCATTTCAACGCAACGCCGCTGTGCCTGGTAGGCATCTTCGCGTGCACCATTGTCATGATGTCATTACCACGGCAACACCATCCTCGCATAGCTGCAAACCTTCACGGTGCAGCAGGGGAGCGCCGCCGGCGTCGCTACAGGCCACATAAGCTCAATTGCCACAACCGACAACCAAACTGAACACTGAAAATGCCACATTGTCTGAGAGCAGGGGCGTGTACCTCGACGAGCTCATGGGCGGTCTTCATGTCGTTGGCGAGGTCCTCGTGGAACTTGAGGACGAGCTCGGACTTCCTCCAGGCATCGTGGATCTTCTCGATGACGGCCTGCGTGACCCCGGCCTTGGGCACGGTGATACGGTCCCGGATGGTCATGCCCGCGCCCCGCAGGCGGCGCAGCTCGGCGTCGTCCATGGTGAGCTCGGCCAGCGAGGGCGCCTTGACCCGCTTCCTCTTGACCCCTTCCCCGTCGTCCCCCCTCCCGCCGTCGCTCTCCTGATCCCTCTCCCACGGGAGGACGTCCTCGTCGAGGCCGGAGGCGGCGTACTGGCGGTCGGGCGCGCCTAGCTGCGGTCCAGCAGGTCGCCGAGGCGCTCCCTGCCGTCGAGTGGGGCGGAGGCGGAGGAGGGCTCGTCGTCGTCGGTGCCGAGGCCGATGTTGCGGAGGCGGGTCGGCGGCGGATCCAGATCACAGGGTCGTGGAGGTCCTCCTCGTCTCCTCTCTCTGCGTTGACCAAAAAAAAAAGCGAACCGGTAAGTAAAAGGACTGCGGGTTGTTTTCAACATAGTGGAGGGACTAAAGTGCAAAACGGCCGCGACGACGTACCACGGTCGACGACGTACCAAAAAAACGGACGAAAATCGGGAGGAAGAAACACTACTCGTATTATATAGTAGAGATATTGATGTGTGTTGTCATTTATTTTGAGAACTTATGAACATGTTTTGTATATGAAAAATGCTTTGATGGATCCTTCCTAAGTTGCACCCACTAACCATCTCATATCCCTCTCCATCTTCGCATTGACTGCTCTCACCCATATTTGGCGGCTAATATTTTCTAGATCCTCACATGTTCACTTTTCTTGTTTTGTAGTGTTAATTTTGTCTTTTTGGACACATATCCTCAATATGCTAAATCTAATCTCTTGTCTTTCCGCTCTGTGTGAACCATCAAATATGTTGGTCCATCATGTCATCTACTACACCGTCGCTCCAAAGGGAGACTCATATAACCACAAAAAATTGGTATTAGCCATGTTGAATTTGAAGCCCTCGTCGACGGGTCCTCCAACAATATTAACAGAGGCTCAGCTTCTACTATGCCACATGACAAATGACCTGGTGAAGTGGCAGAGCATAGTGGAGACCATCCTAGGTTCCACCCCATTCATCCGTTGGGTAACTCAAACAAGACCTAGGAATTTTCATGTGGCAAAAGATGGAACAGAGTGTGGTGGCTAGATTAAACTTGGGCAAACCTTGGGCCGGGCTGGGCCAGGTTTTGGGCCAGGCTGGTTAAAGCCTGACTTACAAAAGCCAAGCCCAAGCACAGCCCGGTCCGAGGCATGTAAAAAACGCCTATTTTGTATAAAATATATTAAATAGATCATTTTTAGAGTATAATACCTATTTTTCTATAAAATGCTAAAAATCCCCACAGGGCTTTTCCAGTCTTTGCATGTCAGGCTTGTTGCGCAAAAGTGAAGTCCGAACCCGGCCCGACGTCGGGCTTTCGGGCCAGGCTTGCCCATGCGTAGGTCTAGGCTAGATGTTGCGTCGGTGGGCAACATATGGTATTTATAGGATAAACATTAGACATCGATAAATTACCTCTATATATTAAGTTGGTGCAAAACCGCGGCCTGAGAGCGCCCCGCTCTCACTGTGCTACTGTAGCTAACACTGTTCCCCGCTACAGTAGCACAGTAGCGCGATTCAGACCGTCGGCCGCCGATCCGACGATCCACAACGCACGCCCGTGATGTTTTTGCAAACAAACCCTCTCAATTTCCGCAAAATAACCCGCAGTCCAGCTTTCAAAGCTGTGAGAGACCTGTTTGCGAATTCTTAGAAACACACGGACTTTTATGTAAAAACGCCCGCAGAAATCCTCTTTCCCCTCTCTCTCCCGCGAGCAGCGCTGAGGACGCCGCCGCCACCGCCGTCACCGACGTGCAGTGCCGCCACTCCATTCCTCCCCTCACAAAACGAAGCCCACAGGGAGCTCCGGCGTCGTCGCTTCTCCATCCTCGCTGAGGATCGCGCATCGGGACGCCCGCGGCGCGCCGTCCCCCTTCTTTCTTAGGCCGCCGCCGTACTCACCATCGGCCGCCGCCAATTTGGCCGCCATCGTCGACACCGGCGACCAAACGGTCCGGCTCCGCCGCCACTCGCCTTCCGCGCACACCTCGCGTGGATCCATGCAGTCCAAGCCTCCGTGCGTGCTCCCATGGTCGAGCGTGATCTCGGCGGAGCTCCGCGGCGCTCGGCGGAGCAAATGCATCCACCGCCGTGACGTCACTGCTGACGCCACCACGGGCCCGCATGTCAGCCCCTTCTCTTCCTATTTTTCCATGAATAATTTTACCACTACTAAAATCCTTAAATGTGGGACCCGTCTGTCAAATATTTACCAAAAACACATAAAACACTATAATTTGTAAAATTCATATTTTGTAACATGTAGTTCAACAAAAAAAAAAACAAATAATATATCATAAAATACTAAAATTTGCAAAATTCATAATTTGTAATATGTAATTCAAAAGAAGTGCAAACAATATATAAAAAAATGCAGAAAAAAGCAACCTTTACAACTTCTACATATCTGGACTTGCAACCCCTTCCCTCGCGATCGTGCCCTTGCTCCCTCCGCCAGAAAAAAGATCCGCCAAAACAAAATAATATTGCAAAAATCAATAGTTTGAAACATATCCATCAGAAAAAAGTGATAAAAAAATATATCAAAACATCCAGGAAAATACATGCTATCTTTTTTTTTTTTTTTGACAGGGAGCCGTGTACAGGATCAAAGAACTGAAGAACACGCACGCACGAACTCAAGAACAGAACACTCCACACCCGGCGATCCTGGCACCACCACGCACACCACACACCCGAGGAAGAAACTCAGCCAAACCAGTTGATAAGCCGCAAGATCCATCCGACGTAAACGCCGGAATCTAACCGCTGAAGGAGCATCGGCGCTGAGCCGCCGCCTGGCCACCATCATCGCCTCGCGCCGGAGACGAAGAAGGCAGCTCCGTCCATCTTCCGCCAGCCCACCAAGGTCGTCGACGAAGGAGAGCACCGTTCCTGCACACTCCCACACTTCCAGCTCCAACACACCGCCACCCGAGCTCTGCACCACCGCCGGAGCAAGCGGCGACGCAGCGGCGAAGCAGCTCAGGGACCAAAATCCCCGCGCACCAGATCCGCGGCGCCGACCCGCCATCCGGACGCAGGGGCCTGGAACCTCGAGAGATCCGTAGATCCGCGAGCTCCAGCTAGACGAGCGCGCCGTCGCGGCCTCCGAAGGACACCTGCAACAGAGAGGAAGCACGCCGCCGCCAAAACCACCACCGACCACACCTCCACCTCCAGGGCGCCGCCGGCTAGGCCTCCTACCAAACCTACTATATACAAGGCGGGATCCGGAGATTCCCCGCCTCCCGCTGCCGGAGCAGCTGCCGGAGGCGAGGAAATCCCGCGGATCGCCGCCGCGCGCAGTGGTTTCGCGGGAGAGGACCAACAAATCGCCTCTTCGCTACTGTAGCGAGAGGAGAAGGGTCGGAGGGGTGTGTTCTCAAATACATGCTATCTTTCGGTGAAGACTGTCCAAAAGGTCTTGATATGGAAACATAACACAAGAAAACAGAAGCCCACAACATCCAAACAAGCACAGTTTGACATACGATTCGAAACTACAGAAATGCAGTCATTTCCATTCAGGTTACCTAATTTCTCAACAAAATTACTTGCCGAAGCTAGCCTCGCTGACCACAAAACTGAACAAAAAGATAGATACAGATCTTCCGACGAGATTACACAAAAAGAACCTTGAAAACGACAGCTTCCAAAGGTTGGCGACTCATATGTACAACCTCTACTTGTAATAAGTATATGTACTGGCAATAGGTAGCTCGGTGATGCGTCCTTGTGACACCACGTTCATACTGTGACTATCCGGAAAGGCTTATTTACGCGCGAGCGACGGCTCGCGCGGTCACGCGTAGTGTGCTGGTCGTGGGTGGGTCCCACCCACGTTCTCTTCTTCCCCATCCTCTTCCTTCTTCCTCCTCCTTTCTTTCTCTCTCCGTGCCCAAACTCCACCGATTTGGACGGCGCCAGGCCGAGCCGGAACCGCCGGAGCCGCGGCGGAGACGGTGGAGGCGAGAAGAAACTTAACTTTGGGGGTGCGGGGGTGTGTGGTTGCCGGCACCGGAGAAGAAGGGTGGGGTTAGAGGGATGGCCAGGGCGGCGGCGGAGGGGGTGATCCCCGCGGCCGGCGGTTCGGCCGGCGACGGCGGCGGGGTGCGCTGTTCATCTTCTTCCTTAAATCCTTGTCGTTTTGCTGTCGGAAGGGCACGTGCGAGGCTGTCGGAAACCGAGCGAGCGCTCGCGCGCGCAAGCTAGCCTCGCCCGTGACTATCGCAATATCCATGTTGCGGGGATGCCTTCAATATTAATATTAAAGATATACTAGAAACCAACAGAATAACGTTTAGTAACACCATCGTTGTTCCCCTGAAAATCGGTTCCAGTTACATACAAGCCTAAAAATACCGAGCCTTGCGAAACAAAGACATGTCTACAAGCCTGAGCCAAAGCAGCCGTGTTGGTTGGTTCCAGGGTTCCAGCAAGTCAGCAACCTGCCTCTGCTTCGAAAAGACAAGGTGTGTTGATTGGGGTACATTTCTGTCATTTTACCCAACTATTCTCAATGCAGGACATGCAATATCCAAGCAACTTCACTGATTGATCGCAGAAAGCGAATATTTGAGTTTGGTTATTTCAGGTGCATTCAATCCATGCAGACAATCCACGCTGTTACACAATGTGACTGATGGCACGAAACAAGGCTGCCAATCCATATGCCGTACGTGCTATCTTGCCTATCTGTCAGAGAGGAACTGTCACTCGTTAACATGCACGAAAGAATAAAAACAGCCCAGAAACCGCGATGAAGAAAAAATTCTTCACAAATGTCAAATATCTCAGAGGTCGTCTAATTTTATTTTTCATCTAACAAGATGGAGGTACACGCTTTTAGCGACGACAACTCTTCCTGCGACGCATGTCCAAAGCCTTGCCATCTTATCCTCCCCAGGCGATCAACCAGGTATATGTACCTGCAGGACCGGAGTTGAGCTACCTTAGTCATAAGCAGGACCTCTGCTTCTAGTTTACTGAATGATTTAAGGGATGGGAGAAACTTTACCCGTAAGAAGGTTTACAATCTGAAGCTGCTTCCTGAAGTCATAGTGGTCTCCAAAGGCATAGACAGCGTGTCTTTGCGGATTGTTCGATTTCCTCATCACCTTGAGAAATGCACGCCTACGGGACTTGATGACAACAGCCATGAATCTATAAATGATACCTGAAACGTAATGTTTCCTTCAGCTAGCAGTCAGGCATGATGTAAGGCGTTTTTCTTCAGTGCAATCATAAGCTCTTAAGTTAATTATAGCCAACAGATTAGGTTAACAAATGCTTGTGACAAGAGTCTTCTAGCAGCCACTGATGCAATAATATAAAATGACTACATGAGCACATCTGACTCTCCAGGTAATAGAGATCAAATAACAAGAAAGGCAGTAACACAAAACAAGTCATGTGCATTATAAACTATAGAGCAGACTTCCTCACACAATGACACATGGACGCGTGCACACACACACGCACACGCACGCACGCACACACACAAAAGAGAGAACAAGTTTGCCATTCAAGACAGTTCCAAAGGAAAGGGTGGATAATTTCTCTCAATCCACAAACTGTTAATTAACCATTTGTCTCAAGATAAGAACAACAACTGAAGCATCATGTACCGTTGAAATAAAATTGGTCAGTGCAAATTTGCATGGCTTTACATCACAATGATACTTTGGACTGTACAACAAACTGAGAATAATTACGAAAGAATACCTCATACGCTTGAACTTTTCCAGCAGCACCAAATGCATCGAGAAAAGGTAGACTCCACGACTCTACCATTTTCTGTTGAAGAAAAATCATTTAAGTTAGCTACTGAACCACCAATTGGACATCTCACATATTCACTTCAAAAACATATATCGATGTGGTAAATGGTAAAAAAGAGCATGAAACCAGAGCTCAATATGCCAAGCATGACTTCTAGACGAGTAGGTTACACTAAATCTTTGATGGATTCGTCTTAACTGCCTGCAAATAGCTGTTTGGGTAGATCAAACGGAAGAAGTTGCAGTTGTGTGTCATGCATCTGCCGATAATTCAACTAGGAGCAACTGACTGTTGTTGTCTGCACTTTGGGATCTTGACAACGTAATTTGTAACAATGGAGACATGTAACAGAGTTAATGAGAGGCTACACATATTTGTGGCTTGGTGACAATGCAACAGTGGATTTGTTGGCATACGTATTATTCGTACATGAGAGGATTGCAGGATGAGGAAACATGCATGTGTTCGGTAATATATGGCATGAATAGATACAAGATAAGTACATGCAGCTTTTGGAAATATTTCATGAGTGAGCTGAATGTTGTGATTTCCATACTACATTAGGCTCAGCAGTTATTTCAGTAGATATACATTATTAGTTACTAATAATAAATATATAATTATATATACTCCATCCGTTCCGTTGGAAAAGGCGTGCATGATTTGGCGCGGCGATTAAGAAAGGATAAGCGGCAAGAAAAGTTTCCAATCTTGACCCTGAGGCCGCTCCCAATGCGTCGGTTTTAAGTGCCGTAACATGCTAAGAAACTGGTGTGTAAACTACGACCGCCCCAATGGGGCGTATCTTGATGTCGTGTCTACGTAATTGTATATTGGATCAATTTGTGGCCTAGTTATTCTATGGCCAAATGAACCTCATGAAAACTCCACAGGGAACGGTAAAGAGGCGATGTGCAAGATTTGGTGTAAGCGCACGGGATCAAATATGCATTTATTCATCCTCGGGTTTGCTGCTAAGAGCCGGTTCTCTAGCTATATACAGCAATCCTCTCTTTCTTCATTGATTAGGGCGACACGTCAGGGTTTTGCATATGAAATTGTGCTAAGATACCCGCATTGGCACCAGCCTGAGAAAACGGCATCCGCAAATAATTTTTCTCTCCTAGCTGGACGCCTCGTTTATCATAAACAGCCCACACGTTCGCCGCCTTAACTCCTTCGATCCCACGTCCTGCCTCTCTCTTCCAATCGTTTTCTTGCTGGCCATAACTGACTCACGATTTTTTAGGAAGTGGGTAACCAGAGGGAGGGACATAGTTGGAAAGTTAGCTAGTTTCACGCACCCGCGCCTTACTTTGTGGTGAAAAACTGGAAAAAATATTACGCCTTACTCAACGGAACGGAGGGAGTAATAACCAGCAATTACCAGTTTACCATACTGGAACAAAGATAGGGCATAAACAGTTTTGTAAGATGAAGTTATCCTTTTCAAGGCACAAAAAACAGAAGGAAAAACCAGCAGGTACAAACTTATCTGAAGTGTATGGATCGATGGTACTTATCAGTTATCAGTGAACCATGTGCGCATTAATACACAAACAAAGCACAGGCAACATGACCGTGGAAATGGAACACATGTCACGCACCATTTCTGGACGAGCTTAAGACTGGCTTGGCTCAGGAAATGCTAGAGGCCCAAGTGAACTATAGGCTGAGCTCAAACATTATTAGGGTAGTATACGTCACATATGGGCTCATCTACCACTGAACTTGTGAAACCATAAGCAGCCACAAATAACAGCACTCAATCGGTTATTGTCCAAATACCACGCTGGACGTATAACATCTAACAACATTTTGTTATGCACTTGTCATGCTCAATGGCCATCATCTAACAACATTTCTCTTTTAATTTGCATCTGGCAAGTGAAAATATGAAGTCATGCACTTGTCATACTCAATGGTCATAATTTATTCTTCCTTTTGTCCATTTTCTTTTGAGATGCTTGACTGCAACCCAAAGACATGTGCTAAATTTGAAGTCGTTGAGATCTTCTAATAAAAGGTGTGAAATAGTACCATTCAGGAAACGTGTGAAATAGTTGAAGCAGTGAATAACGTTATTTCCAAAACATGACGATGGCTACGTTGTTTTATAACTTCTAAAAGGGAACTGTTTTTTATTAAAGCTGGAAGCACCATCCAGGTTCACCAGGTAGTCATACATATTTTTTACCAAATGTAAGTATGGAATATGTACAAGTACATCAATCACGAAATGTCTGCTCAATGTAAAAAATGGATCTGGAAAAGAAGATAGGAATGGGGATTCATACCTGTGAGCTTGCACGAAAGGAAAGGCACACCAGTGATGCCTCAGGAACCACCGTACCAGCAGCCTCAGGGCTACTATCTCCCGGAGGAGACACGACAAGCGGTAGCCGCAATGCACCGCCAACAGGGGACTCCAAAGCAAGATCAGGGAACTTCACAGCATCGTCCACTGGTATGATGACCTTATTCGCCACCGCAATCTACACCATTTTTCATTACGATTACTACGTGAGGACCCAGGTCACCGATCATCCAACCTCATCAGCAGTTAATAGTCAACTAGCACACTGAATACCAAATTACCGATGACATATACCTTGCCGTCGTTCTTACGGATCTCGGAGATGTCATCGAAGTACCCTCTGCGCAACTCATCCGAACTGCACTTGACCAATCAACCATAGGTTCAGAAGTTAATCATCACACAATGCACCCGCACAGTGCAGCGATAACCAGTAGGATTGACAGGGGGAGAAGAGCCTTACAGCCTGGCCCTCGCCTTCGCCTTCTTCTCGGTAGCCTCCTTGTCCCCCGTCTGATCAACCATGCGCGAAAACCATGTGATTAAACGCCCTAATGGATTGCAGTTGCGGAGAGGAGCAGGTGGAAGAGGGAGGAGACGACCCAGGAAGCTTACCTTGAAGAAGTCCAGGAAGCCGCGGGTGAACACCGCGGGCGTGGATGGAACGCCACCGCGTATCCTCTCGCCGACAGCGCCGGTTCTGGAGAGCCGGAGAAGCGGCCCCGCCTTTCGCGCCGCCCTTAGCATCATCGCCGCCGCCGATCTAAGCCGGTGAGGACTAGTGTCGAAACTGGAACCAGCGGGCCGAGCCGACCTAGGAAACGATTTATCTGGTATACGTAAGCGCATCCGGAAGACGAAACCTTTTTTCCGTTAACGGTGCTGGTCTGACGTAATACACGGCCGCTGGACCGGCGCCAATAGAAACCGCGGAGTCCCAAAACCAGCGGCGCCGAACAGAGGAAGCAAAACCCCCATCCCCTCCGGCTCGACTCGATTCGATTTTCTCCCGACCCCGATCATGGCCTCTTCCTCCTCCTCCTCGTCGCAATTCGAGTAAGTCCTCCGATTCCCATTCCCTCAATCACTCGTTCACCTGCGCACTGATCGATCTCATGTATCCGTGTGTTCTCCGAGCAGCGATACGTTGGCGAGGCGCCCGCCGCCGCCGCAGAGGAAGCCGCCGTTGCTGATGCTGCTGCCACTCATCTACGCCCCCGTTCTGCCCCTCAGTACGCATCCCCTCTTCCCGTTCCCTCAGTTCCCGTGCCGTAATTCCTTTTCAGATCGTGTTGCTAACTAGGGTTGTTGTTTGGTCCTTGTGGGAAACAGTCAGGATCGGGATGCGGCACAACCCGGTGTGGAGGGACCGCCTATTCTACGGCGTCCTCGCCGGCGCATTCGTCCATGGCACCTACCTCATGTGCGTACTCTGTCCGTATGTTATTTGCTGTGTATGTGATGTCTGTGATAGGGGGTGAGCATTGCCGTCTGCAGTGATTGTTCTCTTGGTGGTTTTATTTGCTGGTCGATATGTATTCTGACTACAGGATGTGTCCATGCCTAGTCGATATCAGTGAGAAAACTGTAGTTTCGTAAGGATGTGCTATCAGTGAGAGAAACTGTAGTTTCGTAAGTATTTGCCATGGATTGGAAGCAATTAGAACGTTCAACAGCGTGTAACATGTGCCTATGATAATTATGCAGTGTGTTATTATCTATGTCTTGATATAGAAAAAATGTTGTGGGCATCTGCATTTGTCTGTTTGGTGTTTGCTAACAAGCTGCATCGTTTATACCGTATATATGCATAGTACTCCCTCTGTCCCGTTTTACTTGACGCAGACAGAGAGCTAATCTAGTGCAAATATTCTATACAACTCACGACAACTAAAACAGAACAGAGGTATTATAACTGAAAGGGATATATGATTGGAGGTCTTTGGCAACCAACGATGACTGATTAAGCATAATGCATATGAAGCATGAATTATGTAATGAACATGAGCTTGATAATCTTCTCTAATACTAGTTTTCTATGATCATAATTGTCTTTCGTTGTTTTTTTCAAAGTGTTTTCAGTGAGTGATGTTATGCTTACATTCATGACTGAATACTGATACCCACCTTAGGTAATTGCGGTACACCAGAACTTTCGTTACGCTTCAAGCAAGTGTTATGCATAGCTTGCGTGATTGCATGAAAGCTAGGAATGTATATGTGTCATGTATTTGTACAGAGTGTTGGAATTTAGTCTTGCAGTGTGTTCGGCAAAGAGCTATGTCCACATGTGGCATGTTAGACATGGGCAAATCAACCGAAATTCAAATCCCATCCCTGTCGTAATTATTTACTTGAGATGCAAGTGAATATCTTAAAATATGATTGATCTTACTGATAAAATATGTGCACTAAACAAGTGCATGAACTACTCTTCTAATCCACCCTCTTGTGTTATGTAATGATCCCAATATAGTTACATACATACATGCTCTCATTTTGGTGTCAGAGTCTTTGTTATCCTGTACATATTTTGCTCTAAGCGACAATGATGGTCATGGTTCTTGAAAAATGATGTTGATCGGGTATTTATTTTTTCTTGTTTGAAAATGGCATCCCTGGCCTTCTTTTTGGTTCTTGCTTGTGCAAAGTGGTTTACAGTGATTCTGCTCGTAGTTAATTCCACTGTAATGGATCATTTGATCATGCACGAATCCAGTTCTTGATTTTTGCTAGTGCTTTGATTTCTGAACCCGTACTGTTTTCCAAAGTTCACAGCTATAGTTTCTTCACCAGGATAAGCTTATGTGGTTATCATTGATGTTCTTTCAGATCGGAACTGTATGACTCTGAGAGCAAGTGAATCATATCCCTCCAAAGGTCCAGCTATGAATATTTTTCGGCAGCAAATTTTGATTCGATCGCAGGTCAACAATTGATGAGGGATGAATGGTTTTCGTATTAGCAAGTTTGTTCACTACCTGTTTGTTTTAATCATATTCAAGGTTTGTGTTTGCTACAATTATAGTCCTGATTTCAAATTATTGTGTGCGAAGGGCAAAACTTACACGCCGTTAATTTACCCTGTCCTTTCGAGACCAGTAGCTAACTGCTACAAGCCTACAAGGTTCGTGTTTTGCTTCGTAATATCATACGATTGTGCCACTGTTCGCATCAAAATCTCGTGCAGGATTATTAATCAGGAACTGATCCTAAGATATCTTGATCCCATGATCTGTAAACAAAACATGGAATTAATCCGGATTTCGATTCTGACAAGATTCGTCATGAGCTATGTTGAGTTGAATCAACAACTACAATAGCAGCAACACGACCACAAGAGGAGTTGAGACTGCTCATAATGAAGAAATTGGCATGCTGACAGATGAGCCAGTTCCTGAGGCAAACGGGCACAATCTATACTATTAAAACTGAGTAGGCGGTGTTCCATGCATGCATGTGTGGTTGGTACGTCGCCCTGAATCTGTCCCCCGCGTTCACAGAAACTATCCTCTCGTTTTTTTCGGGTATTTACGTACGAATTGTCGCCCATAAGTCATACCTTTTTTTTTACCCACAAGTCATACCTATTCGTTCTAAATCATACCTATTCGTTCTATGAAAAAACCACCATCTAGATTAACTCGTGATCATTAAGTAGGTTTCGATAAAAAAACTTATAAACTGAGAATTCTTCGTTCTTATAAACTGAAAGTTCTTTGTTTTTTCAAATCAGGTTTCGGATGAAAACACGTATAAAAAGAAAGTTCTTCATTTTTTCAAGGCGAACAACTTTGTTTTTTACGTGATTTTGATCCGAGGTAGTTTACTGCCTCAAATTTGGCAAATACGAACGAGTCGATTCTATGAAGCAGTCACGATCTAGGTTGACTCCTGATCGTTAATTAGACAAAAATACCGTTAACTATGTCTCGGATGAAAAACATATGAAACCAAAGTTCTTCGGTTTTTTGAGTTGAACAACTTTGTCTCTTACGTGATTTCGATTTGAGATAGTCTACTGCCTCAAATCTAGCAAATACGGACGTGTCATTCCAACTGATTCGGATCCAATCCGAACATATTGAGTCTGAGCGGAAATAAGGTATCAAGCTGGATTTATATGATAGGAACATGTCACGTATTGTCATGAGAGTTATGAAAAATAACAAGTGGCATGTGGTACTCGACATGTGTCAAGACATGTGCCTCAATATGTATCTAGAATGTTGCGGGGTATGCTTTAATATGGAATGTTCTGGCACCTGACATGTGTCCAAACATGTGTCATGACACCCGCAAGTAAAATATCACGAGACAAAGGGAACGAAATCTCGGAATGGTTCCGGGATGTCACGGATGATTCCGGAAGTATCCGGAATGATCCCGTGTAATGCATGGAATGTTCTAGAAGAGTACAAAATGTTGTGGAAAATCTGAAACCTTGTGGAAGCTCCGGAAGAATGGAGGCAGCCATATGTGGCATGCCACGGGACATGTGGCATGGCCCGGCATGGCCCATGATATGTGTTACAGTGAGAGTCAATGCACTTGACAACTGTCAAGAGACTAGACATGTGTTGCCTTGCATTGCACCACACCCAATATGTGTCTATACACATGCCATGTGGCGCCGTAGGTAAGCCAAGGCACCTTGGCTCTGTATTTTACCCCTTGGTGCATCCCAAAAAGGGTTGGACGTTAATCTATTCACACAAGTGAAGAGTTCATTTTAGACAGTCCTCCTTAGCCACAACATCCATTCTAGCGTGGAAGTTTTCTACCTCTTTTAGATAGTGACCTCGAGAACATCCCGGATACTTCAAGTTCTACGTCAAGCTCATTCCCGTGACGACGGTACTGGAGCATCACGACGTTCACGAAGACGCTACTTCCGGTATGTGTCGATACCTCGGAGGTGTTGTCTTCTTCGACACTTGATCGTGGAGCCGTTGGTCGTGGGAGTCATGCTCCGACTCGGAGCACCGCTCGGTCTCAGATGTGTCGTTCGTTGTGGCGCTGGATCGGACGGGATTGTGAAGTGAGTACCAACCATGTTTGTTAATACGTTTCCGCTCGTGTTTTGCAAGGGTATGAAGATCTACTCTCTCGTTACAAGTATTCTGCTAGATTAGTTTTTGGCATTTCGTTTGCGTCTCGTAGGAATTTTTTTTGTTTCCTATGCTGCGAATCCCATCAGTGGTATTCTTCCTGATGGGTGGATACCTTCGAAGGTGGCGTACTTTCGACACTTGATCAAGGGAGCCGGACGAGGGACGAAAAGCCAGAGTCATCCACGCCTGAGTCGGAAGGACGACGAAGCATGAGTCGGCTCGTGGCTGGGAGGTGTCCTAGATGCTCGAGTCGTCATCGACGACTTCGTCTTCTGCTGCAACGACAGACGTCAAGGGTAAATCTCTTTTACCTGCAAATCAATAGAGGTCATGGTGTTGTGATTGCGCATAATTTTTTGTTTTATGTAGCACGAAACCCAACAATGGTACAGTTTAATGTTCTCTTTCAACATAATCATCAATTGGATGTATCTTGCGGGTCGTTTTTGAGATAGTAAACTACCTCGGCTTGAGAACACATAAAAGACAGAGTTGTTCGAATCAAAAAAGCGAACTTTTTTTATTTGTGCTTCCATATGAATCCATCTTCATGTCTTGTTTTTGCTCGGGGTTAAATATGTTTGGATTGAATCCTAATCAGACTCGTTTGTATTTCCCAGATTTGATATAGTAAACAACCTCGGATCAAATTCCCGTAAAAGGAAAAGTTGTTCGTGTTTAAAAAGTAATAACTTTCATTTTCTACATTTTTTTCGTCCGATACCTTTTTAAGGGTCTTCCTGACTAATTAACGATCAGAAGTCAACCTACGTCGTGGATGTTCCACAGAACGCGGTGTGGTCAAGCTTTTTCATGGCAGTATGCTACCATTAAAATTTACTAGTTTTCTTTATGTAGATAGAACCTGTTAGACTGAATAGTACGAGAATGTAAGCATACATCAATGAAACCCCGTCGACTCCTAGGTTAAGAATTTTGATGATATTGAGCCTGGAGATGTCTACGCAAAGTGGTGCATTTGCGTGAGGGTGGAAATAAAATTCCTCCTAATTCGTATGCTGACAACGTTTTCTTTATTCTTATGGATAAAAAATTAAAAATGTAACTACTGAATATTTTTATTCTGACATAATATGATGATGGTTTATCACAACCTTATTTTATCTTCTTAAACACATTCAAATGGAGCAAAAATCGAGACAAATGTTTGGGGACTCGCTCAAGTAGAGCGATTCGACCGAATACCGTGAACTGGTTGCAAGTATGTTCTTCGCAGGGTTACAAATAGTCTGAACATGGAAGGTGTGGATTTTAGAGCGATTGGACACGAGTATGGGTGCTCTTTTAATCGATGGACAATTATTGAATCGTCTCTGCCTATTGAGTTCCCATTACTTCCAAAACATTTTATGCCATTTTCGGATGTTGCCAAGTGTCCAAATAAAACCTTTAGAGGTATGTGTCGTATGTGTTTAAAGAACATACCCACCAAGAATGATACACCATCATTATTCAAAGTTGATAAATATTTTTTGTGTACATACATAGCATAGTTGTTCATTGTTGTGAACTCGAACGCGTTATTGGGTACACCAAGTATAGAGAGGCCATCTTCATGGAGTCCTGGTACGTGCAGTTAGCATATGTAAATGCCCCAATTTCCATACTAACTAATTAAAAGTTGTTTATAAATTGATATTTCATAAACTTCAACCTGTAGGGGCAATCTTATTGCTATTGTCATTTGGGGTTGGCAAATTAATTCAGAACTCTTACCGTTGGTCTGCATCCAAGGATGGCAAACCTATCATCGTTGCGAGTATGTTGCAGAAAGATATAGAATTTGGTAATTGATTTATCTGCATCCACTTATCTTTACTATTAATAAAAGCGTATTCAAACAACTGAGATAAACATATTTTGTTCTACTTAAACTAGGTGATCCAAAATTCTAAATACGTTGGAGCACACAACTTTTGCATTGTACCCATATAATTGGTACAACAACTTCGCGGTGAGTAAATTTAACGAAACAAAAAATTAAAATCTACATAGATTACAAGTTATATTGATTTCAAATGTAAATTTGCAGACATACGTCAGAAAATAATGAGTGGAGCAATTAACATGAGGCTCGTGCGAAATTTTCTTGAGAGGAGGTGGGCTTTTCTAGCAATGGTGTGGGCTAAGAAGGATACGCGGTAAAAAAAAAATTAGATATAGTAGATGTGTTATGTCTATCGAACATAGTTGTTTCGTGCTTGTTTGGTCTATAATCATGGGTGTTCTGTTAGCATGAAGTTTGTCTATGTGTATGGATTTTCGATTTTAATGGATGTTTGTACAAATGTCTTATATCTATTGAACAACGTTCTACAGTGTTTGTTTGGTCTATTATAATGAAGGTATGAGCACTCACTTCATTATTTGTTATATATGCACTTTACGTGATTTTCAATATTTTACGCATGCGGTATTGACAGCAAAAGAAAATATAACAACCGTGGCAACGAAGGGCATTCAACTATAGCTGTAGAAAACGATGTTGAGATAAAAGCGGAAGCATCAGCTGAAGATTTTCCAAGGGTAGAAGAGATTGCTACTGAAGAAGCAGCAACAATTGTAGAGGAAATTGTTTAAAAATTGTTATTCACGGGTTAAAAAATTGTTTAGGTAGTTCAAAGTAAGTATTCACGGGTTTCAAAAAATGTTCACGGGTTCGAAAGCGTTCACATAGTTTAAATATAAAATATTGACGGGTTAATTTATTTTTGTTCACTCATCATACAAAAACAAAAAACAAAAAATTTATAAAGTAACCGAAAATAGATAAGATAAAAAATGAAGAAACTGTAAAAAGAAAAGTTGACAGGAAAAGAAGAAAACAAGAAAACAGTAAACAAAAGATACCCCGCCTTGTTGGGCTGGCCCACTCGACAGCCGCGCGTGGACATAGCTTCCGTAACATACGCTATTTAAGTGTATAGAAATATCCCGTGGCGGTCAGATGCAAGATCTCTACGTGAGTGAACCCTATTTAGCGCCTTTTGGGCTTGTTTATGGCGCAACGCCTACCTGTAGAGTGCTGGGCCTGGCCCATTACGAGAACGGTAGTCAGAGAGATGAACTGAGACAACGACCGTGGAGTTGAGGGAGAAGATGACAAAGAGGGCGACGACCTTGCCGGAGACGGGGACGATGTGGCTGGTCGCGGCGTCGCGGACGGAGGAGAGGAAACAACTTAACTTGGGGGGTGCGTTGCAATAGGGGTTCATCGTCGCCAGAGAAGAGGGGAGGTTAGAGGGAAGCCTAGGGCGGCAGCGACTCGAGGAGGGCGGGGCGCGGAGGCGGCGCGGTAGCGGCGCCGAGCGCGGGGGCGGCAGCAGGCGCCAGCGGCTGGCGGTGGCACGGGGGAGTCGAGCATGGCGAAGAGGTGGAGACGACGAGGAGGCGTAGAGGTGGGAGACGAGGGAAGTGGAGACGACGAGGAGATGCCCGCGTGCTGGGCTTTGGCCCAACAACTCCTCCTTTAGGCGTCGGGGCGATACATGATGCTGAAGGTCCTGAATAGGAGAACCCCACCCTCTACGTGAGCCGGACCTCTCACAGGTGGAAAATGGTATAGGTTTGCAAAATTTCTCACATTGGTCATTTTTAACTTTCTGGCTCACATGATCCCATTGTTCTTAAAAACGTGCACATCCCACAAATTCACAACTCGGAGCAGTACGATTCAGGATCCCTCCACCAAGCGGGGCCTCCTCCTCATGATCATCACCATTGGAAGGTTACATCCACAAATGGCAGGGCTGGCCCGTAGGTTGGCAAACAGGGCGACTGCCTTGGGCTCTGACAAAAGAAGGGTCCTGACAATAGAGTGTACTAGTAGTAGTCATTATACTGTTAGTATACTATTAAATATTTTAAAAATAATAGACTCAATTTGTAGTTTGTTATTATAAGATGTTTTAACTTTTTTGAATCAGATGTATATAGACGTATTTTAGAGTCTAGGTTCACTTATTTTGTTCCGTATGTAGTCAATATTGAAATATGTAAAAAGGTTCATATTTAGAAACGTAGGGATTACAAGTCATACACGTTTTACTAAAAAAATATTGACTAGATTTATAAAGTTAATTATGTGTATGGATATTTATTTCAGAAAACTACAAGAAAAACTTGTTTACGACTGATGCTGTCAAGTGCATTGCATGAAGAACATATCGAATAATCAAATTGTATGTATGAAAGAATAGATCGAATTACTCCATAAAGTTTTTATATATCAATTATATTACTCTTACTGATTCGATCTAGTTCAATATCAATAGAGAGCATACACTCGCACTTTAACCTATATCGAATTCATATTAACTTGCAAAACACATTTGGCCACAAAACAAATCTTAGTAACAATGGAACTTATGTTCTGTAAGTTTACACATGTATATAGTTAACTACACATATATTAAAAATCTAATAGGATATTTTGGGAACATTTGATTTAGAGATCTCCATCATAAATATGTATATTAATATATAGTGCACACTATCTTAAAAGTACAATTTATAAAGGAAATAATGTTACAAAACCATTCTTTAAAAATAGCGCAATGGAAGTGTATTTTTCATTGATATACATTATAATTGTATAAGAAACAACACTTAGCTAATATTTAGAATTTTTATTTTGTGTTTAATCATGTCAAATAAGTAATAGAAAATTGTACTCAACAAGACCGTATCATGCTACAAATGAGTTTGAAGTACAAAATGTCTTGCTGTAAAAAATATAATTAATTTAACTTGCCCCTAGTCTAATACTCTGAACGCAATCGAAAGGGCAGCCATCACCTTAGGGGAGGCGTCCGCGCATGCCCGAGCGACCTTGGCTGCGATCCATGCCGCCCTAGCGGAGCTCGGCATGCTCATCCGGCAGCTCTCCACTGAGTGTCGCGAACGCTACGCCATCGCTGCTGCTGCCGCTGAAGATGGTTCATTTGAGGATGTTGCGGAACTCGTGGAGGGCATGTGCTGCGGTACCTGCTGCTAATGCATCGTCGTCGAGGATGGGCGTCGATTTCTTGTTTCCAATATTTGTCGGTCTCATGTTGTGGATTGATGGATCGACATGCCATGGCCCGACAGGCTCGGACAAAATGGGAGAAGCTGATGCCCCAGACCATGGACCCGGCTGTCTCGGACAAGTCAGGAGAAACTGCTGCTCAGACCAAGGACAAGGAGATCACCCGGATCGAAGATGGTACCCTCCTTACATCTGCGAAATTTACTGTTGCGCTTATTTGTTTGGTGGAATTTAGGGTCTCACGACTCTGTGCACAGAATTTGGTTTTACATAATCAACACGTGCTAACTCTGTTTGTTTCTTAAAAAACCAACCTTTCGTTTTTGTCGATCGCAAGAATGATCAGTTTTGTAAGGAAGGGAAAAAACATATTGCATCCATGTCAACACAATATCAGCAATCAAAAGAAAATATACACATGCAAAATGGTGTCAGATAGCATATTATGATAAGGTAATAATTGCTATGCATGATAATTAAAGAACAACACTAAACCAGGAAATCAAGCGCCAACTGCATTGCCCTCCATGTCGTAGCTTGTAAAGTCATTGTAATCACAAATTGTAATTTTTTTGTTGGATTTCTGTTTGGTTACACAGATTTCCTGTCTTACGAGCCTATCCAAGGGTTTGCTTATTCCCCCTGCTCTCTGGTCAAAGATTGACATGTACTGTTTCTCACTGAAGAAAATCCTGGACTGGAACTAACAGAACCCAACTGCGGCACATTCCATGGCGCTGAATGCATTCGTGAGTTCAAGGACTCAACATTTACCCTTCAGGTTATCAAACTATGGTGTTATCCTTTGGACACCCCTTTTATGTAGCCAGACCGCAAATTTGCATTTTCTTTCTGCAGCAAGGAACTGAATGTAAGCAGAAAAAGTGAAAAGACAGCAGACCTTTGCATACCTTAAATTTGTTCCTGTTAATGTAGAGACACACATACCAACTCCACGAATGACTAGCAGAAAACTCGAGATTGTAAGTCATCACAAATCGGCAGCGTGACCTAGAGGAGGCTTGGAAAATTGAGGTCGAAGGAGAAGTGCAGTTTTTCTTCTGGTTGTTATTGCAGAATCGCAACTGGACTCCGGATCGATTAAGGGCAAGGGGATGGCCTCACGATGACGAATGCTGCTTGTGTGAACTGCAGCTGGAAACGGCAAAGCATCTTGCTCTGCGTTGCCCTTTCGCTCGTCAGGTCTGGGAGCAGTTCCGAGTGTCTAATTCTCGGATGATTCAGTTGCTATCTAGGGCGAAATCCATCGAGGAGTGGTGGCGCAAGGCCAGAGCAGGGAGCTGCAATAATCCCCAGGTTAAAGGAGACATCACGCTTGCTGTTCATATCTTTTGGCACGTCTGGAAGGAGTGTGGTCGTAGAATTTTTCAGGAGGAGCTGCAGTCGGCTACGTCGATAGCCAGCCTAATCAGGGCTGATGTTCAGCTCTTGGCCTTGGCCAAGAGTAACACGAGATGCTAGTTTGTGGCCGTGTGCGTGTGTTTGGGTGATCAGCATCCTCTGTTGTGCTGATCTTGGTTGTAACCGTCTTTGTTCTTCCTTCTATTAATGCAAAAGCAGAACGCTTGCTGTTCCGTAAAAAAAAAGTCATCACTCATGGATGAAATGGTCTTGTATTTGGATTTTTAAATTGTGCGATAAATGTGGCCCCTCCTGATTTCAAAATCTCAGGCATACGGTTTATGCTCCATTGGGATGTCCCTCGAACTATAATACTTGGATTTCTACTAGTGGCCCCTCGTGTATCTAGGTCATTTGGGCCGGAGACTCCGGGTCGTGGACGGAGGTGCACAACTATCATGTTGAAAACCTTTATATGTGATTTCATCCTGGGGCTGTTTCCGTGCAAGCCAGAACTGGTAGCTAGTCAACGATAGGATTGATGTCCACACAGTGGATCCGCACAACAACATTTTGTAAACATTCGTAACTAAGACTATACGTTTTTCGTTAACATGAATATGATTCGAAATTCCTTCAGCTGTTTCTCGATTCTAAGAACTCGTACCAAGTTACAACAGATATTATGTTTTGCGATGCGTCCATTCACCCCCAGATGTTGGGTCGTAGACTTTTCATTTCAACGCAGACATTGAACACTGATACGTACGTAACAAAACATCACTTTATTTCATTGAGTGACAGAATGACATTCAGATTTAAGAAACTACGTTAGTTGATGAAAAAAGATATTTCTTTCTCTTTCAACCGAATGGAGAAAAACAATATCGACTCTTCGCACTACTATGGCCATGCTTAGAACAATGCATAGTACTTTAAATTTAAATAAATTGACAAGGATAAATTTCTTGATAGTGTCACGAAATGCTGCCACCCTCAACGGATATTGATCGATCATGGCAACTAACATTTAGGCATGATGCTAGGGCGAGGCCTCATTTTCTTATTCGGGTCATCGTCCTCGCCTTCCTTGACGATAAATGTGGTGCTCATCCCAAACACCGTATGCCGGTCGAAGTGGCAATGCATGAACCACACACCTGAGTGACCAATCAAAATATAATTAAGAGCATGAGTGTTGAATGAAGAATTGGCCCAATGGAGCTACCTAAAATAAGGTACGTACCAGGATTGCTTGCGTTGAAGCGCATGGCGGCCCAGCCAGCCTTTGGCACGGTGACGGTGTTCTGGTACGGCGGGTCGACCAGGTTGTACGTGGCAGGGTCTGTGGTCTCGTTGAAGTTTCCGAGACCTCTCCCTACCACGTAGAAGGCGAAGCCGTGCAGGTGCATGGGGTGGTTCTCGGCGCCGAGGATGGCCGTGTCCTGGAACACCACCTCCACGACTTTGCCGTACTCCACCACCTTCACCTTGGTGGAACGCTTGGTGGGCCAGTACCTCCTGGATTCGTTGCCGTCGGTGAAGTTGAAGAGGAAAGGCGGCTTGTTGGGGAAGTCTTCCTCGTAGACGCCCTCTTGTTTCTGGTAGTAGAACGCGTCAAGGATGTCGACGCGATGAGGGTCCTCGAAGCTGACGTTGTTGAGACTCGCCCCTAAGCGGGTGCCGCCTGGCCCGTCGCACTTGCTCGTGGTGCAGGGGAGGGTGTTGACGGCTATGGTGATGAGCATGCGCTCGTCGATCGTCCTGGGCACGTTCGCCGGGTGCTCTGCGCTGTTGAGAGACCGGAGTTTGGCCGTGTACGCTATGGCGATGTCGCTGTCGTTGCTGCTCGGAAGGTAGGGGCCGACCGGTGTTTCAGTGCTGTTCGCCACGCCCGGGTATTCCAGAATGGCTGTGGCGATGCCGTTGTTGAAGCCGAGGTCTTGGTTTGACGCGAACGTCCGCGAGGCCATATAGAACCGGCGTGGCGAACCTCTCTTGTAAAGGTTAGTGTTGAGGAGCACGTCCATGGTCTGTCCCGGCGAGATCATCATGTTCTTGACGATGAATGGCTTCAAGTAGCGTCCGTCGGTGCCGACCACGGTGAGACTGTGATTGGCTATGCCGAAGAACATGTCGTTGTCGAGTCCAGCGTTGATGATCCGGAGCAGGTATGTGTGGCCGTACCTCACGGACAACTTAAAAGTTGTGTCGTTGGGGCATCGGAACCGCTCTCCGGGCTGGCCGTTAATTGTGTGTGCATTTGAATTAGTAATCTCGCCACCAGTCCGTAGGTGGTCCTCCAAAATCTCGTTCAAATCGGCATTCCACCACTCACCTGCAAATGCATATGACAACTGAATGAATAAAAAGAATGGATGCTGGAATATCTTGTGTGCGTGTAGTGATAAAGTATCGTTAACTAATTAATTTATATAAGTAGGGATTTGGTTTTGTAAGAGATATCGATATATATGTGCGATTCAGACCTAGAATAATGGTATGGTCCTCGAGCGGCTTCTTGAAGGGGTAGAATCTGCCGTGTTCGGGGAGGACGACGAGGGCGCCGTGGACGCCGGCGCGGTCCAAGTCGCTGTGCGCGTGCCACCAGAGGGTGCCCTCCTCCTCCGACAGAATGACCTCGTAAGTGAAGTTGGTGCCCGGCATGATGGGACACTGTGTGATGAACTCTGGCCCGTCGTACCACGGGTTCCGGGGCTGGTCGACGCCGTGCCCACGAGCAGAAGCCATTTTTGAAGCCGTTAGTACGTAGTGTATATATATAGCTGCAGGACATGCGTGTTGATGTGATTACATACCAGTGGATGGTGATGTTCTTAGGTCCTTGGTTGTGCACGTTGACGATAACCGTTTCGCCCTTACGCGCCGTGATGGTCGGCCCTGGCCAGGTGCCATTAACGGTGAGCAGGGACTTCTCCTTGCAGAGCTTGGTGTAGTTAGTCTCCTTCACCTGCAAAATACAACACACGAACGATGGATGGATGTCGTCACGGTCAGTACATCATGATAGCTAGATACACATGAACGAAAATGAATGGATGCACATAGCGTAGACTTTACGATGAAATCGTAGTAGTTATGCCCGGCGGCCTCGGCCAGGACAACCGCTCCTGCAAACGCGAGCAATGCCGCGAGTAACCAAAGCGTCGCCGGCATCTTAGCTACACCACCCACCATTGCCGAGCTTGGAGCGTCAAGCTGGTGGTTTAGCTACACTTGCTTGCTTGTGATGGAGTTGAAGCATATGTGCGTGGGGTACTTATAGCATGAAGCTGAGGGAGAGTGACTGACCTACACCGAATGCGCACGCATGGCATGGTTCTCCTTAGATCTCAGTCAGCTGGCAGATCGTCTAGTCTTCCGCACTTGGTGGCGAAGCACGACGGCCGGCACTTCATCTCGATGAAGCGGAGATTATTAATAATTGATATGATTCGGTAGCGAGCGCCCGCACTCGTGGAACTCGCAAGAGAGGTCGATGTTAATTTGAAAACATACATATCATATGGATGCACAACAAATAGTAGATTGCAGCGCAGGTATACGTTATCAGCTGGTTGCATTTTGCTTACTCAGGGTTTGTAATTCCTGATGAATTTTTCTGCTGTAATTTTGTCTAATTCATGGAACACATATACAGCACGTAGCCCATTCAAATGTCACCTCGTGCGGACTGCATTAACGGACAGCCCTCGTGATTATGATCCGCTTGTCAACTCTGACAGCTAAAATGTATGTGCCCTCTTCCGATTCTGATCTAGCGGCAAAGCAAGTAGGCTACGCTGATCGAGGGCACATCCATCTTCTATTCGACTCTGAGTCCGAGGCCAAGTTGCCAACGGCTAGATTTCATGCGCAGCTAGTAATCTAGTATACAGAGGTCAGATCCTATTGGTCCCGAGGCAAGATTATTGAGCGGCCCATTGAGCTAGCGAGAGGTCGATCCATGGTTTATAAGACTACTCATAGTGGAGTACTAGTTTATGTTACTACCTCTATAGTGGGTTGTAACATATGTGTGATATCATATAAGCATACCTTTATTGGCCTATAAACTCATCTTGCCTCGATATCCGTTATGTTACAATATCTACCTATTATACCACTACCGTCTTTCTCTTCTTTAATTGCATGCCACATCACCATTTGTGCTTATGTGGCACTTATGTTACTAGCTATGTTACTCCCATTATGGAGTCTAATACTGCTACCCTCCGGCCTCCGATCGATTCACAGCAAATCTAGCTGGAAGATTGAGTCCTCCACATTTCGCGGCAACACACATGACGCCTATCTCGATCATCTATCAATTGATTATTCGACATCGCGTGCACGAACGGGTAAGTTAATTACATGAGTGGAGGTTGGAAAACGTATTAATGGAGATCCACATATTTGAATTAATTTTGGAAAATGGACATAAACTCATTTATACGCCAGGCAGTAGCTAGCTAGTTAGAAAATTCATAAATTTTAAATTACCAGCATAATATGATAGACTTTGTGTGAAAATTAGAGTGGTACTTTTTGCACCATATTTTTGTATTTGCTTCACAAAAAATCCTTTCTTGTCAATTACAAAATAGAAATTAACTATATATATAGCAACATTTGTTGCATGCAAACATCTTTGTTTAAAGTTTTGGGTACATTATCATAAACTATGTCATAGATATGACCATCACCTAAATCATTTGGCTTAAGTTGCGGAAGGTTCCAATTTTCTCAAATTTTCTTTATTTTTTAGAACAATGTGAAAAGGGCCGGTATGACTATGGATAGTGAGGGGTTGATGAATCTTCGGCTATCTTCGCCGGTAAATTCCTGTGCGGAAGTTCAAAAAATCATCACTAATTTTGTGTCTAGTTTAATGGACGAATAATATTACTCTGACCTTAATCTCATGGACACAAATGTGTAAAGCAAGTATCATGGAATGTCGCCATGTGGCTCAACCTAGTAGCTCAAATCGTAGGGAGCTTAAATATCGTAGTGATATACGAGACGGATGAAACCTAGGAAACTCGTTCCTACTTCCTTGCTTGGTATAGAATAGAACAGACTATAATTATAATTTTCTCGTTCTTGTTGGTCACACAAAGGTAGTTAAGTTGGCGTACCACGGTACCAGCGAATCAGCGATGCTGCATCACCTTTGTTTAGTTTCGGAGTAAAACGCTTGGGTGAGCGCATTGGTCACCAACTCAAATGACCTACTTGATGTCCGAAACCTTCCGAAGCTGCAGATGTGGAGTAGTGGTGCGCACTAAGAAAATCACACGATTACCGTGGTTTGTCGATACTGCTCCTTACCAGATTGGAAAAATAATACTCCAAATCCAGGATTAAGTAATCGGTCGACGCCTACTGCTGAAATATTGTTCAATATTAGGGTAGGCTTTAGGCCCATTTAACAATTTCAGAAAAATCCATAAATGTCCATGCTGCCATGAAGAGTGTGGTACGTGGGAGTTTAGTCCCACATGGCTAGTTTAGACAGATGTACACCAATTTATAAGGTGAACTCTTCTCTACCATGTATGAGGTGTTGCCTGTGAAGAGAAAGGAGGCGTTCCACACGCGCGCTCCTCCTCCTCCGCCGCCCGCCTCGCCACGGGTTGCGGGAACTATGAAGAATGAATGTGAGCTGAAACGTCTGCCTTAATTATGGCAGTTTCGAGTCTCTTGATTCTCTCCTTAATTGCGTGCATTTCCGTTGGCCTTCCGTCTGCGTCTGTGCCTATATGAGAGGTCGCTCCTCTCCAGCCGAGACACACCAGAAAGGTTGCATCCGCTCGCACCGCCACCATAGTTCCTCTCGTTGTTGTTACCATCGCTGATCCCATCATGTCCACCGCGTACACAGCCGACGGGAGAGCAGGCCTCCGAAACCCCGCCTCTCCATATCCTATACGGGAGAGGGGCGATTAGGTTTTTGGGGAGCGTCTCATACGCGACTGCTCGCCGCTGTTCATCTGCATCAACTACTTCCGCGTCGCCTTCATCATCACCATGGCCACCGACGCCGACAAGGAGCAAGCTGCTGCTGACAAGAGGATCGCCAACGCCGCCACTGCTTCCGCTGCTGCTGTGGCCAACTGGCCTACTAGAGGGTATAACATGTTTATCCCTCCCGTGGTTATTTCCATGTTTGCAGTACTAGTCATATGTGTATATGTTTCTACTATATGTCTAGTACGTAGTTTTATCATCAAGTTTCAGTATGTCATTAGCACTGTTTATGTCATGTTCATGATTAACTATTGGATTAATTTAATCGAACAATTGCCTATATACTCAACCGTTACCAATAACGTAAGCTGAGGCCTGCGGTGCATCATATCGAATTGTACAAATCTACATGAGAGTCGGACTGTCGGAGCACAGTGATAATTCGACATCTTGTAATTTGTTCATCTTACGGACATCTGAAACTATATATGCGGCGTGCGGATGGGGCGACGTGGGCGAATCACGGCCGTCCGTCGCGCCGATCGGACGGCTGGCGAACGCCGGCGACGTGGATGGCCTGAGAGGCCGCGAATTCGTCCATCCTTTATAAAGGACTAGAAGGTAAGGGCACGCTTTGCTGCGCCGTTTTAGCCGTTTTTGTATATATTTTTGTTTAATTGGATTGTTTCTTATTTTTAATCTGTTATTCTTGTGGGTTTGGTGAGGGTTTTAACATTTTTGTGTGCTCTTAACGGATAGATATATTATATTATCTCTCTTCATTTTAACAAGCTTGTGAGCTCTATGAGATAAAAGTTTGGCACAAATCTTATGAAAAAACATATTAAATCCACAAGTCATAGTGAAGAACAAAAGTTTCTCAAAAATGGCAGTACAATATTATGACATATTTACATTTTCATTTACAGTAGTTTTTCCAAACCAAATTAGTATACGACAATAAAAAGTATAGCAAACCGAGAAATATCCTGACATTTGCATGAACCTATGTTTTAAAATGCTAATAATAAAACTAATGTTTTTATAACAACAAGTGTCTTTTGCATCATCACCTCCATAAATCACTCATCTTATTTACCTTCCTTTCTAACTTGGATGGCATTGGAGCAGATGGCGGTGCGGATTATTGTGCAAAATGAAAAAATCTAGCACATGTGAATGGATTCGGAACATAATCAAAAGAACTTGAAAGAGAAATGTAAAATACATGTCACAAATTTAATAAACCATTTTTAAAAGTATAGTCCATTAATTAATATATTTATTTTCGTGATAACTTTGCTATCATTTGAAGATCAACTATTTAACTGAAATGTCATAATTTTCACCAGAAAGATAATCTCTATTGTAAAAAGCAATGAGTCGCACATACACCGTAGCACATGTTCCTCGACGTTGAGGGCATCCTTTAAGCGCGTCCATTTTTCTAGCATTTCGTATTGGTTGTCTTGCGTTTCTAATAAGTTGTTTAACCATCGGCATATTGTATGTGTATAGAAAAAATGGATTGGTTTAGATCCATCTTAACCTAATGATTGGCCATCATGTGAATGGATTCGGAACATAATCAAAAGAACTTGAAAGAGAAATGTAAAATACATGTCACAAAATTAATAAACCATTTTTTTAAAGTATAGTCCATTAATATTTTTTTCGTGATAATTTTCACCAGAAAGATAATCTCTATTGTAAAAAGCAACTTTAAGAAACTCCTATATGATTTCATGAAATAAGCAGTTTTAACATGTTTCATCATAAAAAATCTTGCCATTTTATACAAAGAAGTTGTTATTTTGCAAAAATCTATACATTAGTGTTAACAAAATCATCGCTGCAAATATGAGACAACCAGGCGTGTGCAAGGACATGTTTCTTAGCACGTAGGTATTGAATATGTCGCTCACCAAAGGCTAGCTAAGGAGAAACATGGCTTGGGCCGTATTTTGCACTACGTTTTCTTGACTCTATTGATTTAGCATGCATGTGGAGAGACGCAAACACAAACGTTTGGTTGTTTACTATGTTTCCTTTACTCTCATCACTTGGCTAAGTGGTGAACTTATCTTAGACAACCAAATTTGAATAAATTTGTCTAGCTAACAGCCACGAGAAAATCGGTGAACGACATAATGTCGTGGCGTGACGACAATGCTTGGTTGGAGCTACGCGAGCGCCAGATAAATTAACAGCGGGAGCGGACATACACATACAAAATTACAGTATAAAATCTATATGTATATGTCTACCGAAATAAAAAAAGTTACAACACGAATGTTCTGGAGAACGGCGAGATTCTTATCGGAGGAAATTATAAATGCGACGGATTTGACAATTCTTAAATTTGTACAGATTTCTGTCAAAACTTAATAAGTTACATTTGATGAAATTCGAAAACGATCATGAGAATGGCAACCTACTTATCAACGCGCATATATTTCGTGTACATCAGCTCAAATCAAAACACACTTATATAAATTACAGCGGATTAGATAAAAGCATTTTATTTGTTGGCAAACAGCAAGAAGTCAAGTAGGAATGAATCACCCATGCCATGTGGGGCCCACCCAATAGCCAGCTTAGTACTTAGAGAGATACAGACCGTTTTACACACGTAATGAACCCTGTAATCTGTGTACATTTTTACACACGTCTGAAACTATACAGACCGGCTGGGGAGCGTCGTGGTGGAGACGAAGGTGGGAGGGACCAACTCCTAAAACCGATCCCTCCCTTCTTCAGTTCTTCCAACCTCTCCTCCATGCCATGAAAACAACGACGAGTAAGAAGAAACAGCTATGCATGTTATGTACACACGCACGCACGGGCACACCAACGACGAGAGCAGGTGGTAGTGCCGGCGGCGTGTTGGCTGGTAGGATCATGGCGGCCTGCGGCCTAGGCGGTGCGTGCGAGGCGGGAGGCGATGGCGGAGTGATACATGGCGTCATGGAAGCTGTCCATCTCCGACATCCGCGCCCGCAGCTGCCGCGCCTTCTCCTCCGTCAGGACTCCCGCGAACGACCTGGCCGCCTTCTCCTCCTCCACCACCGTCGCGGCGGTCTCGATGTAGTCGGCCCGCCCGGACCATCCAATTAGCGGCGGCCACCACTTGCCTCCCTTGGGAGTGGGAGCTCTAGCGCGGACACGCTTGGCGCCAGCGGAGGCGGAGACGGTCGCCGCGCGTGGACGGAACGTCGTCGTCGTCCGGGCCGACGGGCGCGCGGCGAAGGAGACGACGACGGCTGCTGATGATGCCATTGCCAATAGCTTGCTCGCTTCGCTGGTAAGACTCTGCGGAGGTTGCTACCTTCCTGTTTGGTGAGAGTAGATGGCGGAGGGTTGATAGTCGTTCAACTGCTGTGCTGTGAGTCTGTGAAAATGGAGTTGGCGGTGGTCGCCAGTTTATAGCGGAGGTGGGGAAGAGGACGCCGCGTGGACGGGTGGGTGAGGGCGGCATACGCTAGGACGCGTGACGTGTGACCGCGTGGACTGACCGTTCAGGTGCGGTGCTTTCATCGCCACGACGGCGACGTTCTTCGGCACCGTCGCAGGACTCGTTCGTGCAGTCGTGCACCACGAACGCACCAGCTTCCTATCGATTTGATACACGTCTACGGTTGACGAAGAATGAGTAGTAAATTTCGGAAACGCACAATGTTTTTACCAGTCACCTAGGGTTCACCGGTGATACGAGCATACGTGTAAATGTGAGCAAGATACTTATCATATATGCTATGTATGTAAATGGCATGTCTAGACGCAATCTAGGAAACAGTTTTGTTTGTGTAGCTGACGTGGTCCCGTGTACGAAGGGTGTGGTCGTGGTGTCATGCACGAGGCTGCCAAGAGACAGAACAATATATCTAAAGTATTTTAAAAATGTGTCCCTCGTTAATGTGAGATATTCTTTCAATCGGAGACCATGTTACCTCCCATATCGAGATACTTGTGGTGACTCCGCCCATCGCGACACTCTGTACTTTCTGTTCTGGGCAGTGTGCGTGCGCGCGCATGCATATGCCTTTTTATACTCCATATATCTATAAAAAAACATGGTTTACATTGAGAAAATCAACAATTAAGGAATTCATGAGACCCGCTGCCTCGGGGAGTATTATACAGTAGTATCATGCATATGATACTAGTCTATGTTACTAACTCTATAGTGGGCAGTAACATAAGTGTGGTATCATACAAGTATGCATTTATTAGCCTATAGACTCATCTTGTCTCGAAATCCGTTATATTACGGTATCTACCTATGATACCACCACCCTCTCTCTCCTCTTTAATTGCATGCCACATCACCATTTATGCTTATGTGGCACTTATGTTACTACCTATGTTACTCCCACTATGGGTAGTCTTATTCATAAAATAAGGTCGAGTGACTTTGGGCATTGCACGCTCACCGCAGAAGAATTAACACATCACTTGCCATAGCATATTTAGAAGAAAAAGATAACTGGTCACGAATACCATTGAAACCTCGCTCTCGTAATCTAGAGTGATTTTCTCGAGGTCTAGACGAGAATCACTTCTTCACAATTGTCTAACAACGAGGAACATAAGAGTCGATTGGTTGGAAGCTATACTAAGAGCATTTCTAGCAGAGTCCGCAAAAGGGGCAAACCCGCATAATAACCGCCCGATGTGGATTGAAAACCGCAAAAACGCGGAGAATAGAACCCGTAAAACTACCCGACCCGTAAAATATTTTGAGGGGGCCTGCAAATTTCACCCTCCAAATCTTAAGTTCACAGATTTCGCATCCGATTTTGAGGGGCCTGTATCCACGCTAGGCGTTGGCGGGCTGAATATTCAGCATCCGCCGGTGACCTTCCGCACCCTCCAAATCTTAAGTTCACAGATTTCGCATCCGATTTTGAGGGGCCTGTATCCACGCTAGGCGTTGGCGGGCTGAATATTCAGCATCCGCCGGTGACCTTCCGCCGTGGACCTCGCCGAAATCGCCACCGGAGTCACCGGCCCCGGGAACTCTACGGCAGCCGGAGTGGGCTCCTTCAGCAGCGGCAGCGACGACCGCGATGAGCAGCGGCGGCCGGCGCCGCGACGAGCAGCGGCGGTGGCTCGACGACGAAGACCGCTTTGCCGCCAGCCTGTCGCACGGGCGCCACGGGGGGGCTTCGTGCGCCGCGCTGGAGGGAGGCTTCGTGCGCCGGCCTTCCGCCACGGGGGGCTTCCTGCGCCGGGCGCCGGTTGCCGGCCCGCGGCTTCGCGCGAGCGGCACGGGGGGCTTCGTGCGGCGCGCCGGCTCGCTCCAGCGCGCGTCGCGGGGGGGGGGGGGGGGGGGGGGGCTTCGTTGCGCCGGCCGCCGGTCGCCGACCTTCCGCCGCGGGGGGCTCCGTGCGCCGGGCTGCCGGCCGCCACGGGGGGCTTCCGGGCCTCTGCTAGATCGATGGATCGACACAGGTTCGACCGCACGGAGGCCACTAATTTTTCTGATCGGGTTGGGGGAAAGACGAAGGATGGAGACAACCGAATATTCTACATCATATTCTTTTTTACGGTTTGGTTTTGCGGTTTCTGTTCTGCGCGGTGTCGTTTCGAGCCAAAAAACGCGCGTTCCGTGATCTGCAAAACAGTTTTACAGGTCCGCATTTTGCATACTCTGTCTCTCGATCCTACCTAGGCCACCAGCCGGCCTGTTGTTTAAGCACGTTGCCAAGCTTTTCTTTGAACTGTCCTTTGGCAAGTAGCCTTGACGCTGCTAGCTTTCGGTTTTCCTTCTTTGCCTTCGGAGATTCCCAAGGGTCGCAGACTCGCAGGTGGAATTGCTTCAAAATGATAATAATATAGTATTTCGCCAGTACTACTGTAACCGGAAAATACAAGTGCAGCATCAGTTGTCTTTAAATACAGAATATCCATCCTTGTTACTTCCTACTGGATGGCCAGTTAAGCTCATTTATCAAAGTTGTCACTCTCCACTAGCTAGATGACCATTTCAGAGGGCTCAGTTAAAGTTTCTTATAGTACATTATATAGTACACTATATTAAAGCCCGTGGCTTCCCTGCGATATCGTTCGACGGGCTTGATCTAGCGTAGCGATTAGTGCCACGTACGCCTGGGGATGGTACGTGTTATGCTCCAGATGGTCCTGCCCGAGTCCCGGCTGCGGATTTTGTCTGCATTAAGCTTGTGCAACTTCTCCTTGCCGGTCTCTCCCGGTTCTCTTTGTTCGTATAGTTATGTCTTCCGTTCGTTGTTCTTTCTTCCATTTGCCGGTGCCTACCCGGTTACCCCGTCTTCGACTTATTGCTTCCGTCTTTTGTTGTCGGTGTGCCTACCCGGTCACCTTCCAACATTTTTTCCCTCTCTGCTTTACGGTGCTGCTTGCCGGTCACCTTCTTCTCGTTTTCCTTTTTTCTTTTGCTCTGCACTATCTGCTGCATGCGCGCGTATTTTAATTAGCTGTCTTGTGTTGTTGTGTTGTCTTTTCCGGTTT
Organism: Poa pratensis; assembly: GCA_947311845.1. Taxonomy (NCBI): domain Eukaryota; kingdom Viridiplantae; phylum Streptophyta; class Magnoliopsida; order Poales; family Poaceae; genus Poa; species Poa pratensis. The sequence continues at coordinate 72,329,041 of CAMZMU010000042.1, forward strand.
AATGTGTTTTGGATTGCGGCTCACTTAATTTGTCCTTGCTAGGCTATGCACTCCTTTCTCCCGATTTCTTCTTTTCAATTGTTAATTGTTTTGGGAGGAGCGTTTTGGCTCTCGGGAGCATATGCTCCTGGTATTTTCGAAAAAATATAAAAAATTAAAACTTATCAAAAAATTCCAAAAATAATCATGCACGTACCTGATCATGGTATGCACCACCGTGACAAATTTCGCACCGAAATGACATCGTATGCGTCCTGGGCAAAAATGACAAAATGCTGACAGAAAATGAGATCCCAAAATTTGAATTTCCTATCAGAATTTTGTCATTTTTGCCTAGGACGCATACGATGTCATTTCGGTGCGAAAATTGTCACGGTGGTGCGTACCATGGTCAGGTACGTGCATGATTGTTTTCGGAATTTTTTGAAAAGCTTTTCAAAAAACTTTATGCTCCCGGAAATATCAGGAGCATATGCACAAGGGTGTCAAAGTGAATTTCCTAATCGTTTTGTCTTAAGTCTGTTTGTAAGTTTGCTGCATATTTATTGGACATCATTTGTTTTGTTAGGCAGGTTTGTTTCTATGCATTTATTGGGCATACTAGACTGTTTTTTAATGTAATTATTGGTCCTTCTTTGTACTTGGACACGGACGTCTTCCTTTTGCCTTCTTCTGTCTTGTTGACGTCTCTTTTTTTTTTTTTTGAGGAAATGATCCGAAACAAATACAAGACAGCTCACACACTTACAACAAGGACCACAAAGAGACAGAAAATACAACGAGGCCCCTGAAAAGTGCAAGAACCACCTCCTGCTGTCGAAGAACGTACGGACGGATCCTCAGCCGCTCCAAACCCTCCTAGCCGACGCCGGAGATGCCGTACCTCGAACCGTCGGAAAGAAGCCACCGCCACGCTTTGTAGATGGTCGCAGAAGCCGTCCGCCGCAGGCGACGGAACCTAGCCTCGATGAACGAGCTCGACCCCAGCAGCAACATCCCAGCTCCACCCAGCAACCAGCCACCTCCGCCACGGCAAGGACCACCCGCACCAGCCACCAACCGCCTCCCGCCGCTGCTCCCCTCGCCACCACGGCCGGCCGGAGCGGAAAACGACGAAGAGGACCTCCAGAACCACCACCGAACAAAACAGGTCGCCGCCGCCCACCTCCTTCTCCCCTCACCACCACGGATGGCCAGAGAAGGAAAGGAGAGGGCAGCCACCTGACGCACCACCTCCACGACCTCCCCGGCACGTCGGCCGGAACGGGGAAAGGAGGGGGAGGACGAAGCCCAGCACGCCGACGCCGCCGCCACCGTCTTCGACGCCGTCCGCAGGGCACGCACACCTAATATACAGAGAACAAGCCGGAGTCGCAGGACCGGGGTTCCCCCAGTCTCCCGCCGCCGCAGCGGCAGACGGAGAGGGAGGGAACCACCGGCCTGGCCGGCGGCGAGGTGGGGAATAGACGGCCGCCTTCTTATCGCCTCCGGAGTCGCGAGAGGATAAGGAGAGGATGACGCAGCACTTTGACGTCTCTTTTTTTGCATCTCTTGTGTCCTATTTTTTCTTCCTTTTCACAGCTTGGAGGTTCATTTTTTGCTTCCTTCTTTATGCGTGCTTCTTCTTTCTTCCTCTTCCTCGTGTGCGCCTGCCTTGTTCGTTCTTTTTTCTTCCCGTTCATTTACGCTGCTCCTTTCCTTTCCGTGGTATTGGCGTCGTGCCTTGTTATTTTGTGTTCCCTGTTTGGTGCTTGCTCTTCTTAGGCTTTGGTTGTGCGCAGCCTCGGGTTGAGCGGCCGGTAGGAGCTGCCATCCTAACCCCCCGACGAAGACATGCCGCCTCGCTTGGACGACATGCGGAACGGCGTCGGCATCGCCATGCCATGCCCGCGAGCGTTTGCAGTGAGCGTCACCTGATACTCCAATTATTTCCACGTTCCCTTGGTAAACCTTTGCCCTCCCATCCTCAAATCGGCTTGCTTCCTCTGCAGTGTGCTAGGTGTCTGGCAGCTTCGTCTCCTCCACTCTTGCGGCGGCACTCCGCCTGCCCGCCACGGATGTCCGGCGTTGTCGGCAAAGGGTGATCGCCTCCAAGCGAACAGCTTTCCCGCAAGGGCCGACGGCGACTGTCCTAACATGGTGTGCCGGCAAGGCCGCGGCCGTCCCCGGAGACCGACTTTTCTCTGACAGGTGGCTGCTCCCCTTGGTCCGGCGACTGTGGGCCGTCCCAGCGCCTCCAGCCCTATGTGCCGCTTGAACCAGCGCCAGAAGCTCTCCCGGGCCGCGACGAAGATTCCCGAGGCCTAGAAGGTGTGCGCTGCTTCGAGCTCTCCGGTATGCATGTATACTTCTTTCTAGGCTTTATTTCACCTACTTGGCTTTCTTAGATGATTTTATTTTTACTTTGTGAGCTTTCTTCTCGTGTTGTTGTTCCTGAGTTGTAGTGTTCCCGAGACATATTTGTGGACTGTGGCAAGACGAGTGCTGCTTCTGAGTTCCTGGTGTTCATCAGTAGGTAAGGAGCTAGAGATATACTTTTTTTTATTCTTACAGGAAATTAATCGATTACTATGATTTTTATCTGCTCTCGGAATACCTTATTTTTTGTATTGGTTGTGCCTTTGTTATGATTCTAGGAGGAGATCGATAAAGCAGAGAGAAATAGTCTGAGTTGTGCAGGTTCTACGACATCTCTTCCTTGAGATTATGGTGAAAATATATTTTAGTAACTATTTTCGTGATTGCATTTGAAACATCGGTAATGTAATTTTATTACGTCTTCATTGTATTCTAGGTTTTGATGCACGATGAAATCATGAAATATAGAGTATGTATGGTTACCATTTGGCGAAGTCTGCATTTTTTAGACAGATTTCTCTCAAGCCTAAACCAGAGCAACTTGATGTTGATGATGGCCCAGAACGACTCCAATGCCATGGTCACTCGCATCTGTCTCGAGCAATGGCTAATACCAGCTTAGCTTATAAATAACCCCGTGTAACCCCTAACTCAATCAGGAGTTGCCTAGCTAGCCTTCTAGTCTTCTAGATGTTCATAAGAAAGCCCATTATAGCAGTAAAGTGGTTGGAAAAATATTAGAGATGGGAGGTGCGTTCATGCATGGTTCTTGTGTGTCTTCAGGAGTTTTTAGCCTTCCAGAAGGGGGCATACGGTTGATGCGCGTGAGCATGAAGAGTTTGTGCGTAAAATTAGTTAAAGCATGAGTTAATCGTGGCTCAATCACTCAATGGATGTTGGGTGCTAACCAGTAAATATATGGTTGAGCTGTCACTTTTGCTATAAACATGATAGCAGCATGCCCTTCCAAAACTATAGCCATCTACTAAGCTCTGCAGACTGCAGTGTATAAGCTATCTAGGATGCTTCGCAAGAAAGGAAACACGCACTACGCAATACGCATCACATTGATTAACAACTAAACTGTCATTTGAGAGTTAAGAATATCGGTCTCAAAGCTAATTTTGTTGGAGACAGAGAAACTGTACACATCAACCTATGATGGTTGTTGGTAACGGGAATGTTTGTCAGTTTTAATTTTGTTGAACATAAAGGTTATGTGATATACAATCTACGAGCGAGTTCAATTCATTCATGGAGATATTAGTCCACCAAACCAAACAATCAGTATGTGGAGGTTAGTAGATCGAGTACATGAAAGGATTTGTTTATAGCTGCATCATTGTTGATAATGATTCGGTCAGGCTAAATGTTTCAGACGATAATAATGCTCGGAGTTCCAGAATGATTTCAGCCCCCAATACGGAAGGTACAACGAACATGCTACCTCTGTAACAACTAACAAGAAAGATCAACGCGAGTTTGAGCGCAAAGATGTTCAGATGCAGAATTAATGGATGTTCATATGTAGTTATGTGCAACGGGAGTTATATACAAATCTCGCACATCCTTGCTAGATGGAGAGTAGGAGTAAACAGCTATGTATACACTACACACGCACGCACGGGCACATCAGCTCGTCTGACGGTGCCGGCGAGTTGGTTTGTACTAGGTTCTCTACTTCTCTGTGGCCATGGCGGCTGCCTATGTGAAGCGTGCAAGGCGGGGGGCGATGGCGGAGGGATACATGGCGTCGTGGAAGCTCTCCATCTCCGTCATCCTTGCGCGCAGCTGCCGCGCCTTCTCCTCCGTCAGGACGCCCACGAACGATCTCGCCGCCTTCTCCTCCTCCTCCTCGGCCACCAGCGCCGCCGGCGAGGCGGCCTCGATGTAGTCGGCCCGCCCGGACCAACCTACCAGCGGCGCCCACCACATGTACTTGGCGCCTCCCTTGGGAGCTCCCACGCGGACACGCTTGGTGCCCGCCGATGCGACGCTGGCGCGCGGCCGGAATGCCGTCGCTCCCACTGACGAGCGGGCGGAGAAAGAGACGGCTGCTGCTGACGGTACCATCGCCATTGGTTACCTCTCGGTCGTTCCTGAGATTCTGAGGGGTTGCTTCACGCAAGGTGAGAGACGATACGAGGCTTTGTTGTTGTTGAGATGTGAAGGTGAAGCTGCTGTGAGTCTGTGGAATGGAGCTGGAGGTGGTCGCCGATTTATACCGGAGCAGGGGCAAGAGGAGTGGTGGTGGGGGATAGGGACGCCGGCGTGGGTGAGGACGCGTGACGTGTGACCGCGTGGACTGGCCATTTGGGCGTGGTGTTTTTTTTTTTTTGAGAGTAAACCTGCGTATATATTCATAACAAGAGTTTTACAGAGCAGAGTACATACGCAGGCTTGTACAACCGGAGCAGAGACAAAAGCAGAACGGAGAAGGAACACCCAAAGCACACCACCGCCATGACTGGGGAAGGAAGAACCTCCACACATGTAGAAAACTGCAAGAACTGTCCGCCGTTCGACGCCGGAGCTTGATGCGATGAACGAGTATCAGCCATGGCTCTCCCGCCCCAGAACCGGCACCAGACGCCCCATACGCCCGGCCCGCACCAGCTCTTCCATCAGCCAATCTTCTCCCGAGCGCTAAGTCCAAGCTCGAGTTGTCGATACTCCCCGCCAATCTTTCAAGGGGAAGAAGCCAAAGTCGCTGTCGTCTCCGGCGTCCACCACCATGGTGACCTGAAAGAGAAGACAGAGAACGCAGCCCCGCCCAAACCAGATCAGCAGGGGCTCCTGTAGAGGCTCCTCGGCCCCGCAACGGCGCCGGAGTGCGCGCCGCCGCGACAGCGAGACCGGAGCACAAAAGTCGACATCTAGGCTTCCGTCGCTGCAACGGAAACCCGGACCAGGACAGCAGGGGTCGATCTCCGCCACCAGCCTCACGCCACGCCGGAGGAAGAGCAAGGACCACCGCACCCCAAAGATCCTCGGCGACGCCGGCGACGCCGAGATGGGACTGGATCTGGGGACATCTTATTCGAAGCAACGCCGCCGTCACCATCCAAACGCCGCCGCCGAACACACCTCTCCCAACCCTATTTACACGCCCGACACAGGGATCCGGGGTTCCCCCACCCTCCCGCCGCCGGAGCGGCCGGCGGAGGGGAGGAGAACCCGCGGTCCTGCCGGCGGAAACGAGGGGAAAACTAAATCGCCTCCTGATTCGCCGCTCTGGACTGTAGCAGAGGGGAAAGGAAGGGAAAAGCGTCGATGCTATGATTTTGGGCGTGGTGTTTTCATTGCCACGAAGGTGACGTTCTTCTTGGGTAGCGTCGTCCCGAGGAAATTTTCACGATCGGGACTCGCACACGCACCTATCTATGCACCACGAGCGCACGAATTTGGCATACGTCTAATGCTAACGACGAATCAATGGTAAAATTTCGGAAGCGCACAAAGGTTATTTACTACTAGTAGAACGTATTTGGAAAATCCACCTAAGTCTCAACGGATGTAACCGCGTACGTGTAAGATGTCAACGATATTAACCAGTGACATATATTTAGGACGGAAAATTCAGCAGCAATTGTCTTTGTTTTGTGTTGCTCATGTCATGTGGCCTCTTAGGTGTGCTTTGGGGTGGAGGAGAGGGTGTGGACTGGGGTGTCACACCCTTCTGTCATTTCGAGGTCGCGAAAAGCCAAAGAACAATGCCCCAAATGATCAAGACGTGTTTCTCAATAATGTGAAATATTACTTCGGTCAGGTTATGTACCATATTGAGACGTTCATGGTGACTTCATCAATCGTTAAACTCCATAAATCTGGTCTTCGATAGATGTATGTGTATATGCATATTTTATATTTATCAGGGCCATCGATGAAGTTGTGCGAGGTAAGCGACCGTGCAGGGCCCACACAATTTAGGGGCCCCCAAATCATATATATGTAGTATGCATAACCATGGATCCATTCAACTGCCTGTGGTTGAATTGTTCGTGTGTCTTAGAAAGATGAGAGGGAGAGGAAGAAGATGGATGGCCCGCTGGCGTCTGGCAAAGCAGTACGCGAGTTATGTGGATGCAACGGTGGTGCAGGAACACAGTTGCAGTTCGAGTCCGAACCCTCAGTATCCATGTTTCGTGATGAAATTATATGTGTGATCCTATGTTAAATCAGTACTCCAAAGATATTTCTTAAATCCTTTTTTTAGAGCACCATAAATGTTATTTTACCATGAAATTAGGCACGAATGTAAAAAAATGTATATATGTTCATCACCAATTTGTTAGAATTTTGTGAAGTGTTTTACTAGTTTTCGATTTTTGATTCAGCCATAATCATATGAGCTCGGGTGCCATTATGAATCTTCGCAGTTAATTTCATTTATCAAAGTTGTCACTCTCCACTAGCTAGTGCCATTATGAATCTTCGCAGTTAATTTCATTTATCAAAGTTGTCACTCTCCACTAGCTAGATGGCTATTTCAGAACACTCTTTTAAAGTTTCTCATCGTAGATTTTCCTGTGTCACCCTTACCCTAATAAGGAGTAACTTAATTAGCAAGTCTTCTAGATGTTTATAAGAAAATCAGTCATACTAGGAAAGAGATTAGAGATGGGAGGTGCGTCCATGCATGGTTCTTGTGTCTTGAGGAGGTTTTCGCCTTCCAGAAGGAGGCATGCGGTTGATGCGCATGTGCATGAAGAGTTTCTGTGTAAAAATTGGTTGAGCTGTCTCTTTTGCTATAAACATGATAGCAGCATACCCCTTCGAAAACTATAGCCATCTACTAAGCCCTCCAGTGTAAGCTATCTCGGATGCTTCACAAGAAAGGAAACACACCGGTAAGCATCACACTGATTAACAACTAAAATTGCTACTCCTTCCATTTTAAGATGTTTTAGCTATCGGCCTATCGCACATGTTTGTTTATATGCATAATAAAATGAGTGAACATACACACACTAAAACATGTTTATATACATTTGTTTACATATAAATAAATGTTAAAACCATTTTATATTAAAAAATGGAGGGAGTATCTGAGTGTAGTTGAACTAACGAAAGCTGCCGTGCACTTTTTTCTTCCATCAGGCAAGCAGGATTGGTAGATTAAGTAATTGCAGAGTAAGAGTGTTTCGGTTAACTACTGGGATAGAAAGGTGTGTGGGGTCTAAACGAACGACATAATTGTATTTCAACTTGTCAGTATTTATTTTTGTTGTGTGTGTGTCGAATATTATGTACGATTTGGGTTAGGTTTGTACTTGGAGTTGTATTAGGTGTGGATAGGTATGAGTAGTGTTCGAGTCAAACTTTTGTAACCTGGGCCTCCCATATAATGAGGGGAGCACCACACGTGTAACCTATGACGACTTGATAGCAACAGGCGTGCAGGGGGAGCCGGCGGCTTGTGCCGGTGCCTAGGGCGGACAGGGTTGCGGTATCTATGGGGAGGAGCGCCCGTAGTCATGCCCCACAGATGTAGGCGAGTTCGCCGAACTGCGTTAACAAATCTCGGTGTCATCCTCTTGTTGCAGATTGCTTGGTTCTCGGTAGATCATTATTGCGCCTATGACGTCAACAATTGGTATCAGAGCCAGGTTCGGAGGCTGCGGGATTGTTGATCTAGAGGAGTCGCGGAGTTCGTCCTATGAGCTGATGTATTCGTCGAGGCAGCGACGGAAGACAGCAGCGGCGATGGAGTTGAACAGCGATGGAAGCAATCGGAAAACACAGCAAGCTGGACTGATCGATCGTAGCAAGGATTTCTCGGCGAGATCGGTCGCACGTCGATGAGACGAGATCGGATCGATCCGATCGTCGAGTACGTCTGCAGGGCGAGCTGGCCCAGGCGAGGCCCAGGAGCGGAACGACAGGGGTACGCTGGTCCAAGTGGAGACCAGGTCCAAGGCGCGGCCGCGCGGGCGTGATGCATGGAGGCCGGAGAGTTTGTCCACGGTGCGATCGATCGGGAAGCAACAGAACGTGTGATTTGTTACGTGAAAAAAAAGGCGTCAGCTGTGGTATGTGCAGTACTTTCCGTCGGGAGCAAGAAAAATAAAGATTGATCAAGGAGCATTGGAGGGCACGTCAGGATGAGGATGGTGCATGGCTTTGATGGATTCAAGAGCTTGCAATTCTTTGTTACGTGCACTTTGGAAGGCACCAAGGATGTTTTTTCTTTTGGTTTCTTTGCTCGGTATACAAAGGTTTTTTGTGTACAGGATGGCGGCAGATGCACGATACGGGAGACAGACGCGGAGTCGCAGATTGACAAGATTTGGTCAATGTTATTTGATCCGAGTGTTGTATGGGCGACGCTCGATTCTGTAGCATGGGGCCAAGTTGATCAAGATGGACTGGATGCGGCGAGTGACGACGTGCTGGAGCGTGTCGTGAGGATTATGCGTACACAGGGTGCCGGATAGTGCGCGAAAGGTGGATTGGGCACAGAGTGGAGCATGGGTGCAGTCGGATACGTTCGGCTGGGTCGTACTGTACAGTCTGACAGATCGACGGGATGTCGGTCGGACAGAAGACGGTGAAGATCGGCGACAACAACGTAGGAGCGTGAGGGCTGATGGTGTCCGTATTCTGTGGCGTGGAAACACGTGGCGCATTGTTATGCATGCTTCGACATGCGGTGGCGCGGGGCCGATTCAAGATGGAGCGCTTATGGGATCTTGAGGTAGGCGGGGCGCGGGGTGGTTTGATCATCTACCAAGGAGTCATGTTGAAGGTGGAGCTGGAGTCTCTGTCGGAGATTTCACTCGGCTGATGGAGGGGCTACGGCGTAAGTGCACGGAGAATCGAAGCCTAGTCAGCGGGAAGGCGAGAGGCACATGGTCTGGACTGGACCTCAGGGCCCGGAGAGATGCGTGGAACTCGGCATCGGTCGGATATGACTGATGGTTGTCTGCAGTGGGGCCTGAGGTGGTGTGGGTTAGCAACCCGGTAGATCTTGGCCAAGATTGCAGATGCTCGACGCGGTAATAGCGGCGAGGCGTGCGGTAAGCACGGGACACGGCGACAGACCAGGACAGAGGCGGTCAGACGTGGTCAGATAGGTGTGCAGGGGTGCTGAAGCAGTGTTGGCGAGTATCGGATTGAAGTTGGTGACTAGGTCTATGGAGATTGACGTCAGGTGATAGATATGAGTCAGCCATAGGGAATCTGAGAAAGCGTTGGAGAGACTGAAATGTCGGAAGCGTGGAGAGTACATGGCCGTATATTCTGTGATGTTCAGTGCACATGGCAAAGTGCGGGTGACTAGATAGAAGGAGGCGGAGTGCTATAGTTGTGGGACATGAGAAGACTATCCAGGATGAGACGACTGTGAATTTGACTCAGGGTGACTAAAAGGCGACGGTGAAGTTTCTTCAAGTTGGAAGAATTTCACGCAGGTCAGCGATCGGTGTGTGATGATGTTGAAACGGGAAGAAGAGACTACAGTTGCAGGTGGAGTCACGTGGAGTCTGAAGTAGCAGTGGAGCTCATGGAGACAACTCAAGTCTGGAGTACATGGAGGTTTGACGCATTGACGAATTCAAGGTGGTGGACTATATTCGTCAAGGTGGAGTTTGTTGTGTGTGTGTCGAATATTATGTACGAGTTGAGTTAGGTTTGGACTTAGACTTGTATTAGGTGTGGATAGGTATGAGTAGTGTTCGAGTCGAACTTTTGTAACCTGGGCCTCCCATATAATGAGGAGAGCACCACACGTGTAACCTATGACGACTTGATAGCAACAGGCGTGCAGGGGGAGTCGGCGGCTTGTGCCGGTGCCTAGGGCGGCCAGGGTTGCGGTATCAATGGCGAGGAGCGCCCGTAGTCATGCCCCGCAGATGTAGGCGAGTTCGCCGAACTGCGTTAACAAATCTCAGTGTCACCATCTTGTTGCAGATTGCTTGGTTCTCGGTAAATCATTATTGCGCCTACGACGTCAACAATTTTGTTGAGCACCTAGGTTCATCAGTTTATAAGCCACAAGTTAAATTCATTGAGACATCTAATCCGCCAAACCGAACAGAATCAAAATGTAGAGGTTAGTAGTGTACATGGAAGGATTCGATTTATAGATAGTTGCATTATTGTTTTGATTGTGATCGGGCCAGGCTAAATGTCTCAGTACGATAATGCTCTCAGATCCTGAAGTTTTCAATCCACAGTTGGGAGGTGACCACCAAATTAAATCAAATCAATTCAAATTAACAAAGCACGAGTTTGAGCGCAAAGATGTTCAGATCCAGTATTATTGTATGTTCATATCTACAACAAGAGTTGTTTACAAATCTCGCGCATTCTGCACAAGCCATTGCAGATCCCAGTTGTTCTAACGCGATCTACACTTTACGAGAAACTAAGGACTATTCACAGCCACACACGCACGGGCACATCAGCTAGTCCGGTGGTGTCCGCGAGTGGGCTGCTTGGTTCTTCTAGGTGGAGTAGGAGCAAACAGCTACGTATACACAAACGCGCACGGGCACATGAGCTCATCTGCCGGTGCCGGCGAGTTGGTTTTTACTAGGTTCTCTGCGGCCAGCGGCCTAGGTGCAGCGTGCGAGGCGGGAGGCGATGGCGGAGTGGTACATGGCGTCGTGGAAGCTCTCCATCTCCGTCATCCGCGCGCGAAGCTGCCGCGCCTTCTCCTCCGTCAGGATGCCCACGAACGACCTCCCGGCCTTCTCCTCCTCCTCCTCCTCCCAGGCCCGGTCCTGGGGCAGGGCGGGAGGGGCGGCCGCCCCGGGCCCGTCCAAATCAGGGGCCCAAAAATACGTATGTCTTGCCTTCGTTCGCCCAAAAATCGCAATGTGTATAGCAGGTAGGTAGAGCACAGCAGTTGTACGATGATCATAGCTGGTCGATTTCAGCACGCCACCTCAGCCGAGCGCAAAGGTACGCGGCGGCTATACTAACGGAACCGGAACCGTTGATCGGTGAAGGTTCATCGACGCCTAAACCGAGATACCGGGTTCCCAAGCTCCCGATCATGGCGCCATCGTCGTTCTTGGATGAAGAGCCGAGCGATGGCAGTATCACGGTAGGCCGACGGCGACGTTCTTCACCGCCGGTACGTCGGACGGCGGCGCGATCCGAAAATCGTGGATCAGAATTTCGAATTTTGAAACGAGGAGGGGATAAGGTGGGCATCGGCCCGGCCAGAACCCGCTCGCATGAAAGCCCACGGGCTCACGTAATCTCAGAAAAGGAAAAAACATCGATCCACTCCGTGTTGGATAAACCTAGGACGATTGGGTTCGGCCTACGTCGTTTCCTAGGGTATTTTTGGCGGCGTGTGTCGCCGGAACCACTCGAGTCTGACGGTGCGAGCGCCATGGTCTTCCGTGGCGGCGGACGAGGCGGCGGAGGAGACCATGGCCGTGGTGGCGGAGCTCCGCCTGGACGTGGATCCTTCCCGGGACGCTTCAACTACGAGGTCGGTGGCCCAAGCGGCACGGCCGGCATCCCCGATGGGCAGAATTTCGAGGCCCAGGCCGGAGGTTTCCGTGGTGGCTTCCATGCCGGCTCTGGCTTCGCGCCAAGGGGCCGTCGTGGTGGGTACTACAATGGCTATGGGGCTGGACGGGGCCGCCGGAACTACGGCAATGGCGGCTATGCGCCCCGCGACTATGGCAATGACGAAGAATACGGCAACTATGGGTACGGCGGTGCGGACGCTGGCTATGGCCGTGGTTACGACAACCGTGGTGTGCGTGGTCGTTTCGGCGCGGCTGCGGCTCCCCATGGTGGTCATGGCCAAGGGGTGGGTGCGCCGGTACAACCGGCCCCGGCGCCGGTACAACCGGCCCCGGCCACTGTGATGCAGCCAGCTACGGCGCCCCAACAGACGGCGGTGTCTCCGCCCGTGGTCGCCGCTCAGCAGAGGGCGGTCCAGCAACCCATCGCAGCAGCACAGCAAGCAATTGCTGCCCAGGTGTCGACTGTGGTGGCTTCGGCTGCACACGGGGTTGCCAACACTGGGCCGACAGTTTCAGCTGCACAACTTTCAGCGGCACTTGACACGGCAGCGCCGAAAAAGTGGAGATGTTACCGGTGTGGAGTTCCAGGACACCGTTCGGCGGAATGCAAGGGAGACATATGCAATGTGTGTGAGGGTCCAGCTCATGGGGGAAAGGAGTGTCATTTGTTGACGGCTCCGAAGCCGCAAGTCCGGGTATATGGCTATGGGCAAAAAGAACTCATCTTTTTTGAGTATCCCTGCACTGAATCTTACAAACCAAGGATGGAGAATGTGCGGCTCGCTTCTTTGGTTGTGTCAGGTGGGGAGATGTCCATCCCGGATATAGTAGCTCAGTTGCAGAGGCTAGTTCCTTCGGAGAACTTCACTTGGGAGGTGCAACAGGTGGGGCAGAATATGTACAAGGTTCAGTTTCCAACAAGGAACGATCTTGAGAGACTGAGTGTTTTTGGCTTGTTCCATGTGCCTAATAGTCCATGTGGAATCACGGTGGATAGTTGGGCGCAAAAACCACAGCCGATGCGATCTTTGCCGGAAGTTTGGCTAAGGATTTCTGGGATCCCTAGGCCACACATTGGTGATTTTCTTGCTCTGTGGGCGGTTGGCGATATGTATGGTAAAACGCTGAAGATTGACATGGCGTTCACTAGGAAGCATGGAGTGCTCAGAATTCGTATTGGTTGTCTGGATCACACCAAGATACCTAGGAAATTCCCGATGTTAATCAAGGGTGGTTTTTATGATCTATCTGTGGTGGTGGAGACCGTTGAACCACCGGCTGATCCTGATGTGGTGATGAGAAACGATGATGATGATGATGAGTATGAGGATGATGATAATGGCTTGGGCGATGATTTTGCGGATGCGGTGGCAAAGCTCGGTTACAACTCTAATGGGGGGACAACAGAAAAGGCACCCGAGGCGGCACCGGAGACAGGAAACGGAGGTGGCTCACAATCTGCACCCCCAGCGTCGGCAGCGAAGAGAGGGGTGGTTTTCTCCCTGGCTGTCCGGCGTTCTTTTGATTCAGCTAAGGCTGAGTACAGTAGGATGCTCACAGCTGAGAAAGTACAGCGGCATGAGACCTTGATCTCCGATGTGGCAGGAGCAGCCAACGGACATGGCGAGCACTCGCCTCGCATATCTCGTGAGCTGCTGGCGTCGGCGCCTTCGGATGCTGCTGACGCTGTGTCGACGCAGGGGTCGAGGGCTGTGCTGTCCTCGGTGGCAGCAGGAAGCCCTAGCTCGGCGGCAAACACAGGAGGAGGAGGGACGACGACACTGCTGTCTTCGGCGACAGGAGGGAGTCCCAGCTCGGTGACTTCCACAGGAGGTGGAGGTGGGCGGAGTCTTCCTATCTCTCCCAGTACCCCAGGTGGGGGTGTTGGTTCGAGAGAGGGTAGACTCAGCAACCGATCGCGCCGGTGTATGGCTCTCCGACGCGCTCCATGGGCGAGGCGGAGAGAGAGGCATACACGCAGAAGGTGGTGGACTTCGGCGGTATTCCGGAGGTCGGGGCTTCGGGCCTTCGATCCAGCGGACGCATCCGCGCTCAGCTGAACGCGGACGACACTCAGCTGAACCGTGCAATGGCACGGGCAGAACGCAAGGTACCAATTTGAACCAATCTTTTTCATTACTGTCTTTTTCGGATAAGCAAATAGCGGAAAGAGCGGCAAGCTTAGGGGTTTCTTTAGGCTCCACTTTAGAGCAGAAAATTAATTCCGCTAAGTTGATTAAACAATCGGAGCTAGATAGAACTGTGTGTATGTTGCAAAATAATTTGAGTCTTCGTGACCAACCAAATTGCTTAATTTTGAATAGAGCAGCGAGTATTTCGGAGGATCTAGAGGAAGAGGATTTTCCTTTGGCTAATGATGATATGTCGGATTTTAATGTGGTTTCTGAAAAAGTTAAAAAATCTAGAAAGCGGAGAGATTACTCCGGTGTGTCTCGGAGACGGAGTGCTAGAATAAAAATTAGAACAAGTAGAGATGTCTAATTTAAGAGAACTTTTCTGGAATAGTGAGGGTTTTCGTGACCCCGGGAAACACTTTTTTGTCAAGGAGACAATCAGAGAGAAAAGATTAGACTTCATAGCTTTGTCGGAAACTGGGAGGTCTAATTTTTCTACACCTTTTTTGACCCACCTTGCGGTCGTTTTTGATTTCAGTTGGTTCTGTCTACCACCTAGAGGGAGGTCGGGGGCATGCTAATTGGAATAAATATGGATACATTACATGTTAAAAATGTTGATGTAGGAGATTTTGTGTGTGAAACTCTTCCTAAAATCAAAAAATGACGGCTTCGAATGGGTGCTTGTGTCGGTTTATGGTGCGGCACAAGATGAGCATTAATGACAGTTCTTATCAGAGTTAGTTCGATTATGTGACAATGAACCACTACCGATGATGGTGGGTGGCGATTTTAACATCATTCGAAAACCTGAAGAGAAGAACAATGATAATTATAACCCAAGATGGCCGATTATGTTCAACGCTATAATTCAAAGTCTGGAACTACGAGAAATTGAGCTCTCAGGGAGACAATACACGTGGGCTAGTAGGAGATCTGACCCGACGTTCGAAAAGTTGGACAGGATTTTAGCCACGGTAGAGTGGGAGCAGAAATTCCCGTTAATCACAGTTCAGGCTTTAACAAGAATGGGGTCTGATCATACACCTTTGCTAGTCGATTCAGGGTGCATGCTCATTTAGGCAACAAAGCTAGATTCTCTTTTGAACTCTCTTGGCTTCGGATGGAGGGGTTCTACGATATGGTTGCAGCTGAGTGGGCTGCCCATGTTAAAGGAGATACACCTATTGAGGTTTGGCAAAACAAAATCAGACACCTGAGACGATACTTGAGAGGCTGGGCCAGAAACCAAAGCGGTAAATACAAACAAGAAAAAGAGAAATGGCTAAAAATAATCGATGAACTGGATGTGAAAGCTAAAACCGTTCCTCTATCGGTGGCCGAACGGGACAAGCTGAAACAAGCAAATGATCGAATGTGTTGTCTCCGACGTGATGAGGAGACTAAATGGGCACAAAGGGCAAAGGTGAAATATATCCAAGAAGGGGGTAATAACACGAAATATTTCCACCTCATAGCCAACGGCAAGCATAGGAAAAATAAAAAAATTCAGATAGAGCAAGACGAAGGAACTATTGTAGGGCAAGAAAATCTCAAGGCATACATCTCTGAATATTATAAGCAGCTTTTTGGGGAATCGACTCCAAACACAATTAATCTTGATGAACAAATCATTCATGATATACCGCAATTATCTCAAGAGGAGAATAGTATTCTTACAGCTGATTTCTTAGTGTAAGAAGTGTACGATGCTATCTCTCAAATGGAGCTGAACAAGGCACCGGGACCAGATGGTTTCCCAGCTGAGTTCTACAAGACCTTTTGGGAGGTCATACGGGAAGATTTAATGGCTATGTTCTCGCAACTTCAGCAAGGAAACTTGCCCTTGTTTAAGTTGAACTTTGGGGTCATTACCTTGCTTCCGAAAAAAGATAATGCGGTAAAAATTCAGCAATATAGACCGATATGTCTTCTCAATGTAAGTTTCAAAATTTTCACAAAAGTAGGTACTAATCATATTACCTAAATTGTGCAAAAGGTGATTCGGCCAACGCAATCAGCGTTTATGCCAGGACGACACATTCTGGAGGGGGTGGTCGTTTTGCATGAGACTATTCATGAACTTCATAGGAAGAAGTTGGATGGTGTCATCTTTAAAATTGACTTCGAGAATGCATATGACAAAGTTAAATGGCCTTTCCTCCAACAAGCCTTGCGTATGAAAGGTTTTGCACAGCAATGGTGCGACTGGATTATGCAATTCGTGAAGGGCGGAAGTGTTGGTATAAGGGTGAATGATGGCATCGGTCATTATTTCCAAACTAAGAAGGGCTTGAGGCAGGGAGACCCGCTGTCTCCTATGCATTTTAATATTGTAGCAGATATGTTGGCTATTCTTATCGCAAGGGTGAAGGAGGATGGTCAAATAGGAGGTCTTATCCAGAATTTAGTTGAGGGGGGATTATCCAAACTACAATATGCGGATGATACAACTCTGTTTATGGAACACGATCTAGCTAAGGCAGCAAACATGAAACTCATACTCTGCATTTTTGAACAATTGTCGGGTCTCAAAATAAATTTTCATAAGAGTGAATTTTTTTGTTTTGGGAAGGCTAAAGAGGAGGAGACACAATACAAACAAATCTTCGGTTGTGAGTCTGGGTCTCTTCCCTTTAAATATCTTGGAATTCCGATTCATTATCGGAGACTTCGGAATTCTGAATGGGCTCCCGTTGAGAGTCGTTTCGATGGCAAACTCGGGTGCTGGAAAGGAAAATTGCTTTCCTATGGTGATCGCTTAGTTTTGATTAATGCGGTCTTAACTAGCCTACCGATGTTCATGTTGTCCTTTCTTGAAATACCTAAGGGGGTAAGGAAAAGACTGGACTTTTATAGATCACGTTTCTTTTGGCAGAGTGATGAGAATAAGAGAAAATATAGATTAACTAAATGGAACATTATATGTCGCCCTAAAGACCAGGGCGGCCTGGGGGTAGAGGTGCTTGAGCTGAAGAATAAATGTTTACTCAGCAAGTGGTTGTTTAAACTTTTAAATGAGGAGGGGGTGTGGCAGGAGCTGCTGCGTAATAAATACCTCTCTTCTAAGACGTTAGCTCAAGTGGAAGCACAACCCACAGATTCGTCCTTTTGGAAGAGTCTAACGAGGGTAAAAGAGAGCTTCTTCGAAAGAGGCTACTTTAAAATCGGTAACGGAGAAACCACGAGGTTCTGGGAGGACACTTGGTTGGGTAAATCTCCACTGAAAAATCAATATCCTTTCCTGTATAACATTGTGCAACACAAAGATGTATCGATCCATCATGTGTTACATAATGCGCCTCCTATGAATATGAGTTTCAGGAGGGCACTTACTGGAAATAAATGGGACATGTGGTCTCATTTAGTTCATAGGTTAACGGATATTAATTTGAATAATGTTCCTGATTCTTTCCATTGGAAACTTACAACCAATGGTATGTTCACAGTCAAATCCATGTATGAAGATTTAATGAATGGTCATACGAAATTTTTGTGGACTTATTTATGGAAGTTAAATATTCCGCTTAAGATTAAAAAAATTATATGGTCCTTAATAGAAAGGTCTTGCTCACAAAGGATAATCTTGCTAAGAGAAATTGGAAGGGTAGCGCTCATTGTGCCTTTTGTGGGTGCGATGAATCCATAGAACACTTATTCCTCTCTTGCCCATTTGCAAAACTTGTTTGGCGTGTAGTGTTTTGTACTTACAATATCCCTCCACCCACCAATGTTTCAAACATGTTTGGGAATTGGTTAAATGGGGTGGATAATAAAACCAAGGCTAGGATTCGTATCGGCATTTCAGCTATTTGTTGGTCTATTTAGAATTGTAGGAACAACCTTGTTTTTAACAAGAAAGAAACTTTTCATGTCTTACAGGTTATTCATATGGCGGTGCACTGGATCCAGTTATGGGCTTTCCTGTTGCCTTCGGACCAGCGGGAGCTTATGGAGGCTGGATGCACGATACTTTTGAGGGTGGCACAGGAGTTTTTCTCCCGACATACGTTGCAGCATATTAGTCGACTTTTGTAGTTGTGTTTCACCCATTTGCTGTTATATTGAGACTTGTCTCAATCTTTGTGGTTCTGAGATGTAACCTTATACCATACCCTCAAACTTTGTAATAATGCGGCTGTGTGCATCACTCGATGCAGAGGCTGGGATTAATAAAATTACCTTTTTAAAAAAATAACCTCAACCCACAATAGCCAACCAGGCATACAGGCCGAGGCTTGTGATCAATCCCCGCTAGAGCTGGGCGTACAGACATGAGATGCTTCCGGTGCCTTGGCAGTTTCTTTTACTACAGGCTCCGAATCTCTGATCTATTTATTTCCTGTCTATAATTTTTTCCCTTGGCCAACCACACAATTAGGTGTACGTTGTTGCTGAATCGACCGAACAATTTTTTAAAAGAATATATTACCATGGTTTAAGATTTATGAGTTTTACCTGATAATCAGTAATATTTTATTGAATTAGTAATCTCTCATTTTCTATTATTGGTCGGCCAAAACCTATAGGATGAACTTGATATTGATGCCATCATCACCCACTTTATATCTTAGCCAAAAAAAAAACTATATGCATAAGCATATCTCGAGATTCCTTATGCTCGCAGTTTTTATGATGTTGCATAATTCTTCTCCCATAGATAAAGATTTGTAGATATTGATACCATAGTCACTCACTTAATTGTTTTTCCTTTAACTCACATTATATCTAGAAGTGTAAACTATATTATTAGTATTGATACAAAAGATTATTTGGATATACTTATCGGGTTTACTGGCAATATTTTTTAAGTATGGAATTTATTAATGTTTGGACTTTAATAGTAAGGGGCCCAAACTTTTACTTCCGCCCCGGGCCCTCGAAATCTCAGGACCGGCCCTGCCTCCTCCTCAGCTACCAGCGCCACCGGCGAGGTGGCCTCGATGTAGTCGGCACGGCCGGACCAACCAACCAGCGGCGCCCACCACTTGGCACCTCCCTTGGGTGCTCCCGCTCGGACACGCTTGGCGCCCGCCGATGCGACGGTGGCGCGCGGCCGGAATGTCGTCGCTCCCACTGACGGGCGGGCGGAGAAAGAGACGGCTGCTGCTGACGGTGCCATCGCCATTGGGTTACCTCTCGCTTGCTCGTAAGATTCCCAGGGGTTGCTTCACGCAAGGTAAGAGACGATACAAGCTTGCTTGAGAGCTGCTGAGATGAGAAGGTGAAGTTGTGAGTCTGTGGAATGGAGTCGGAGGTGGTCGCCGTTTTATACCGGAGAAGGGGGGAAGAGAGGACTGGTGGTGGTGGATAGGGACGCCGGCGTGGGTGAGGACGCATGACGTGTGGCCGCGTGGACTGGCCATTTGGGTGTGGTGCTTTCATTGCCACGAAGGTGACGTTCTTCTTGGGTAGCGTCGTCCCGAGGAAATTTTCATGATCGGGACACGTACACGCATCTATGATTCTATGAACCACGAGCACACAAATTTGGCATACGTCTAACGCTAACGACGAATCAGTGGTAAAATTTCGGAAGCGCACAATGCTCTTTTACTACTGCACCAATCTTTGGAAATATGACAACGTATTTAGGATGGTGAATTACGTGTTAAGAATGAGGCAAAAGATGTCATCGATGCTAATATTAGTCAATGACATGTATTAAGGATGGTAAATTCAGTAGCATTTGGCTTTGTTTGTGTAGTTGATGTGGCCTCTTCTACGTGCGTGCGGGTGGAGGAGAGGATGTGGATGGGGTGTCATCCCATTCTAGCATTTCGAGGTTGCGAGAAGCCAAAACAATGTCCCAAATGATCAAGACGTGTTTCTCAATAATGTGAAATATTATGTTGATCAGGTTATAGTCCATAATGAGACAATATTTATGCTGTGTTCGTAAATCGTTAAACTCCGCAACTCTGGTCTTTGATAGATGTATGCGTATATGCAAATTTATAATCGGGTGTTTTTCGAATGCATGGTTTATATTTAAGAATTTACAATCTGAGTTTATCTTGGGACAAATAACTTTGCTTTAGTGTTCGAGAGACTTGGCCATCTTTTTTAGTTGCATCTATTAGAAATGAATTGAGAACTATAGTAGCCTAGTGGCAAGGGTCGCATTGGTGTATCCATACGCCTAGGGTTTGCATCATGTCGGGCAACGGATTTATGTTACCTCATCAGAGCATCTACACTCGGCGCGTCCAAATGGCCGCACAAAGACCTTTACGGAATCCCGGACAGGTTTTCGCCCCCACTCGCGCCGACCAAACGTGTTTTCGGTCCGGCGCAGCCCAGTTTAGTGTCCGGTACGTCCAGCACACGCCCAGAACTTGGGAGGCTTGGGGTGCCTCAGACGGAACGAAACGCGACGCCACGTCTGCCTCCGACGCGCGGGCCACGTCTGGCAGTGAGACGCGGACTATATCTCTCGGCGTTTTCTCGCCTGCCTACTTTCCTCGTCGTCCCACTTTTCTCGTTGCCACGATCTGGAACGCTGTGGCCCGCCGGCTCCATCCCGACTCGACGTCGGCGCCGTTATTGGATTTTCCTCCTCGCCGCCCTGGCTTCTCGGCCACGCCGACTATTCGACGACTCCAGCCGGCACCGGTGACCTCTGATACTTCCAAAACGTATCTATTATTTGGACTAACCTACTAATAGTTGCAAAAGTGCACAATGTTCTTGTTTTACACTTTGATGTATAAGAATTATCAAGAATACAAGAGGCAACCTTGTTGGAGTCGAATTGGGACTTTCCAGAAATCTGTCCCAGAACTTTAATCGAAGATTGTCATGTTTGGGCTTTAAGACGACGTCAAATGAAGAACTTGGCTTCTGCAAAGTTGCGCGGAATTTTCTACTGATAATCCTAGAATTAACATTCGGCACATTTGGAGTTCGGACGCTTCAGAAAAGCCCGTTTTACGAAACTAAGGGGGTGACAGAAATCCGAGAAGCTATATAAAGGGAGGAAACCTAACTCGTGGAGGACACCCCCTACCATGAATTTCCAGACACCAAAGCCATGTTTTTGCCTCCCCCATGGATCCCATCTCCATGGGGGAGGGCTCCCAAGAAGCCATGAAGGAAGAGAGCCAAGGGGCGGTGCTCCCCCACAGAACCGGCGGCGCAGGAGGAGCCCCCTGCGCCACCGCCGGTGCCGGCGCCGCCCTGCGCCTCTCGCTACCCTCTCCACCGTCTTCACCGCCATCTCCATCACCAACTCCTCCTTGTATTCAGTGGTTCATCCTCCCACAAACCTCTGTACCCTCCTATGTAAACATGTTGTTTGATGCTATAATATTTATCCCATGATCTATGACATATTTGTGTAATTTATTTGTCTTTTGATTACTTGGTTGAATGTGAAAGGACAATGATGTCGCCTAGAGGGGGGGGGGGGGGGGGGGGGGTGAATAGGCGATTAAATTTTTTCCTATTTAGGCTTGCTAATTGCGGAATAAAACTAGGTGTTTAAATTACCAAGTCGACAACTTAAATAAACTAGGTTCACCTATGTGCACCAACAACTTATGCTAAGCAAGACAAGCAACAAGGTGATAGCAATAGAATACTTCAAGCACGAAGGCTATCACAATGTAAAGTGCATAAGTAAAAGGCTCGGGTATAGAAATAACCGAGGCATGCGGAGACGAGGATGTATTCCCGAGTTCCTCCTTGTTAAGTGAGTACGTCTCGTTGGAGAGGTGTGAACCGACACAACGGTTCAACAACCACAAAGGTTTCACCTTCTTCTCCGATGAACCGCACCACAAAGGTTTGGTTCACCTTCCACTATCGGAATCCTTCGAGGCAGAATCCGGAGCCTTTCAACAACAATCCGGGGCACAACCCACAATGGGATCGGGGGCTCCCGAACGGCTTTACAAGTGACCACAAAGGTCCAACCACCACACGGGCGTCTAGGGTCCAAGGACCCAAGAGTAACAAGCTCACAAACTTTCAACTTCCACGAATCCTCGTGGAGAGCACACCGATGCACCAAATGCAAAAGGCAAGAGCACAAGTGCTCAAATCCTCCACTCTCAAATTCCAACAAAGCAACAAATGCTTATGGGGGAATAAGAGAGGAAGAACAAAGAGGAGATGCACCAAGAACTCCAAGATCAAGATCTACTAGGTTTCCCTCACTTAGAGGAGAAATCGATCGGTGAATATGTAGATCAAGATCACCTCCCACTTTCCCTCAAATATAAGCAAGAATCATGGGAGGGATTGAGAGGAAGAGAAAGTTTTCAAGTGTCAACAATGGAGTAAGAGAGAGGGGGAAAACTTGCTCAGAGGTTTAAAAACCATCGGGGAAGAAAGCCCCTTTAAATAGGTCCCTTAAAAAGTAACCGTTGCGCTGTGCAGGTAGGCCAGCCCTGGAGCCGGCCTAGGCTGGCCTGGGGGCTGGCCACCCAGCTGAGCCGGCCGGCCCTGGAGCCGGCCTAGGCTGGCCTGGGGGCTGGCCACCCAGAACCCGACACGGAAACGATCATATCTTGACCATCCGGACTCCGTTTTCGATGTTTTTGGTCTCGTTGGAATCGCAACAAAGAGCTTTACAAGATCATGCAGAGAAACATCATAGTCCAACAATGGAGAATAAAACCAAATGGGGAAAGGTTAGATCTCTCGATAAAAAACAACCGATAAAACCTCCAAACCAAACCGCAATATGTTTCTCATCCGGACTTCGTTTTCTATGATCTTGGGCTTGTTATAAGATACTCACAAGCTCTACAAGATTACGCATATACACATCATAGTCCATCATGTGAGGAGGAAACCACAATTAGAGAGTTTGACCTCTCTTAGAAAAGACAAACCGGTAAAACCTCGAACATTAAAACGCAATAAGATACAAATATGAAATCCGTTTTTGATGCATTAGAGCTTGGTATGAAGATGAACACAAGCTCTAAGTACTCACATGGATAAAAGCCAAATAAGAACCAAGAAAGATGAAATGCCATGTATGCAAAGGTTTGAGCTCTCCACAAAGATGCGATTAAGTTACTCACTTGAGAGCCTCTCTTGATAGTACGCCGTTGAGAAGGTTATACCAAACGGGTACCCTACCATGAGGGTACCTGGTGCACGTGATGACTAAAGCCCAATTGTCAAACAGTCCGATAAAGCCCAGCAAGGAAAGCCCAAGACGAAGATTGCTCCCAAGATAGGCATAGTCGGTTGTAGTTTCTTCATTTGTAAAGTCTAAGTCGGTTACGTACCCCCAGCCCCTATATAAGTGCTGGGAGGGTGGCCGATCAAGGACAGCAACACCATAGCTCTCAAACCCTAGCGAGATCAAACCCTCGCTGGACCCTTGTAACCACATCATATTCCACAATCAAATACAGACAGGCAGGAAGTAGGGGTGTTACCTCAGTCGAGGGCCCTGAACCTGGGTAAATCCCGCTTGTCAGCCGACGATTCTACCCGCACTACACGTTCTCTACCTCGTAAATCTAACCCTAGGTACTCAACTATGGGTATTGCCGAGGACACACCTCGTCAATTGGCGCCGTCTGTGGGAACAGGTAGTGTTGGATTCACAGTTTCGCCGGTTCCATCTTCAAACGGCAACTCGCCGGCCACATCTGCAAACGGCAACTCGCCGGCAAGCTCGACTAACGTCGGATCATCGGCGATCACTCGCCAGTTTCAAAGATCGCATCACCAAAACGGATCAAGCCATACTCGCCAGAAGCTCAAGAGGCCTTTGCCAGCCTCGACTCAGGTTTGGATCTAATCGTTGGAAAACACAATTTTTTCGTCGACAAGTTTGGTGTGCAGGACTTGACAGATCCAATCACGGTGGAGACACTCGACGCTCCTTCGACTACGCCAGCAGTTATGGAAGCAGCTTCACCACAGATCGACTCGATCTCGCCGCTAGGATCCCCAGCCTCATCCATGTCAACAAGGGAGATCGACGAGCTCATAGCAAAAGAGTTCGCAGACGATGAAGTACAGTCCACCTATCAGGTTAGTACAGTCGAAGACGCCGAATCACGTGACATGATCCTCGACTACATGCACTCGAAGAAGCAAACGACAGCATCTGTCTCGCCGATTTCGGCGGACCAGAGATCCAAGCAGATCAAGAGTTCCTCTCCAACAGCAGAGACAATCCTGAGCATACACTCGAAGCATACGTCGACACCGACGCACGATCAGCAAAAGCAGTAACTCTGACATGAGCCTGGATGAGGAAGCTGAATCCATGACTGGCATAGACAGCACATACACCTGTCCTCCGATCATACCTCGCCAGGTCTACGCCGCGATCAGCGCAGAAACCTCGACAGCAGCAGCCAGTCGAAGACCCACGGAGTTCCCGTGCACGGTCACATTACCAGATGGCGTATCAACATTGACCATCACAGCCGAGATAGCAGCAAAGGTGGACAAAGTCATCAAGGAGTGCACAATGATGCCTGCAGATGCAACCCCGGAAGAGATGATGGCGTACAACTACTTCAACTGGCAAGAGACGTTGCGCCTGAATCAGTACAGGGCAACACTCGAAGAGCGCAGAAAGCAAGCCAGTATCTCGAGTGCAAGGAGAAGGCAACTATCCCTCGGCTCCACAGGGGCAACGGAGCCAAGGCACAGATCGCGATTCGCAAACATCCCAGAAGGAGAAAGATCGGGCGTCACTCGCAACTTAGAACACTCGTTCATGACATTAGACGCAGATGGGGTGCTCGTACCCAAAACAGCTGAAGGAGCCTTGCTGCAAATCGGAGCATACTTAAGAGCAACGGCACCTCCGGCAGGTGACCCGGCTGCAGTCGCGCACCAACAGCAGATGAAGGCACTGGCACTCGCAGCAAAAGGACTCCAAACGGAGAAGGGCAGAGAGCGCAGCAGGAGCCGCTCACGGCACACATCGCGAGACCGTCGCAGTCGCAGCCCTCATAGGAGCAGCGCAAGAAGAGACTCATATCGCCGTCGATCACGGAGCAGGTCCAAGAGGTCGGATAGCAGCGATTCAGGAGACAATCGCGACACAGGGCCATGTGGAGCTCGATGCTTCACTCGACGCATCCGCGAAGCCAAGATGCCCAAAAAATTCAGCTTATCCACAACGCCGAAGTTCAACTGCAGGCAAGAGCCATCAGGGTGGCTCGAGGACTACAAGTTAGCAGTCGTGTGTCAAAGAGGAACAACTACAACAGCGTTGCAGTACATACAGCTGATGCTCGAAGGCACAGCACGCGACTGGCTCAAAGCTCTACCCGAAGGGACATACGACTCCTGGGATCGATTCCGGGAAGATTTCATCAAATATTTCGACCCTTTGTGTGAAAGGCCCAAAACATTCGCAGAACTACAGGCCTGCACGCAGAGGTGGGATGAGACCTTGAGAGCATACATCAGAAGATGGACAACCATCCGCAACTCCATAGGCACAATCTCCGAAGACAGAGATGTGGATGTCTTCACCCAAGGAGTCTTTCGAGAAGATTTCAGAGAAGCACTTGGTCGTCAAAAGCCAAAGTCCACGGCAGAGCTCATGAAGATAGCAACCGAGTGGGCAGACGGAGAAGATTCCATACGGGCTAAGCGCCCAGTCTCGCCGCGAGCCGCGAAGATCGTAGGGACAGTCGAGACCACCGCGACAGTCACAAAGATGATCGAAGGCGCAAACGCAAAGGCCGTTACAGCGACAATGATAGAGTCAAATTCATGGCAGCTGGTTTCACTCAGCCACAAGATAGTCAGGGCAGAGATGACAGGCGACCCGAAGAGCGTCGCGACAGTCGAAGCGACAGCCGCCGGACAGTCGAAGCGACGATCGCCGGGACAGTCGAAGTCGACGATCGCGTGACAATCGAGACCGCGATCACGCACGGGTAGCTACAAAAGGCAAGAGTGGCGCAAACGCACTGATCCAAGGCCGGATAGGACATTCGAGGAGAAAATGGATGACTATTGCAGACTCCACCTGTTCAAAGGAGACGATGGAAGACTCATCTCCAATCACACAATGGGAAACTGTAGAGAGTTCGATCAATGGCGATAGATTACATAATAAAGACGAGGAGAGTGCACCTGCGACTGCTCAGCCAGTCCCCGTGGCAGCACCACCAGCACAACCGGTCCCTGCGCTATTACCTCCACCACAGCACAGTGCAGGGAGCCAGGTGGCAGGAGCCATACATCACGTACCGCAAGCGGCGGAGGAGCAATATCCAAAGCCTCAGGGGCAGATGTACATGATCCAAAAAGGACGTCCCTCTAACAGGCAGCAAAAGCTACATACTCGACACGTAAACATGGCAGTTATGGCGCCACCAGCTATACCAGAGTTGCTGAAAGGAGCCGATACTACAATCACCTTCAGTCGAGACGATCATCCACCCGCAGTCTACCGACCAGGCCACGCAGCCCTGGTACTCGACGCTCAAATCGGTGGATACGCCATGACCAAGGTCTTCATGGATGGAGGCAGCGGCATAAACATCATCTTCTCCGACACACTCCACAAAATGAACAAGTCAGTCGAAAATCTCCCCAAATCTTAAATACTTTCCATGGTATCGTTCCAGGTAAAGCAGTAACCCAGAAGGCACAGTACAACTCGACGTTACGTTTGGCGACGCCACTCACTTCCGCACAGAGTCGATAGAGTTTGAAGTCGTCGACTGGAAGTCACAATACCACGCCATACTGGGACGCCCAACGTTTGCTCGATTTATGGCAGTGCCACATTATGCATACTCAAGTTGAAGATGCCAGGACCCAAAGGAGTCATCACAGTCAACGGAAACTTCCAAAGGTCCGATGCTTGCGACCGAGATTTCAGCAAAATCTAGAGATGTTCGGCATGGAGCAAAACTTCGAAGATCTTTCTCTCACCAACGACCATACACTCATGCCTGAGCGTAAGAAGCAAGCAGTCGACAGGACGGTCAGCGCCACAGATGATGAAAGGAAGCACCAAGTCCATCCGACTGACCGTCCAAGACAGTTCGGGTATCCACAAACCTGCCAAGCGCATAGGAAAGCACGCTCGTGCTTCGCTTCTACGCTTAGACTCCTAGTCGATGAATGTAATAAGAGCATAATGTCAAAAAGCCAGCAGGTTTCAGACGCACTCTTTTCCCTTACCAGGGCACCTAAGGGACTGGAAGGTTTTTAATGAGGCGGCTTGCTGGTCTATATTTGGAACAAAGAAAATATTCCTCTATGAGCTGTTTGCATAGTTTCTTATTTCTCCATACCCGAAGACTCGGGGGCTGAATCATAAAACTTTCTCACAAATCATAACATAATCACGCCCCGTCCGAATACTCGGGGGCTGGGTGTCAAACAAAAATGATAACACAAGTTGTGATATCAAAGCATAGTTCAATTACTCAAAATGAGGAAACAACTCACAGTAAACAAAACGCACAGCTAATTTCACACACCCCACTCGACACGCTCGGGGGCTGGAAGAAACATGAGTTCAAAAAATATTATTTACATACTACCCACTCGACGTGCTCGGGGGCTGGGTAATTACACAAATAAGTTTCCATTTGTCGCAAACACCCCACTCGACAGGCTCGGGGGCTGCACATGTATACACATTGTACTATACAAAGTACCAATATTACATAGGCTCGTCCTTCATATGCAAGTTCGAGCCAACTATCTAATCATAAAATCGCTCCACTAGTGTGTTGGCGGCATCTACAGTCCCGTCTAAGCATGGTTGAGCAAGCCGTGAACCAATCGCAGGTGGAGGAAGCTGTAGTGTTGGTTTTTGGCTACGGACATAAGCCAGGGTAGCGTTAGCTCCAAGCAAAACCTTTCGAGTTATGGCGTCTCGGATAGAGTCGACAGATTGAAAGAGATCAACTAAGGCATGAATCCCTTGAGGCTGTGGCCCATTGGGAAATAGGTGATAGTTGATCCGCAAAAATGCTGCCCTGCATCGCTCGAGTAAAATCGCACCACGGAACACTCGGTCCTTCAGCGTGGCCAACTTGTGGGCATGATATATGTCCATCCAAAAGTGCTGACGGCCCGTAGTAGGACTGTCAGTCGCGTTATCAAGACGTTCGTTCACACGTTCCTCTTCTTCTTTGAAGCTTTGCACAAAAACTTCAGAGAGCAAGTTAAGTAAGTACAACAGAGATGCTAATCACTAGCGCATCATGCAAAAACGCGATACTTACCATCCAGTTGGCTGTTAACAATCTCTATTTCGGCGAGTACATAATCCTCTCACTGGGAGGCGAACGCTGGTTTTCCTTTGAGCATTTTCAACTCGGCTTGAGTGTTTTTTAGCTCTTGAGTCAGTTGCACCACCTTATTCTTTGCATAAGCTAGTACCCTAGCATCGTTTTTTACTTGAGCAGGAGATCGAGTATCAACCCAAGGCGTTGAGGACTTGGCCGAGTTATGTTCAAGTGGCTGTCAAAGGTCAAAACAGAGCAGAAATTAAGAAATGGATGCAAATCAAAGGAGGCACAAGAAAAGCAGTCAAAGCAAACAAATATTCATATCATAACATTCGTCCCCAAAAGAAGTAGCAAAAGCACACTTAATTCGTGTGAGTTATATTTACAGGCCATAGCAAGGAGCAGGTATCTTAAGCACGTGACACGGACTCGGACCTAGACCTACGCGCCTGCGACTGAGCGGTAATCGCAGCTAATCTGCGCTCCATAGTAGATATGCAAGCTTCGGCCAGTCGCACAGCGGTGTCATGGACGCCCTTGAAAGAAGCTGCCTTTCCATCTGGCTTTTTGGGGAAGTCAGACATAGCAGACTCATACTCAGCCACTACACCGTGTCCTAGCAGAAGCTTGAGAGTATATTCTGAGCCGCGTACCGTAAGCTCGCGGGCAAACTCCGCCATTGTAGATGAGCCAGGACCAAGGGCCTCGGCGAATCCATCTGCAGTCGCCGGAACCGCATCAGAGGGCAGCACTTCCGAGTGAACAGCGCCCAGCGTGCTTGTTAAGCTATCCAGAGTGCCCTTCGCCTTCACAGTCGCAGGCTCTAGCTTGGAGACAACTTGGTCTAGGGGCAAAGGTCCACTCGCAGTATCTGCTGAAGTAAACATGTCTGCGATTCCTTCACAAAAATCAGCATAGTAATGTATCTGCAGAGGACACTCAAAATCTAAAAGAAGGCGTTAGGGAGGAAAATTTTAGGCTAACCTCCGGCAGCTCGGATGAGGGTTAGGAGGCGCTCAGCATACTCTTTTTCGTGAAGCGCAGCAGCAAATTGAGCATCTTCAAGTGCCTTTTTCGAGCTGGCTCGCTGGGCAGAGAGCTGTTCTTCCAGGTCCTTCACCTGTTTCTTCAAATCCTCCATTTCCTTCTCAGCTGATTTCTTGTCACCTGAGTGAAGGCGCATACAACTCGAACGTAAATCAAACACCCAAAGCAGTTGTCAACTGGATCATAAACCAGCAAAGCACTTACTGGCAAGTTCAGTCGAGTGTGAAAGGAGGGAGTCTCTTTCTTGCTCCATCTGAAAGTAAGCTTGACCCCAAGTGGCCATATTGGCAAAAATAGGCTGCAAAAACTCATACAAGTCACATATGTTACTGGCATTGATACTCAAATGCAGAGCAAAGAAAAGAAAGCTTACATGCTCAGTCCAGGACTTGGGCTTTGAGGTGGAAGCTTCAGCAACCGGAGGCACAACGGCCTTATCCTTAGTCGCTTCAGAAATCACCAGGTCAGCAGTGGGCGGGAAGCTTCAGTAGTGACTTTAGGCAAAACCACAGTCGATACAACTGTGGTTACTGGAGGAGAAGGCTGCCTGTCCACATCTCTGCGCAGAAAAACAGTAATGCATCAAAGGCAAACATCATAAAAACACAAGGAGAAACAACAAAGATAAGCATAAAAGAAAACATACTCAGGTTCATCTTCGCCAGAATCAGGTTCAGCGCCAATGCGCGGAACTCCAAAGCGAGTGGCTCTACCCGAAACTGTTGAGGAAGAGAAGCCAACGGAGGAGCAGCCAAAGGAGAGATCTGGGCAGGTGGGGATATACCCGAGTTGACGTCATCGTGCAGATCGCCCGCCTTCGACTCGCTGCTCGAAGAATCAGAAAAACTGTGCACCGGCGTTTAACACGGCGAGGGCTGGCCTCAGGGTCAGCCGAACGTCGACATCATCCACAGCTGTTCTACTTCTTCTTCATTTCTGTTACCTGCCTCTCCACAGTACCAGCAGGTGGGGTGTGAGCAGAGGGAAGCTCGGACTCGGGAGCTTGGCCTCGTCTTGCAGCTCGGCCTCCAAAGAAGGCCCTGCTTCGGGTAGAGGAGGAAGAGTGGAAGCTGTCGAGTGTCCCTCTGCATATCAAAAAGAAGCGCTTCACAGTCATAAAACAGTCGTCAAAAATATCTAACGCATTAAGAAAAAGTTCATACTTACTTCGAGCAAATGATTGTTGGAGGAAAACGGAGCAATCGGGCCGTCAAGTTTACAAGGCTCTGTAGCATTGATACTCGTGATGGACCTCACCCGATCGTCTAGCTCCTCTTTGGATAGTTCCTCTGGGGTTCCGGGTGGCGTCGAGTGGACCTTCGTATTGCCACATCGGGTGAGCCCGGAGACGAAGCGACATACCCGCATCTTCAAAAGGTACCAATGAGTTGGATACCCGAGACGGTGCCAAGCATATCACCAATACGTGTCAGAAGGGGCGCCTCCTCCGCAATCTCCTCAGTCGACAGAGGATGGTCCCAGGCCTTGGTCTTCAGCAGCGGCTTGCGAACCGCAAAGCAGGGCTAACCGCCTGGTCGACTGGCACATAAAACCATCGGCTGCGCCATCCTTGAGCGGAGTCGACAGCCATAAGGTTAAAGTAGTTGACATCGCTCCGCACTTGGATCAGCGGCCGCCGACGGGGAATGGATGGCCACCTCTGCAGTTGTGGTGCACTTTGAAAATTGATTTCCAAAGTGGCCAACTGGGAGACACTCCCAAGAAACACTCGCACAAAACCATAAAAACAGCAATGTGCAAGATCCCATTGGGAGTGAAGTCGTGGATTTGCACGCCATAGGCGTACATCAACCCACGAACGACGTCATGGAGCGGAACAGAGAAACCACGAGGCAAGAACTCCGCAAAACACACGCTCGTTGGAGCGAGGTTCGGGAATACCTCCTTTTGGAGGGTGCGCGGGCCTGCAGCTCTTCTTCCGGCGGCAGCAGTCCTTTCTGCCGGAGTTGCTGGAGACCGGTCTTGGTCATCGTCGACCGCATCTAATCTCCAGGGCTCTTCTGGATGCCGGCGTCAGCGGCGGCAGCAGTAGCAGCCTTTTTCTTCTTCTTGTCCACCGCATCCGCGGCGGTGGACGCAGCTCCGGCAGCACCACGCTTCAGGCCTTTCCCATGGCGAAAAGTGGATGGTGTGGCAGTGCTAAGAAACGGCGGCAAGAAAGGAGTGCAAGGAGGAAGACGAGAGCAGAGGAAGCAAATGGCAGGGTGAAAAATTCTTTGGAGATTGGATCTATATTTACCACAAAGAGCAAAAGTCATCTTGATCATCCGTGCTCGATCTGTGAGACACGTGGCGAGGTCGGAGAGCAACCGTCGCAGGCCACTCCGCCCACTATGCACGAAAAACGAGGAAGTTATTATTACACCGCGAAAACTCCGCCACGCCCGGTCAAATCAGAACCAGAGCGGCGTCCTCTGTGGTCAAAATCTGACAACGGGCCTACAGAGACACATCTTGTCGAAATTCTTCGCGCACGCCATAAAAGTCATGCATGACGTCAAGCAAAGTATGGAAAGCAAGGAACAGTTCGACTAAACAAAGAGAAAGGTATGCAGCGTCTGTCGACTAAGATGTTGTTATGTACTCGACAGTCTATCGAGTGTAGTATAGTACTCCCATCGGGAGCATATCAAAAAAATTCTTCGACTAACATACGCAGGATATAACGAATTTGAGATTATCCTCCATTACAAGTAATAAAGCACAATCTCGGGGCTACTCCCATCGGGATGCTGTCGCGCACCCGATGGATTCAAAGACAAAAAAGGACAGTCGATGAAAGCTTCGACTCAGTCCAAAAGGAAAAAAATATAGGCAAATCAAAGAATTCCCGAGTTGCGTCAGTCGATGATGCTTCGGATGCTGCATGCAAAAAATGCAAAGGTAAGACCTGCTGATCAGTCGAGCTAGGCTAAGGGCCACTCCGGCAGTGCGATCCCTTAAAAATTTCTGTGTCAGCAGACATGATGAAAATCCTGGCGGACGCGCTAGGTAGCATATAAATAACTGCAGAACGATTCAGTAAGACCTCAACGGCCTGAGTCGAATCTGTCCAGTATGTTCCAGGTTCGAGCCCAAGGACTCGAATTTGATTGAAACTAGTAAGGTTTTGCTCGAATGTGCAGTTAACTGGTCTTGATCAGTCGAGTAAATCCAGGCCTACTAAGCTATAATCCTTTGTCAAAAACACAAATCTCAGTCGAAATAAAAAATAGGAGACTTAAAAACATAGGCATAAGCATGGGACGTGCACTATCGAGTGAGTCCCTGCCTGATTCTGCGAGTCAGCCACGCACTCGGGGGATAATGACAAGGTTATACCAAATGGGTACCCTACCATGAGGGTACCTGGTGCACGTGATGACTAAAGCCCAATTGTCAAACAGTCCGATAAAGCCCAGCAAGGAAAGCCCAAGACGAAGATTGCTCCCCAAGATAGGCATAGTCGGTTGTAGTTTCTACATTTGTAAAGTCTAAGTCGGTTACGTACCCGAGACCCAGCCCCTATATAAGTGCTGGGAGGGTGGCCGATCAAGGACAGGCAACACCATAGCTCTCAAACCCTAGCAAGATCAAAACCTCGCTGGACCCTTGTAACCACATCATATTCCACAATCAAATACAGACAGGCAGGAAGTAGGGGTGCTACCTCAGTCGAGGGCCCTGAACCTGGGTAAATCCCGCTTGTCAGCCGACGATTCTACCCGCACTACGCGTTCTCTACCTCATAAATCTAACCCTAGGTACTCAACTATGGGTATTGCCGAGGACACACCTCGTCAGCCATCTATCCTATAACCCGGTCTCCCACTAACACCATGAGACCGGTAAAATAGAAAACCTATCAAGATCATACCTTTGCCTTGCGCATTCCATTTGAGCTCGATGATGACGATCTTGACTCTCTCAAGTTGGAACACCTTTCTTGATTGTGCTTGCTAGCACATGCTTGATGAAGACTTCTCCAAATGCTCCCCCATACTCCATTATGGGAGAGCCTCGCTAAGCTCCATCTTCATGTCTCCTTTGCACTTCATCTTCTACACATGACCATTCTTCGTATAAACTCTTGAATAGAGCATTGGTCATCATGTCATCTTCAAGAGTCCAACACATGAACTTCTATATTTTCCCATGGACAAGATCTATAAGAATATCTCAATGTAAACATTAGTCCATAAGGATTGTCATTAATTACCAAAACCACGCATGGGGGCAACCATGCACTTTCAATCTCCCCCATTTTGATAATTGATGACAATCCCTTTTACCTGGGTTTATATAATGAATTTAAGCAACCATGCAACACAAAGAGCAAGGATGCAAGAGAACCGCAAGAGAACAAACCCATATTCCCTTAAACCCTCTAAATTTCTCCCCCATTGGCATCTATTGCCGAAATGGGTGAAAAAGGTAAGAAGGCCAATATAATAAGAACTCCCCCATAAAGTGTGCATTTCTCATAATATGAGTGAAATCGAATGCACATATCCAGTGAAGAATAGATGGAGGGAGATCAAACTATATTGAGGATCCAAAATTGCAAAAGAATATCAAATAGAAAGATACTTCAACGAAAGAAGTAAGCAATCAAAAAGATCCAAAAAAATGTTCTAAATATCAAGAGGGAACTCCCCAAGGTACGTGCACAAATAGGATTTGTATTTCAATATAGTGTGCACAACATGCAATCCTCACTCCCTCCTAGATAAATTCGAACACAAGCACATGCAAGAGAATATAAATAAGAAATGAGGCAAAACAACTTGCAACAAATAAAATGTTTTGCAACATGAGAAAGGAGCGGCAAATAAAAAGATGGGTGTGAGGTACAAAGACATTTTAGGAGACTAATACAAGGATGAGCCAAAGCATCAACATAGTCTTTCAAAAAGAGTTGCACATAGTGCATATCATGTCTTTCCCATACCCACACACGAAAAAAAAGCAAATAGCTCCACAAGCTTAGTAAGATGCAAAAAGCATAACACATGAAAAATAAAGCTTGTGCCTTTTAGAAACCACCAAAGAATCAAAAGCAAGAAGAGATGATCACTAAAGAATTGGAATATCAATTAAAGATGCAATATTCTCATGTGTATAAGTTTCTAAGTAGACACGAATCACTAAGATATGGGTTTACAAATAAACATGTACACGCAAGATAGGTACAAGGGTAAAGATCATGATATCCAAGATGAATTCATAAATACACCAATAAGATCTTTGCTTAAAAACATAGCACAAAGCCGAATTATATCTTAACGGAATATAAATGAACTTCCAACACATACTCATCATAGCATCAAAAACTATCCTCAAGGGATAAAGGTTAACAAATGGATGCTCCGAGTAAGATAACAAGTATCACAAAACGCAAATGATTTTGAAAATTCATCAATGTTGCACATGAGAGACTTTAAGTAGAAAGCGCTAGATTGACATAATTGGGATCGATGAATCATAGAAATGAATATATAGTCCCCTTATATGTAATCATCCCGGCTTACTCACATTTGCAATAAAGACGTTTTGCAAGAACCAAATTAATTGCAACAAAAGAGATTCATGCCAAGATACAACCTACACAAGGTTGAAAGCTAGAAATGTATGCATGAGGGTAGATACTTGTTACCAATATAGCATTGGTGATGTAGAACATAAGAGTTAACGATCATCCAAACTTAGCTCCAATGAACACATGGTGGCACCACCTTCCTTGTAAATGAGACAAGCTTCCAATGCATCTCCAATGTAACTAAAACAAATTCAAGTACAACATGGTACCCAAACTCATTGGGTCCAATGTAGTTAGAGCAACTACAATACAAAGGACAAACTCCACATAAATATGTGCATATTAATGTGAAATTGAATTTCATGCACATCTTAGCCATATAGGATTTGATGGAGTTTATCCTATATATTGGATCAACGAAAGTAAGCATGCCAAAGAAATACATATAGTAAATATGCATGCACAAGACTTTCAAGAACCAAAAGAGATACAATTTGGATAAAACACCAATTAAAACAAGAGAGCACACATTAGTGTGACACGAAAAGAAATTGTCCAAATTATATCAAATACCCAAATCAACACATGATTGAAGATACCAAAAAGAAAAGATACCAAATGAAAATATGGTCAAGGAATAACCAAACCCTCTACATTTTTCATGATGGCACAAAGTACCAAGACGGAAAATTCTTGTCTTCAAAAAGACATATCATCGGGATCTAAAACCAATTAAAGACAAATAGTGTTCAAAAACATATAGGATAGCTCCCCCAATATGTGTGCATTATTTATGATTTTGCATTTGAATACAAATGCACACCAATGGGATCATCACACACTATATATATTATACAAACACTAGTCAAATTCAAGAAGAACAATAAGATCCATAGGATACAAAGAAGACAAAAAGAGTTTGATAAAAACAAGTTTTGGCAACAAAATAAGGCAATTCAAAGCAATAGCCAAAAAATGAAGATGGTCTACAAATTCCACCACAAATATGAGTATCACTTGTCATGGACAAGGAGTATGGAGATATTTCTCGGTGGTAAATAGGAACGAAATTAAAGACCAACTTCACAACAAATAAGCATATGTCAAAGGATAGGAATTGAGCACATGCTTAGATAGAGATTCTTGACGGCTTCAATTTGATCAACGATCATGTAAAGCACCAAGAAACTTTCTCACACACAAGATCCAAAAGATGAGAGATAAAGGAATTTAAGCAAATATGAAACTTGTTTGAGAAACATGCCACTAGGAAGAAGATAATTGACAATATCACTTCTAGGTGGCAAAACCTCACATGTTCACATTTTCTAGGCTTGTAATATGCACATTGATGTAGACCAATCTACTACTGTTGCTAGTTCTATCAAGACTCCAAGGTACGTGGTACCAGCTCGGCGTCAGATTAATTTTCATGGCAATGAGGTTGGAAAGCTGGATCAAGGCGCACGCAATATTTCAGTTTTAAATGGTTAAGCTGGAAAACAAATTGTTCCAAAGGATGAGGTGAAGCCTACTTTTAGAACACCATGCAAGTACTTCTACGTGGGAACTATCAAAGTGCATGTTTGATTTCTGATTATTACGAGTCAAGAATAATTTGCTATTGGCTTTGGCCTAGCATCGGTGCTTCACGTGGAGTCGAGGAGATTTACGTCTTGTTTATTTTCTTATGTTTAAAGGCCAGGTTAGCTGGGCTGGTTTTTGGTGTAACCGAGTCAGTTTAGGGTCCAATTAAATTAGAGTTGAGTCCCGTCGTGAGTAGTGCTTGCATGCACGATATATAGGACCTGTTCGGTCATGTATTAGGGCAGACAAGTTATTTTCCAGTTGAGAAAAGTACCAGAAAATCACCATGGTTTGGCGGCCATCTGTGTGTATGAGTTGAGGATCCCATCGTGGATTTGTTGCTGTGCGTGAGGATTGGAGGCGTTGCTCCTCTAGTCGCTGTGTGATTCCTGAAGGATCGTCCAAGTAATTCCCACGGCTGCTGGGGTTTGCTTGTTGTTCTGGCCGGATTGCATCTACGTGATTGTAAATCTGCTGCTTGTGTTTTTCCTGTGTAAGTGCTTGTTTTACTACTAAATTGATCGAGTCTGATTAGAAGAAAGATACAGAACTGCTGCTGTTATTTGAGTTGTACCGTGAAAGATTGGGAATTACACCGCGGCGTCGACGACACTAGTTACACCGTATCATCTTGGTATCAGAGCAAGGTTGTTCACGGTGCAGTTTTTTTTTTTCTCGGCTATTGCTTGTTTGATTTTGTTACTTTGTCAAGATCTCACACCATGAGGACTCTGATCTTGATGGAGGGGAAATTCCTGAAGATTTGCGTATTCACTTGATGTCGATCAAAGGCGCCAATAAAAAGCTTCGTGCAAAAGTTGAAGATTTGTCTGTGGATATTGCGGGCGTTGAGGACAGGCTTAATGAGCGTTTGACGACAAGTGATCGCCAGCGGGACGACAGTTTACGAGTGGTTAACGAGAGCCTTAATCGTTTGACCGCGGTTGTTCAGCGTCTTGAGGCAAGGGATGCACCACGCCGGCAGTCCCGGTCACCGGCGCGCAACCAAGGCAACTCCGATGGAGATGGTTCTGATTTGTCGGATGCTCGTGGAGGCCGTAGACACCGACCACGAGGAGGTCATGAGGTTCGCCATGGTGCTGCCCATTATCGCAACCACGGTGGTGAAGCTGCACGGGAGGATGATGGTATTGGACGCATAAAGGTCACGGTACCGGAGTTCTCGGGACGTTCTGATCCGGAGAAATATTTAGAGTGGGAGATGCGTGTCAATCAGATTTTTGACAACCACAATTTTTCTGAAGAAAAGAAGGTTCGTGTTGCGTCCTCAGAATTTACAGAGTATGCTCTTGTTTGGTGGGATAATCTGAACCGTAATGGAGAGAGAGCTGCAACATGGGTTGACATGAAGCGTGTTATGAGGGACAGATTTGTGCCTGCTAGTTACACTCGTCAACTTCATAGTAAATTGCGTCGTCTTGTGCAAGGCGCGAAAACTGTTGATGAGTACTATAAGGAGATGCAAACATTAATGATACGGACAGCGGTACGTGAGTCTGCGGAGGCAACCATGGTACGGTTGTTTGAGGGGCTGAATGAAGATATTCGTGACCGTGTTGATTTGATGCAATACAATGATATTCATGAGTTGATTCATCAAGCTGAGCGAGCTGAACGTTGGGTTCATGAAAAGCAAGCTGCAGGTGGTCGTCCAACTTACAGTAGTGTGCGGCGTAGTTCTTCTCATGTTGATGGTGGGTTTAGTGCTAAACCGGTTGTTTCGTACAAGCCACCAAGTGTTGAACATAGCAAAATGGCTGCTGCACCTAAGGAAGTTTCTCAAGCTGCGTCAAGCACGTCTCATCATAGCAATATTATATGTCATAAGTGTGGAGGACGTGGGCACATAATGCGTGAGTGTCCGAATCAGAAGAAGATTTTGCTTGTTGATGATGCATATGTGTCAGAATCTGAAGATGAGATGCCTTCACTAGAAAATCCTACTCGTAAGGATGATAGTAATGTCGTGGATGCTTGGCCAGAACTTAATGTGCCGAGTTTGATGGCGCATAAGGTGCAGCATGATGATACGGTTATCGTTGAACCGGGACAGCGGCGGAACATTTTTCAAACTGCATGTACCATCAAGGAGAAGTGTGCAAGCTGATTGTTGATGGTGGTAGTGCAAGCAACATGATTAGTAAGGATGTGGTAGATTCTTTTTCTTTGCCTACATGGGAGCATCCAAAGCCGTACTATATGCAGTGGATCAATGGCGTTGGCCAGTTGAAGGTCACCCATAGAGTGAAAGTTCCTTTTCCCGTGGATGGATATGTGGATAAAGTGGAGTGCGACGTTCTTCCGTTACATGTTTGTCATCTTTTATTGGGACGTCCGTGGCAACATGATGTCAATGCACTTCACCATGGACGCACGAACAGATTCACATTTATGCATAAGGGTGAGTTCTACGCTCTTCTTCCCAAAGATTCAAATGATATCAAGTGTACCGTTGAGGTGTTCAAGAAAAAGTCTACAAGGCGTAGGATGAAACCGAGGATGGTTTCTTTTCAAGGGAGGGAGGATGATGTAGACCAATCTACTACTGTTGCTAGTTCTATCAAGACTCCAAGGTACGTGGTACTAGCTCGGCGTCAGATTAATTTTCATGGCGATGAGGTTGGAAAGCTGGATCAAGGCGCACGCAATATTTCAGTTTTAAATGGTTCAGCTGGAAAACAAATTGTTCCAAAGGATGAGGTGAAGCCTACTTTTAGAACACCATGCAAGTACTTCTACGTGGGAACTATCAAAGTGCATGTTTGATTTCTGATTATTACGAGTCAAGAATAATTTGCTATTGGCTTTGGCCTAGCATCGGTGCTTCACGTGGAGTCGAGGAGATTTACGTCTTGTTTATTTTCTTATGTTTAAAGGCCAGGTTAGCTGGGCTGGTTTTTGGTGTAACCGAGTCAGTTTAGGGTCCAATTAAATTAGAGTTGGGTCCCGTCGTGAGTAGTGCTTGCATGCACGATATATAGGACCTGTTCGGTCATGTATTAGGGCAGACAAGTTATTTTCGAGTTGAGAAAAGTACCAGAAAATCGCCATGGTTTGGCGGCCATCTGTGCGTGTATGAGTTGAGGATCCCATCGTGGATTTATTGCTGTGCGTGAGGATTGGAGGCGTTGCTCCTCTAGTCGCTGCGTGATTCTTGAAGGATCGTCCAAGTAATTCCCACGGCTGCTAGGGTTTGCTTGTTGTTCTGGCCGGATTGCATCTACGTGATTGTAAATCTGCTGCTTGTGTTTTTCCTGTGTAAGTGCTTGTTTTACTACTGAATTGATCGAGTATGATTAGAAGAAAGATACAGAACTGCTGCTGTTATTTGAGTTGTACCGTGAAAGATTGGGAATTACACCGCGGCGTCGACGACACTAGTTACGCCGTATCACACATAGCTTATTACTCCCCCATAATGTGATAATCCATTTCTTTTAAACAAGAGGCAAACAAACAAACTAGAGATAATTAATGGACATTATAGAATTTTAATTTCTCATGATCATGACATACCACATAGAGAATAGATAATATTGATATATCATCACTAAGTGATATTCCGCATGTACACACATTTTTAGGTTTGTGAAGTGCACGAAACATATCACTCTCCCAAAATGGAATGGTCCATTAATCTCTCAAAAGAGAGCCAACAAGATAAGATATCAAATAAAAGGCAATAAGGCTCAAAACAAGTAAATGGTGTGCAAACCAAAATACACATACTTGATTTCTCAAGATAAGTAAGTAGAGAGCACAACACATACAAACACTAGCAAGGTACAAAACCTAACACATGCAAGGGTGCAAGCAACTTTCAGTGAATATATGATTTAAATAAAAGTTACAGCGAGGAGGAACATTGGATAAGAGATAGAACAATGTAACCCGAATGACTTGGCTTGAGAGAATATAATTGATGAAGATCCCTTAATTCTTCATGATGTAGCCAAGTCTCCAATGTCCTCCAACAACACCTATTGATCAAGTTTTAGCTTTTGGTCCCAACCAAGTTGGGTCCTAAGAGGTTAGTCACAATAATTTGGTAACCCATATGGTTCTTTTCTTGACACCACTTTGAGTACCAACATATTTGGCAAACACATTGCCAACCTTATCCTTCCGAAGAGAATAAACATCATCAACTATAATGGGGTTGGATAAGGTACCATTTGTGCATGAAGAAGCAAGGTGACCCTTCTCACGGCATAGGTAGCAACATCGACTTCCTCCTCTCTTCTTAGTTGGAATCCGACTTGAGGAGGAGTAGCTTGATTCTTCTTGGGAAGAGGCCGTTCTTCAACTTGAGGAACTTGAGTTTGAACTTGAGGCTTCTTCCCTTGTTGCTTCTCACTAAGACACTTCTTCTTCAAAGGGCAAGATCTAACATGGTGCCCTTCAACTTTGCACTTGAAGCAAACAATCTTGGCCGAATCTTTGACTTGTTCTTGGCCCTTTTTCTTCTTGTTGATCTTGGACTTGTTCTTGTTATTGGAGTTGAATCCAAGTCCACTCTTGTCATTGGGGCGTCTTTGAACACTCAACATATTGTCAAGTGTGGACTTCCCAACATGACGCTTTTCCAAGTCTTTCTTCAAAGAAGTGACTTGGGCCTTGAGCTCTTTTAATTCCTCTACATGGTTAGTATCAACACAAATACTAGAGGAAGTAGAAGCTTCATTGTTAGAGCAACAAGGTATGGAAAGTAATTCATCACAAGATGTAGCAACATTGTGAGTGGATGAATCACAAGGACTAGCACAAGACAATATAGCATTAAAAGAAGTTGTGCCATTGTCCACATGAGGCTCACAAGATGTTACCTTTGACATAATAGCCTCATGAGCTAACTTTAGCTTAGCATGGGATGCTAGAAGATCCTCATTAGAGCTAGAGCTTTTCATGACTTTCTTCCAATTTCCCATACTTGCTAGTTAGCAACTCAAGTTGGGCCCTTAGCTCAACATTCTCCTTCAATATAGATGCTTCACAAGAAGTGGAGTTAGTAGCACAAGCATCATTATCATTAGAAATGGAAGAAGACAATTTGGCAAGCTTATCATTCTTAGATAGTTGAGTTTGGAGTTGATCATGAGACTTGATAGGAGAGAGTGTTCACTTTCTAAAGCCTTGTGAGCTTTGTCAAGTTTCTCTATGTCCTCACTTAGTCTAGCATTGCCAACACCAAATTCAACTTTTTCCTTTTTAAGCACTTTATATTTTGCAATAGCATGATCTCTTTCCTTAATGATTTTAGCAATGATAAGATCATTTGATTCATCAAGAGATTCAAGTCTCTCCTCAAGAGACACTCGAAGCTCTTGCTCTTCGTCAAGGGCATTCTCTAAGGATGCTTTTCATAGCATCTTCTCTCTCAATTTTACATTTTTCCTCAAATTGAGTATCCAAATCCTCAATGATTTCTACACATTTAATACCATGAGCAACGATTTCACATAGAGAAGAGATAGCTTTACTACCTTTGGGAAGAGCACCAAGAACAATCTCACCCTTCTTGGTTAAGGTTTCAATATCAAAATATTCTCCATGAGGATCCTCAACCATATCATCACATATCTCGGGATTTGAGGTAGAAGTTACCTTAGAATCCTTAGCCAGAAGGCAAACATGATTAATGGGTGAGGATGATAAGAATTACTTGAAGCACCATTGAGGTCCATATCTTGTTCCAACAAATGTTGGGATTCCTCTACATTGTTAGTCATGCAAGTACTAGAGGATATGGAAGCATTATATTCATGACAACAAGACATAGAGAGCATATCATCATTAGATTTAGTTAAGCAACTATTACATGATATGCAAGGACCATCAACTCTAGCATGTATGACATTAGGTGTGCTAGAAGAGTTTAAGTCCAAAGATAGAACATTGCAATGTGAAAGAGAAGAAGTATAGTCAATAGTGAATTCACCATCAACAATGCAATTTCTATCACCACTCACCATATCATTACCTTGTGACAAATCACATGTTGGTGAAGTGGAAGAAGTTGTGAACTCATCACGGCCGGAGGTGGAGGGAGAACAATCATCCTCAATAGTTTTGGACACTTCATATATATCTTGAAGCTTGGTCCAAAGCTCATGTGCATTTCGAAAAGGCATGACTGAAGCAAGAACTACATCGGTCAAAGCACATATAAGACTATCAGTAACTTGAGTCTCGAGATGAGAGTTTATCTCATCCTCTAAAGATAATTCTTGGAAATCCTTTGGAGGAGATAAACTCACATCTACAATCCTCTTAATATAATTTGGACCCATGGCCCTAAAAAGATTAAGCATGCGAATTTTCCAAACATCATAATTTGTGCCATCGAATATAAAAGTGGGATCGTGCACTAATTCTCTAAACGATATCTTTTATCTCTAGGCGGTAAAGCCCAAAAAGAGAGCCCAAGCTCTGATACCAATTGAAAGGACAATGATGTCGCCTAGAGGGGGGGTGAATAGGCGATTAAAACTTTTCCTTTAGGCTTGCTAATTGCGGAATAAAACTAGGTGTTTAAATTAACAAGCCGACAACTTAAATAAACTAGGTTCACCTATGTGCACCAACAACTTATGCTAAGCAAGACAAGCAACAAGGTGATAGCAATAGAATACTTCAAGCACGAAGGCTATCACAATGTAAAGTGCATAAGTAAAAGGCTCGGGTATAGAAATAACCGAGGCACGCGGAGACGAGGATGTATTCCCGAGTTCCTCCTTGTTAAGGGAGTACGTCTCGTTGGAGAGGTGTGAACCGACACAACGGTTCAACAACCACAAAGGTTTCACCTTCATCTCCGATGAACCGCACCACAAAGGTTTGGTTCACCTTCCACTATCGGAATTCTTCGAGGCGGAATCTGGAGCCTTTCAACAACAATCCGGGGCACAACCCACAATGGGATCGGGGGCTCCCGAACGGCTTTACAAGTGACCACAAAGGTCCAACCACCACACGGGCGTCTAGGGTCCAAGGACCCAAGAGTAATAAGCTCACAAACTTTCAACTTCCACAAATCCTCGTGGAGAGCACACCGATGCACCAAATGCAAAAGGCAAGAGCACAAGTGCTCAAATCATCCACTCTCAAATTCCAACAAAGTAACAAATGCTTATGGGGGAATAAGAGAGGAAGAACAAAGAGGAGATGCACCAAGAACTCCAAGATCAAGAACTACTAGGTTTCCCTCACTTAGAGGAGAAATCGATCGGTGAATATGTAGATCAAGATCACCTCTCACTTTCCCTCAAATATAAGCAAGAATCATGGGAGGGATTGAGAGGAAGAGAAAGTTTTCAAGTGTCAACAATGGAGTAAGAGAGAGGGGGGAAACTTGCTCAGAGGTTTTAAAACCATTGGCGAAGAAAGCCCCTTTAAATAGGTCCCTTAAAAAGTAACCGTTGCGCTCTGCAGGTAGGCCAGCCCTGGAGCCAGCCTAGGCTGGCCTGGGGGCTGGCCACCCAGCTGAGCCGGCCAGCCTGGGAGCCGGCCTTGGCTGGCCTGGGGGGTGGCCACCCAGCAGAGCCGGCCTAGGCTGGCCTGGGGGCTGGCCACCCAGAACCGACACGGAAACGATCATATCTTGACCATCCGGACTCCGTTTTCGATATTTTTGGACTCGTTGGAATCGCAACAAAGAGCTTTACAAGATCATGCAGAGAAACATCATAGTCCAACAACGGAGAATAAAACCAAATGGGGAAAGGTTAGATCTCTCGATAAAAGAACAACCGATAAAACCTCCAAACCAAACCGCAATATATTTCTCATCCGGACATCGTTTTCTATGATCTTAGGCTTGTTATAAGATACTCACAAGCTCTACAAGATTACGCATATACACATCATAGTCCATCATGTGAGGAGGAAACCACAAGTAGAGAGTTTGACCTCTCTTAGAAAAGACAAACCGGTAAAACCTCGAACATCAAAACGCAATAACATACACATATGAAATCCGTTTTTGATGCATTAGAGCTTGGTATGAAGATGAACACAAGCTCTAAGTCCTCACATGGATAAAAGCCAAATAAGAACAAAGAAAGACGAAATGCCACGTATGCAAAGGTTTGAGCTCTCCACAAAGATGCGATT
The DNA here is from genome assembly GCA_947311845.1 of Poa pratensis. Lineage (NCBI taxonomy): Eukaryota > Viridiplantae > Streptophyta > Magnoliopsida > Poales > Poaceae > Poa > Poa pratensis. The sequence goes on from CAMZMU010000042.1 coordinate 72,373,526, forward strand.
AAGTTACTCACTTGAGAGCCCCTCTTGATAGTATGTCGTCTATCCTATAACCCGGTCTCCCACTAACACCATGAGACCGGTAAAATAGAAAACCTATCAAGATCATAACTTTGCCTTGCGCATTCCATTTGAGCTCGATGATGACGATTTTGACTCTCTCAAGTTGGAACACCTTTCTTGATTTTGCTTGCTAGCACATGCTTGATGAAGACTTCTCCAAATGCTCCCCCATACTCCATTATGGGAGAGCCTCGCTAAGCTCCGTCTTCATGTCTCCTTTGCACTTCATCTTCTACACATGACCATTCTTCATATAAACCCTTGAATAGAGCATTGGTCATCATGTCATCTTTAAGAGTCCAACACATGAACTCCTATATTTTCCCATGGACATGATCTATAAGAATATCTCAATGTAAACATTAGTCCATAAGGATTGTCATTAATTACCAAAACCATGCATGGGGGAAACCATGCACTTTCAGAATGTCTTTGGTTCATTAGAGTTGTATGTTGATACGGTACTGTCCTTTGGTGTCCATTATACTTGTGCGCGCATGGATCAACATCACGGGGTTGGTAGTATTTGTAAAGGAAGGGGGGAGTCCTGCCAGAATGACAGAAACCTAAGGGCGCGAACCGGTTAGTTACATGTATGGGAGTAAGAGAGGACCATAAACTTTAGGCTATGGTTGGGGAAACCTTAATGCATTGTTAGTATTGGCGGATGCTTTCTAACAATCCAATCATATAGTACTTGTAATCCTAAGTAGTGAAGTGCATGTATATTTACCCTCTCCCACATAGAAAACCGCATCGAAGACAATGAACCCGATATATTCGGTAATTAATCTTGGACAAAGTCACCACAATTACCACCACTTTTCCACACTCATGGTACTGTTAGTTTATGGTTACTTAGTGTATTTTATTGCTGCAGCATTAACTTTTACTTTCTTGTATTTGTTATCTTGCAAAGCTATCTCTCATACCCGTATTGTTACTCTAGTATTATTTCCTAGATGAAGTAAATGTTTAGTGTCCGTAGAGTTATATCAGTGGTTGATAGAAGTTGAGAGAATACTTATCCTGCCTTTAGCTCCTCATTGGGTTCGACACTCTTACTTATCGAAAAGGTTACACGCGATCCCCTATACTTGTGGGTTATCAAGACCTTTTCTGGCGCCGTTGCCGGGGAGCCATTGCGTAGTTGAATATTCTTGTGTGCACTTGCTTGCTTTATCTCTAAGTAATTTTTATTTTCAGTTTTAAGTTGTTCTCTATCTTAGTGTGTATACGGAATGCAAATTACAAAAAAATTAGTTGTAATTGTTATCTAAAATGCTTTCAAAAAGAAAAGTAATTGGAAAGATGAGTATTGGTTAAGCGGGGGTCGACCTTGAACACTTGTGTTCATGCCTATGAAATCAAAACAAATCTTTCCATGGAAGCTTTTCATCAAAAACATGTAAATATTTTGTATATACCTCTGTACACAAAAATAAAATTGCTTATAACAATTTGTAGTGAATGGAAAGTTGATAGTTTTGCTTTGCTGTCCAAAAATAGATTTTCTGTGCTCCACCGTATAAAACATTTAAAATCACTAGAACATGATCTCGATCTGAAATTTCTTGAGTGCAAAGTACTGCTATTTATCTTACTTTCATTAGTTTTGACATTTCTGCTTTGAGCTACGTAGATAGGTCTAATAATTTAATCTTTACTGACTGTTCTGTTTAGACAGATTACTGCTTATCTGTAAATAAAATCGTGATAAATCTCAGAATAGTATTTTTACTTGAAATTTTTTGTGCATAAACCTGAGATTATTATATGTCTTTCATTAGTTTTGAGTTTTGTCATTTGAGCTACGTAACTATCTCGTTAAGTGTCATCTTTACGGACTGTTCAGTTTTGACAGATCTCTATTGTGTTTATTCAATATTGTACATAGGGTCACTTGATTTCCTTAGTTTTTCGACGGACAACGGAAATAATAAGAACCTCGGTATATACAGTGTCTAATGTTAAATAAATATTATGTAATTAGTCAAATTCTTGAACATAAGTGGATTTTATTTAATGAGTACTAACCCTGCTAATGAGTTTTGTGAAGATTTATGTGGATGTAGATTATAAGATCTAATCGATATGATGATATGAGATGAACAAGAAGACGCAAGAGCTCAAGCTTGGGATGTGTAGGTGCATTCCAAGAACATATTCAAGAAGATACAATCATTTAAGCTTGGGGATGCCCGAGGCACCCCTATTCATCAACAAACATGAGGTTATCTCGTTCATACTCTATATTACCCGTCCACATGATATGAATTGTCTTAACTTGTACTATAATTGCATTTATATGTCTTGGTTTTACCTTCTTTAGTTTTCTTAGGCTCTTTATTTGGTTTCAATTGCTTTTTTGCTTTCACTTATAAACTCAAAACAACAAAAAATAGTATTTTCTTTTGTTTTGCTTCTTTGTTGGGTTCTTTATTTGGTTGTTACTTTTGGTTTTCCTTTAGGGTTTTCCTTGATGTAGCTAGCATGTTTAGGTCTTGTTTACCCTCTGGTCTCTTAGTTTATTAAAATAAAGTACCGAGTTTCACCCATTTAGTTTAGTTGATACATTTGCAAAAACTGGTTTTCTGTTTTCGGTATCTACTGCTCATTGCGTGATTTTTCATGTTTTACTGGAAACTCTTAAAATCACGAAAACATTACTGATTATGTATCACCGAATCCTATGCATGCACAAAAATTGGCTAAAATTTCGGACATGTTTAAGAGCACCTAAAAATTACGTTTTCCAGCTGCTGTTTTTTATACAGATTTTGACTTTTATTGCAAGAGTGGCCTCTTTGCGTTTTACTTGATTCTTAATGGTTCTTACCTTTCATTTAGAAGTTGGCCATTTAAGCAACCTCTCTATAACTTAGAAACAAATTTGATTTGGTTTAATAGCAGCACTTTGAAATTATTATGTATTGTAATAAGTGCCTAGCTAAAAGGCGTTAAAGAAAAGCGCTTATGGGAGGCAACCCATTATTTTTATTTCTGCAATTTTTCTTTTATTGAGTCAACGTTTTGTTTACTTCTGTAGCAATGCATTTGTATCTTTATTTTATCGCAAGGTTGCGCCAAGAAGAGTCTCTAATGATAAGATGATGCTAGATTTCGATTGCTGCGCAGGAACAGATTTCTGCTTTTCACCGTATTAAATATTTGAAAATCTCCGATGTGAATTAAATCTGAAAAACTTTGTGAGTAATCCTGATATATTTATACATGTTTCGTTAGTTCATAGTTTTTCGATTTGAGCAACGTAAGTGCCTCGAAAAAAATCGTCTTTAGGGACTGTTCTGTTTTAGGCAGATTATGTTTTTATTTTGCATTCTTTCTTTTACTAGTGTTGGGTGGAATTATTTTTTGGGTGGAAGAGCTTCACATAACATCAATGGCTGTAGTTAATGTTTAAAGTAAGGGTCATATTACATCTTTACAGAACATGTGAGTTTTTGATTGTGCACTAACCCTCTAATGAGAATTGCTTTGAGTTTGGTGTGGCGGAAGTTTTCAAGGGTCAAGAGGGAAGAGTGATATAATAGGATGGAGAAGAGTGAAGAGCTTAACCTTGGGGAGGCCCCATGGATCTCCCCAGCATATTTCAATAAGACACAAGCGTCTAAGCTTGGGATGCCCAAGGCATCCCCTTCTTCATCGTCAAAATTATCAGGTCATCTCTAGTGAAACTATATTTTAATTCTTTCACATCATATGTGTTGTTCTTGGAGCGTATGTATCTTATTATTTATTTATCTTAGCATCAAACACCAGTTACATTAATAAGTGGATCGTCACATATTTTATTTATCTTTTGTTTTCAACGTTTACTTGGTTATTGGATTATTTGATGAAACTTAAAAATGATGTGTGAATAATATAGTTTAGTGGTTTATGTTTTCTTATGGATAGTCTCAACTAGCTAATAGTTTATATTATGTTATTTTTATGGTTAACATGCATTGTACTGTTCATATGTTGGTATAGTATTGTGGTATCCTCCTCCGAATGATTTAATTGAATTGAATTGGCACATGCTCACGCATGCTCATGACTGAAAAACAAAAGTCAATTAAGCATTGATGATTTATTTTGCCTCAAAGTTCTAGTATCACCATTATGCCCCAGTTAATTTTATTCTGTCGCAAGTATGATTATGACAGTGAATGCTCTCTTGGTTGTCGCTTCCCAGTCTATTGCTAGCCTCCACTTGTACTGAGCGGGAATGCTACTCGTGCATCCAAATCCCTGAAAACCAAGTTATTCCAAAGAGTCCACTATAAATTCCTATGCATGGCATTTCAAACCATTCCAAGTAAATTTTAATGTGCTACCTTTAAAACCTTCAAAATACTTCTCATTTTGTGACACGGTTTTTAGCTCATGAGGACGTAGTAGTTGGGTTTTTGATCTTTCATACTAAATTAAGTGCCCTGACTTGCATGCTTCATCTGCTCGTCATTAATTTTGCAAAGAGCTGGTTAGACCATTATAACATAAAAAAGCTAAACAAATTAAAATAGGCAGTCCTCTATGGTATGTGATTGTTGGCAGGCACCCGAGGATTCGGTTAGCCATGGTTTGTGAAAACAAAGGTTGGGAGGAGTGTCATACTATATAAAAGTGCATGCTATAAATGCCTAATATCAATAACTCGGAACCGCTCTCAACTTGTTTACTATGGAAGATAACAAGAACTCTATTGCCATTCGTTGACAAGAACAACCACCACCCAAAATACATTTTTACCTCTAGCTGTTTTATTAATAAAAGCTCTAGCACATGATAAATCCCTGCTTCCCTCTACGAAGGGCCAATCTTTTACTTTTATATTGAGTCACCATCTTTTCATTGAGCACCTTCTCGAGAGCATAACTGTCATTCTTAGTGAAATATGCTTGTCCCAGAATACGGTTAATTGTACATAACTTTGATGCTCTTATCTTTGATATTTTTACGTCTAGTCTTCACTTAAACTTCAGAGGTGCCTTGTCATTTATGTTTTGCTCCACGATTAAGAGCAAGCGAGATACTACTCTACCATGCTATATTATGATCATTACAATCTTGTTGATGCTTTATAAATTTCATGTTATGAGCTCTTAGTTCGTTGATACTTTTCATTAGGTAACATGATTGCTAAGTATTATTATCCATACATCATGCAATTATTAAAGACTTGATCATAGCATTTACAATCAAAAATTATTTTGTTATCATTTGCCTACTCGAGGACGAGCAGGAATTAAGCTTGGGGATGTTGATACGTCCAAAACGTATCTATAATTTTTGATTGTTTCATGTTAATATTATGCCTTTGGCACTTGTTTTTATATTAAGTTTATGATTTATTTGGAATAACCTATTAATAATTGCAAAAGTGTACAATGTTCTTGTTTTACACTTTGATGTGTAGGAATTATCAAGAATACAAGAGGAAACCTTGTTGAAGTAGAATTGGGACTTTCCAGAAATCTGTTCCAGAACTTTTTTTCGAAAATTGTCACGTTTGGGCTTTACGACGACGTCAAATGAAGAACTTGGCTTCTGCAAAGTTGCGCGGAATTTTCTGCTGATAATCCTGGAACTAAAATTCGGCCCATTTGGAGTTCGAACGCTTCAGAAAAGCCCGTTTTACGAAACCTTAAAAGGGGTGACGAAAATCCGAGAAGCTATATAAAGGGAGGAAACCTAATTCGTGGAGGACGCCCCATACCACGAATTTCCAGCCACCAAAGCCACGTTTTTGCCTCCCCCATGGATCCCATCTCCATGGGGAGGGCTCCTAAGAAGCCATGAAGGAAGAGGGCTAAGGGGCGGTGCTTCCCCATGGAACCGGCCGTCGGCGCCGGGGCCGCCCTGCGCCTTTCGCAGCCCTGCCCACCGTCTTCACCGCCATCTCCATCACCAACTCCTCCTTCTATTCAGTGTTTCATCCTCCCACAAACCTCTGTACCGTCCTATATAAACATGTTGTTTGATGCTATAATATTCATCCCATGATCTTTGACATGTTTGTGTAATTTATTTGTCTTTTGATTACTTGGTTGAATGTCTTTGGTTCATTAGAGTTGTATGTTGATATGGTACTGTCCTTTGGTGTCCATTATACTTGTGCGTGCATGGATCAACATCACGGGGTTGGTAGTATTTGTAAAGGAAGGGGGAGTCCTTCCAGAATGACAGAAACCTAAGGAAACCTTAATGCATTGTTAGTATTCGCGGATGGTTTCTAACAATTCAATCATATAGTACTTGTAATACCAAGTAGTGGAGTGCATGTATATTTAGCCTCTCCCACATAGAAAACTGCATCGAAGACAATGAACCCGATATATTCGGTAATTAATCTTGGACAAAGTAACCACAATTACAACCACTTTTCCATACTCATGGTACTGTTAGTTTATGGTTACTTAGTGTATTTTATTGCTGCAGCACTAACTTTTACTTTCTTGTATTTATTTTCTTGCAAAGCTATCTCTCATACCCGTATTGTTACTCTAGTATTATTTCCTAGATGAAGTAAACGTTTAGTGTGCGTAGAGTTGTATCAGTGGTTGATAGAACTTGAGAGAATACTTATCCTACCTTTAGCTCCTCGTTGGGTTCGACACTCTTACTTATCGAATAGGCTACACGCGATCCCCTATACTTGTGGGTTATCAACCTCTCCGCTACCCGCCCTACCTGCAAGGTGTTCGGCGGAATTACTGGTATGCCTGGTTTTCGACAAAATTGATTCCGCCGGCTATTCGACGACTCCAGCCGGCACCATTGATCAATGGCCACGATGTATTGCAGATGAATAGCAACGACGAGTTGATGTCCGCGATGTTGTTGGAAGAAGAAGTCGTCGCCGGGGAGGAAGATGCAAATATAGCGATTCTCTCATGTCGTTTACAACTTCAAGCTGTCGAGAACGCCAATGCCGCACCAAAACGGGGAGGCTCGTCGTTCGGAAGGAAGAAGAGCAAGGCGAAGCAGAGAATGGAAGACCATTGCATGTTAGTCTCTGACTACTTTGTCGACACTCCTACCACCACGGCCAAGGCTTTTCGTCGACTCTTTCGGATGAACCGTGGATTGTTCAACCAGATCGTGCAAGCTGTGAGGGAGTATGATCCATCGTTCAAGTTGAAGAAGGACGTCATGGGAAATATTGGTTAATCTCGTCAATCAGAAGTGCACTGCAGCCATGAGAATGCTTGCATATGGAGCACCTGTTGATTCTGTAGATGACTACCTACGGATGTCAGAGTCCACAATTATCAAGTCGATGTACAGATTCCGCAGGGCGGTGGTTGGTGTGTATGGCACAAACTATTTGAGAGGACCAAATGAAGAAGAAACAGCTTGGATCCTGGAACTGAATGCATCAAGAGAATTTCCTGCGATGCTTGGAAGTATAGACTGCATGCATTGGAGCTAGGAGAACTGTCCATTTGGTTGGCAAGGATTTACAAAGGAGTCCACAAAGAATATTGCAGTGTTGTTCTTGAAGTTGTGGCCGATCATGAACTATGGATTTGGCACGCATTCTTCGGCATGGCTGGATCACACTCTCCTGTGTTCGCGAAATTAGTTGAAGGCCATGCCCCACCTATCAACTATGAGGTCAATTGCCATCAGTACAACAAAGGGTACTACCTAGCCGATGGCATCTATCTAAGGTGGGCATCATTTGTGAAGAGCATCCCCAACCCTCGCGAGAACAAAGCTTGTCATTTTCCCGGTGAACAAGAGAGTACCAGGAAGGATGTCGAGCGGACCTTTGGAGTAATGCAGGAAAGGTTTTCTATCGTTCGGTATCCTGCTCTGACATGGTCGAATGAGCAGATGTGGGAGGTGATGAATTGTTGTGTGATCCTACACAACATGATCATCGAAAGTTAGCGTCATAATACAGTGCATGATCATATGCCATATGACTTTGAGGGTCCTCATGCACAAGTTGATAACAGTGCACCGAAAGATTTCGCTGATATTCTCTCAATGCATTTGGAAATTCGTGATAAAAATACTCATCATGCACTCCAAACTGATCTAGAGGAGCATTTGTGTCCGTGACGGGGCATGGCAACGGCAAACCGGGAATGACAAGACGTTTGAGCTATTATATTTTTGATAACCTGGAACTTTATTTTATATGTTTCAACTATTAAACATTTATATATGTTTGATTTTTTTCTTAACAATATATTGGAATTAAAAAAAACCTTTGGGAGACCCCTTCAGACGCCGCGACTGCGGAGCGAGGGCGTCTGATGACGTGAAAGACACACGTTCGTTGGGAACCCCAAGAGGAAGGTATGATGAGTGCAGCAGCAAGTTTTCCCTCAGTAAGAAACCAAGGTTTAACCTGACCAATAGGAGATCAGAGTCCCTTCTGAAGGTTGTTGGTGAAGGAGTGTAGTGCGGCGCAACACCAGGGATTTCGGTGCCAACGTGAAACCTGCAAAACACAATCAAACTACTTTGCCCCAACTTAACAGTGAGGTTGTCAATCTCACCGGCTTGCCGAAAACAAAGGATTAGGCGTATAGTGTGGAAAATGATGTTTGCTTGCAGAGAATGAAAAAACCAATGATTGCAGTAGGTTGTATTTCAGATGTAAAAGATGGACCGGGGTCCACAGTTCACTAGTGTTGTCTTCTCCATAATAAATAACTAACATGCTAGGTAAACAAATTACAGCTGGGCAATTGACAATATTGATAAGTGCATAACATGCATGTGCAAGTTGTGGTGTCTACTATGAGATTCATTTGGGCATTACGACAAAGTACACAGACCGCTATCCAGCATGCATCTGTGCCTAAATAGTACACCTTCAGGTTAACATCCGTACCCCTTCCGGTATTAAGTTGCAAGCAACAGACAATTGCATTAAGTAAAGTGCATAATGTAAACAACACATTCATCCTTAGACAAAGCATCATTAGGTTACCCCTAGTGGCAACAGCATATCCACAACCTTAGGGTTGTTGTCACTCCCCCAGATTCAATGGAGACTAAACCCACCATCTAGCATAAATATTCCCTCTTGGAGTCACAAGCATTCACTTGGCGAGAGTTTCAACAAGTAACGGAGAGCATGCAAGATCATAAAAGACATAGACATAATATTCAGTATTCAACTTGACATAGTATCAATATTCATCGGATCCCAGCAAACACAACATGTAGCATTACAATAAGATGATCTTGATCATGATAGGAAGCTCACAAGATCTAAACATGATGGCACAAGAGGAGAAGACAACCATCTAGCTACTGCTATGGACCCATAGTCCAAAGATGAACTACTCACACATCACTCCGGGGCAGGCATGGCGATGTAGAGCCCTCCGGTGATGATTCCACTCTCCGGCAGGGTGCCGGGAAGAGCTTCAGAACCCTCCCAAGTTAGGGTTGACGGCGACGGCGGCTCTGGAACTTTTCGTGAAATATGACTCGGGTATTTAGGGTTTTCCCGAATAGATGAATATATAGGCGAAGGGGCGGCGTCGGTGGAGGCCCGTCGCGTCCTCACCACGTGGCGGCGCGGCAGGAGGTGGGACCGCGCCACCACCTGGTGAGGGCGGCCCACGGCCCCCCTTCGTCTCTCCTTCGGACTTCGTGAACGTGTCAGAAAAATAGGGACTTTGGCTTTTGTTTCGTCCAATTCCAAGAATATTTCCAGAACAACTTTTCTGAAACCAAAAACAGCAGAAAACAGGAACTGGCACTGTGGCATCTTGTTAATAGGTTAGTCCCAGAAAATGCATAAAAATGGCATAATATAAGCATGGAACATCAGAAATTATAGATACGTTGGAGACGTATCAAGCATCCCCAAGCTTAGTTCTACTCGTCTCGAGTAGGTAAAACGATAACAACAAAATAATTTCTGAGGAGACATGCTTCACACAATCTTGATCAAATAATATTGCAAGGCTCATGTCATGAATGAAGTGACTCAAGGCAATGGTCTATAGTTTGCTAACAAATAGATAAAGAGTAAACAACTGAATCATATAAGCAAAAACTTTTCATGAATAGTACTTTCAAGACAAGCATCAAAAAGCTTTGCATAAGAGTTAACTCATAAAGCAATAGATTCTAAATAAAGGCATTGAAGCAACACATAGGAAGATTTAAGTTTCAGCAATTGCTTTCAACTTTCAACATGTATATCTCATGGATAATTGTCAACACAAAGTAATATAACAAGTGCAATAAGTAAGCATATAAGAATTGATGCACACAAAGTTGACACAAGTGTTTGCTTCTGAGATAGAAAGGAGTAGTAAACTGACTCAACATAAAGTAAAAGAAAGGCCCTTCGCAGAGAGAAGAAGGGATTAAATCATGTGCTAGAGCTTTTTAGGTTTTTGAAATCATATAGAGAGCATAAAGTAAGTTTTTGAGAGGTGTTTGTTGTTGTCAACGAATGGCAGTGGGCACTCTATCTCCCTTAACACCCAGACTTTCAAGAGCGGCTCCCATGAAGGACGTTATTTCTACCCAAGGGTAGATCATCCCTCTTCTCTTTTGTTTACACATGCATATTTATAAATTGGTATGACACTCCTCCCAACCTTTGCTTACACAAGCCATGGCTAACCGAATCCTCGGGTGCCTTCCAACAATCACATACCATGGAGGAGTGCCTATTTGATAAGTTTAACATTTTGGAAATTTGCTTTTGATAAATCATTGGCAAACATGTGAAGAGAATTAACAGTTATAGTTGAAATTAATTGGGACTGGGCACCCCATTTGCCAGCTCTTTTTGCAAAATATTGGATAAGCGGATGTATATGCCACTAGTCCATTGGTGAAAGTCTGTCATAGTAAATGACAAGGTGATAGAGTAAACGCCACAAACTTCCTCATGAGCTATAAAACATTGACACAAATAAGGAGTAATAAAGTTTTGAATAGTTTAAAGGTAGCACATGAAGTATTTACTTGGAATGGCAGGAAATACCACATAATAGGTAGTTATGGTGGACACAAATGGCATGGGTTTTGGCTCAAGGTTTGGATGCACGAGAAGCATTCCCTCTCAGTACAGAGTTTAGGCTAGCAAGGTTGTTTGAAGCAAACACAGGATATCAACCGGTACAGCAAGACTCACATAAAAACATATTGCAAGCATTATAAGACTCTACACTGTCTCCCTTGTTGTTCAAACACTTTACCAGAAAATATCTAGACCTTAGAGATATCAAACATGCAAACCAAGTCTCAACAAGCTTTACGGTAGTTCTCCACTAATAGGCTTTAACTACATGATGCAAGAGCTTAAACATGATCTACTTGAGAGCTCAAAACAATTGCAAAGCATCAAATTATCCAACACAATGATCTACAAGAATGAGTATGTCTTTTCAATATACCATCTACCACATGTAGCATTTTCTGTTTCCAACCAAACACCAATCAACTTATTTCAACACAAAACTCTCTCAAATAATATAGCAATAAAACAAGAGAGTACTTCTCTACAAGAACTAACAGCTCTGAACAAGAGATCCATGAAAAATAGGAGGTAAAAGCATTGCAGTAGCTAGTTAAGAATACTCAACAAATATAAGTGAAGAATACGAGTATTCACATGAAAAAGCGGAGCGTGTCTCTCTCCCACACAAGAATGCTAGGATCCAAATTATTCAGAAAACAAAGCTAAAATAAAAGCACACAGACGCTCCAAGTAAAGCACATAAGATGTGAAAGAATTAAAATATAGTTTCACTAGAGATGACCTGATAGGTTGTTGTTGATGATGAAGGGGATGCCTTGGGCATCCCCAAGCTTAGACGCTTGAGTCTTCTCGAAATATGCTTGGATGCACCGCGGGGGCATCCCCAAGCTTAGTCTTTTCACTCTTCTTGATCATATCATATCATCCTTCTCTCTTGATCTTTGAAAACTTCATTCACACCAAACTTAGAGTAATTCTCATTAGAGCGTTAGTGCATAATCAAAAATTCACATGTTCTGTGATGACACAATCATCTCCAACACTTCTTCACATTAGCTACAGTCACTGATATTTTGTGGAGCAAAGAAATCCACTCAAACACAGTAAAAGAGAGAATGCAAATCAAAAGGCAGAATCTGTCAAAAACAGAACAGTCTGGAAAGACGAATTTTGTCGAGGCACTTAAGTTGCTCAGATGCGAAAAGTCCAAATTAATGAAAGTTGCGTACATATATGAGGATCACGCCTGAATTTGTTCAGAATTGTTAGATTTTTCTGGAGTGCATACAGCTTAAAACAGTGGACAGCAAAAATCTGTCGCTGTGCAGAAATCCAAATCTAGTATCAACTTTCTATTAGAGGCTTTACTTGGCACAACAATGCAATTACTACTATAAATGAGAAGAGGCTACCCGCATGCTGAGATGGTTTGCCCCTCCTGGCCATTTTTGACCGTCGGATCGGAGGTGAATAGTAAATTTTCCATACCACTTTTCACCACAACCGTTGGATGCGGTAGATTTCTTTTTTACTTTTGGGCCGGCAAAATGGGTCAATGACGGGTGGGGGCACGCTGAGCATTGGGTCCAGAAATTAGTGGGTGAGACCAGTTTATTTGCGTCATCCATTCCACAGGTGGAATCGGCCTGGAACAAAACCTGGTGAAACCCTAGAACCAGTCCCGTGCGTCTCTCTCCTCACCAATCCCATGCCTCTCTCCTCCCCAATCCCCTCCCGTGCTGCCGCCGCCGCCCCTCCCTAGCTCGTCCGCCACGCCACCCCTCCTCCTGCTCGTCCGCCGCCTCCTCGCGCCCTCCTCCAGCCTCGTCCGTCGCCGCCCCTCCCCCTCCTCCTCCTTCTCACTCCTGCTCCCTGGCCTGGGAGCTTCCATGGAGCTGGTGGATGCACGGGACAGGGACGGCGCCGCCGGTGGTGGGAGAGACCAGAGCGCCACCTGTGGTGCATGGGCCAGGGAGGGCGGCACCGGTGGTGGGTGAGACCAGGGAGTTGGCGAGGTGACCATGGACGTGTCCGCGGCTCCGTCGGCTGACCATGTACGTGTCCGCGGCTCCGTCGGCCTGCCCCGGTAGTCCTGCTCCGAGATACGACCATGCCGTGGTGTTCCTGTATGGTGAGAACAAGTGCTCATAGCCTCCCCGTTCAATCCCTTCCATGTTTCGGTTGTGCTTCAGATTTTGACCGTGATTGCTAGGCTAGGGTTTGTGATTGCTCTTATTTTAGATCAGATTGAAGAGGACCAACAATACATTCGATAGCAGCAGCATACACCGCTGAATCCATTCTTCGATTTCTCCTCGAGGTACAGAACTTGTTCCCAAACCCTAGATTAGTTTAAAAATTTGGTGCCTACATTCTTTATTCTGTGCCGGATTTAGTTCACAAAGTAGTCTGTTTGGGGATAGGAAAATAGATTAGTAGCCTGCTAGCAGCTTATGTGATTGCTTCCAATTGTGCATGGTCTAAAGTTGGTAGATATTTCTTTTGGTTTGACTACTGGCTAAGATTCGGGCCTCCCTCTCTTGTCCATCGTGCTCTCTGATGGTTGTTTGCATGGAGATTGAAGTCAACATATACATTTTGTGTATTAGCCTTTTGTTTCTGGTCATATACTCCATATATGCATATTTGGAGTTCTGAATTCATTTGGCCTTAAAACTGCTTATGTTGATGTTGATTTGTTGTTGTTTTTCTGCAGTATTGACATGAATCTGAGCAAGAAGAGTAACATGAAGGTGATTTGGATGTAGTTGACATTTATTTTTGAAACTTTGTAGTTGACATTTTTGGCAGCTTGGACATGAATTTGATCATTATTCTAAAACTGCTGGTTGGAAGAGGTCGAATTTGCCATCTATTATTTCGTATTTAGTTTAGCTCCGGTCTGAAAATGGTAGCTAATTTTTATGCTCATGGAGTGCTTGATTAATTGTTTGCAGGGAGTTCTGATGGTGGAAACATTTTTATGCAGCGGTTGAACAGAGGAGGGGGTGTGAGCCAAGGAGGGCATCCACTGTGGCAGCCTCCATCGCCCTTCGCACCCAGGTCGTCACCGATCATGTTATAGTAACATTTCGTATGTGCACATATGGATGCCGTTCCTCTTCATGATTCTGTTTGTTTTCACACAAGGCCCCTTGGTTTATTAGGAGCAGCTTATTTTTGCAGGTGATCTGGTTCTTGGAGAGATAGTATGGCTTTTTTTTGTAGCGGGGTTACAAGAAAAATAAGTAGCAACAAAGATGCATGTATGAACGTTGATGAGTAGCAAAGTTGCCCACGGCCACACTGACTATATTAGGTAATTTCTGTTGTTTGCTTCCTGGTTTGCTAATCTAATGCTTCTCATAATATATGCAACAAATTTACGATGTTGGTTTTCATGTTCTGTCAAAATAAGTTGTTTGTGGAGGTGCATAACTTGATTTATGTTCATTTAAATTATTTTTGTACCATTGTAGGGCATTGCTAATATATCTTATGAAACTGAATAAAAACAGGACTGGTGTGAAGCTTTTGCTTGGATTTCCTTATCTTTTGGTCGCATGCTCTTGCGTGATGTTGCTTCAAAAGAGAATTAAGAGGTATACCCCTCATCTTTGTTTCCATTCATTATCTTTGTTTCAGGACTTGCATTCCAGAAACTGTTATGGATGAATTATGCGAAGCAAAGTATTTTGCATTTCGTTAGATATCCTCATTTTATTTCTAATCAAGCATTGTTGATGTGGCATGAATTCTTGGTAATTTTGTTAGATAGGTTAAAAGCAGTCTAAGATAATCGATCTGTGTCGTTTGCACGGATAAGAATTACGAAACATTGGTTCTGTTTCAGTTGACTTGTACCGACTTCTTTCGATTTTCATCAACCCAGTCCCAAGATAGATGTTTAAATTTTGGAGGTTTGGTCACACCATAGTAGTTTGTATTTGAGCTGTCCAAATATCAGGCATGTGAGTGATTTTTTAACCGTATCTCTATTGTAACTCTCATATATCTCTATCAAATCTAATTAGTAATTGTACCTTTTTGTTGATCAGGTACCCTAACTGAAACTTCAATTTCCCTTAATAGTTTTCAGGTTGTGTTGATGCTTGTTATCAGCTTTGAATATGAAAGTACAGTAGTAGCTTGTTTTCAGTACCTTCTGGGCATGTAACCCCTGCTAATTTTGACGTCTCTTCAAGGGATGGATTGATGTATATTGCAAGTGTACGTAGTTGCTTGCTTCGACTTATTTGTATCTGGAGGCATCCTCAGATTGATTCGTGGTTAGTTATGATCTGTTGTTTTTCATTGTTCAGAACCCAGGGATGGTCAATATGATGCTATTTAGCTTCAGTCACGTAGGTTTGTGAAGTAGACTAAATTTTTTGGAAGTCCGGATCATATCACTATATCAGCAATGACTTGGAGATGCTTCTTTTCTCCATAATAAGATCTTAAAAATAGAAAATTAACACAATGGTTCGCCCTTAAATGTACTATATGTGTGCTTGCCTGCTTGTCTTAAAAATGGAATGACTCTTTTGCTTTGTTGTGTAATAAACATTCCTTCTGTGTACAAAATGGATGAGAGACAATATGCTTTACTTATTTTTTCCAGGTCAAATTCTTTAACTGCATTGCTCCTTTATCTTAGATTACAATGTACTCCCTCCGTCCAACAATAACTGTCTCAAGTTTATCAAAAAGTGGATGTATCTAGACATGAAACATGTATGGATACATCCACTTTTTAGCAAACTTGAGACAGTTATTATTGGACGGAGGAAGTACTAGATTCCAGAACTGGTAGTAACATTGATACTGGCAGGAGGAAAGGAGGGCTGTCATTTCTGAATGTTGAGAATTTCTGTTATGAGAAATGGCGAACACAAATTTCTGCAATGGTATTTTCTATCCTATGCTTACAATTAAACATCACATTTATTTTTGCTCTTTCTTGGAACTTTTGGGATGAGCTGCCTTTGATTTGCTGGTGTGTTAGGTACATAACTGACTGGTTTCACCTCTCACAAACCACATCGAGACTGCTTCTAATGTACATGGGTTGCCCTCTGTTAACAGTGTAATATCTCAACTGTTCAAGAAACAAAACTTGTGGATTTATTTTCAGAAATTATTTACTTCTTTCCATTTATAATGGTTTTGGCTGATCTGATCGTTGTCCTGAACTGAACATAGAATCAGAAGTACAGTTGGCATTGAAGATACTTAGTTTAAAAGCTGGCACAATTTGTTACTGGCGAAAGAATATGTGCAAGGATGTATTTATTCCTCTGCTGGAGAGACAAGTCCGAATAGTATTACTTCATAGCGCTGAACAACATGGCTAACCCGTGGGGTTTTCAGGTTCGGTTGCAACTGGAATTTTGTTGAGGACTTGTCTGCAGCAATACCACGACGGTAGTACTCATTTAATCAATATGTAAGTGTACTGGAGCTGTTTACAGCGATGGCATCCTCGGCAGAAATTATTGCATCAGAGGTGGACTTGAACGATGCTACTATTTTCCTTATGTATATGTTCTTATGTGAAATTGGTAAATAGTTAAAAGGGAAATCGACTGTGAGTAATAATTGCCTTATCTCCCTTTTTCTTGGCCTGATCATCTAACAGAATGATTCCTGCTGCAGTTCAGTTGTGCTGCTTAAAATTAAAAATACATGTGAACAAACAATAGTTCTGGAAGTGGTATCAGCTATCAGGTACCATTATTATTCAGTTTTTCTTCTTCGGTTGATAGCTTCTGTGGTGCGCAAAAGTTTCTTATCTTCTTTCAGCTTAAATTTGGTGACTGCCTTTGTTTGAACCATGAATTTGATGCAGCAGTGTGAAACCTTAATTTGCTTTTTGTTTCTCATGACTGATTAGAGCATGCTGTCAACTTTACATGATGTTTGCAGAGTTTTAAATATTTCGGTTCTTACAACTTCTCATGTTCGAAAATGCAGTGCCTTAGTTTACAGATAAGTTGCTTAAATGCATGGTTGAAATGTATTAGTAGGATTTGAGTTTATTCAAGAGCTTCATGAAGCAACGGGTTATGCTGACAAGCTTGAAATCTCCCTATTGATTTGTTGATAATGTTATCTGGTTCTGGGTTCCTTAGAGGCCATAGACATCGCAATGGCCATGGAAGCTATGCACCTATGCTGATCAACTTGAAATCTTCTTATTGATTGTTTTGTCATATTTGGTTCTGGGTACCACCAAGGTCGCAATCCTCACAACAACGTACACGAAGGCTAGGCACGGTGTTCTTGCCCTTCGTCACCATCGTGGATGCCATCTTCTTTGCCCTCACTCACTGCCTCAGTCGCAATTCCCCATTGTCCTTCGTTTCACGCTATCTGTTCATGGGATATTTTTTACTGGAATAGATAAACAAATAGGTTCTCTTGATTTCTATAGGGATACGAGTTGGTTTGCTACCATTGAAAATATGTTGGCATGTCATGTGTAGTTGAAGATTTCTCTGAATATATATTTCACAATTGTATTGCCTGAGTAGTGCAGCGTCTATATGACTATACATAGAAATTTTCAGCTCATAAACGCTTTCAGTGTATACTTATTGTTGTTGGTTTGCCTTTCCGGGAACAAATATTTCTTTTAGATAATTTGAGTGTATAATATTCAGCAAACCTTTCACGGGAAATGACATACTCGCGTTGTTTTATTTTCCATCATATCGCAGTTTTTTTGATGGTGTAACAACTATAAAATTCAGTATACATAGTTACATACACTCACATCGTTTTCTTTTCAGTAAATCTTTCTCAGGAAATGGCATACAAATCTGAACTTTCAATTAAATTTTTATTCATGTAAATATAATTGTAATTTTGTCATCACTTGCCAGCTTACTTTTCTGAGGTGCCAGTTATGTTACATGAACATTTATGTATTTAGGAAATTTTGTCATTCCTCATATGCTTATTCTGTATTTGTAGGAAGGGCTTGCTGGGCTTGAAAGAAGAAGAGATGGGACACTAAGGAGAGGAAGACAACTCTCCAGAATCTCATCCAGAATCTCATGACGAAGAGCAGGTTCCAGATGCAATAAAAACTGGAGGGCGTCTTCAGATGAAAGAATATTGCTCGATGGTCATGGTTTAACCGTGAAGTTTTGGACACCCAGTGGAATTCAGTCGAAGCTATATGAAAACCAGTGTCATGACAACATTTACTCAGTTTGAGCACAGTTGTTGCTGAGTTATTCAGTTTTACATCTTTAAAGTCGATAAAGTTCAGGATTAGCAAGCGTAATAAGGTCGATTCCTTGTGCACTGTATTTCGTTGTTATCAGGACGTAGAATATTGAGAACTGCAATCAATTAAAATTCAGGATTATATTTGAATATATAAAAAAAGTAACATGTCCCGTACTTGCTTCCTTTTTTTTGACAAGAAGTACTTGCTTCCTGTGCTATCCACGTTTTGCATTCATTTTTTCAAAATTAAAAGTATGATATTTTCTATTTTCGAGCACCGGTTGGGAAGCATGCTATGTTTGGTCAGTAGCACCGGTTGGGAAGCATCCTATTTTCGAGCACCGAGTAGGTCGACATTGGCGAAAACGAGCAGTTATGATGACGGAAACAAATTGTCAGTAAAAAAGCCCAAGATAGCAGGAGCTCCATTTAGAATATGCAATTTGTTTCTATTGTCTCCTTTTACTGTTTTAAAATCAGTTTTACTTGATGTTTCATGCGTATTCATACATGTATCTGAGTTATGAGCGCAATTTTTTAATTTATTACTTCCCCATTCTATTTTCTAATAGATAAATAAACGTCGAAGTCCTACTTCACACTAAAGTATTCGATGAAAAAAACTTGGTCGGTCATCTGTTACCGAACTGAAAATGACTGCTAATTACCTACCCGAAAATGACTTCATTTCAATCGAATTATGGGTAGGGAGATAAGGAGATACTATGGCAAGAATATTGTCTTCCTTCCGGCATGGAAATGAAACGAGTCTTTCTGTTTAGGTACATGCTTCATACAGAGTATGAGTTTCTATATGGTATAAGTTAAATGAATACAAATAAAATTAATTACTTTTCACCAACAAAAAAACCATGTGTTAACAATGTGGTAGTTGCATCCGGCAGTTGCGCAGTCGCGCAACGGGTCATCTAGTAAAATAAAGATACAAAGGAGTTGTTACAGAAGTAGGCAAGCTCCTTGACTCAAAGAAAAATAAAAATTGCAGAAATAAAAACATGTGTTTTCTCCCATAAGCGCTTTTCTTTAACGCCTTTCAGCTAGGCGCAGAAAGTGAAAATCAAGTGTTTCCAAGTGAAGAAGAATCCAAATCATAACTTGTTCTAATAATAGAATCAAAAGGCAACTTCATTCTCTTTCTAGGGAAGTGTTCCATACCTTTCTTGAGTGGGAATTGGTACCTTATATTTCCTTATTTCATATCAATAATGGCACCAACAGTTCCAAGAAAAGGTCTTCCCAAAACAATAGGACAAGATGCATTGAATTCGATGTCCATAACAACAAAATCAACGGGGACAAGGTTATTGTTAACCATAATAAGAACATCATCAACTCTCCCCAAAGGTTTCTTCATAGCATTATCAGCAAGATAAACATCCAAATAACAATGTTCCAAAGGTGGCAAATCAAGCATATCATAAAGTTTCTTAGGCATAACAGAAATGCTAGCACCAAGATCACATAAAGCATTACAATCAAAATCATTAACCTTCATCTTAATGACGGGCTCCCAACCATCTTCTAACTTTCTAGGGATAGAAGCTTCATGTTTTAGTTTCTCTTCCCTAGCTTGTATGAGAGCATTTGTAATATGTTTCGTGAAAGCCATATTAATAGCACTAGCATTAGGACTTCTAGCTAGCTTTTGCAAGAACATAATTACTTCAGAAATATTACAATCATCAAAATAAAAATCATTATGGTCAATGGTAATGGAACCATTGTCTCCCATATTTCGAAAAAATTTAGCACTCTTATCAGGAACAGTTTCAGTGGTTTTGGGCAATTTTAAACGTTTTGCAGGGGTAGTAGAAACATTGCCAACACCAATTATGTTACCATTGATAGTAGGAGGCTTACTAGCATGTGAAATATTAGCATTACTAGTGGTGGTAATAGTACAAACTCTAGCTGTACTATTCTCTTTTTCAATTTTATCCTCTCTTTCCCACCTAGCATGCAATTCAGCCAACATCCTAATATTGTTGTCAATTTTAACTTGGATGGCATTGGCAGTAGCAAAAGTATTACTATCAAGAGTTTCAGGTTTGGCTGCCATTTTGTTAATCAAAGAAGATTGTGCTTCAGACATGGAAGAAATACGGTTTTCAGCAGTGGAAATCTTAGTTTGCAACCCAGAAATCTCACTATTCAAATTTTCGAGTTGGTGTCCTATATTTTTCAACATAGCGGATTGTTCATTCATAGCTTTAATAAACAATTGATTTTGTTCATATTGTGATTGCATAAAGCTCTTAGTAGCCCTCTCAATTTCTAACATCCTTTCCTCACTAGGCAATCCAGATCTACCATTAAAATAACCATTGCCACTACTAGGATAAGGCTTATAATTGTTGTTTCCAAAATTATTCCTATAAGCATTGTTGTTGAAGTTGTTGTTTTTAATGAAGTTCACATCAACATGCTCTTCTTGAGCAACCAATGAAGCTAAAGGAACATTATTTGGATCAACATGAGATTTACCATTCACAAGCATAGACATAATAACATCAATCTTATCACTCAAAGAAGAGGTTTCTTCAACAGAATTTACCTTCTTACCTTGAGGAGTCCTTTCGGTATGCCACTCGGAATACTTAATCATCATATCATCAAGAAGCTTTGTTGCAGCACCCAAAGTGATGGACATGAAGGTCCCTCCAGAGGCCGAATCCAACAAGTTCCTCGAAGAAAAATTTAGTCCTGCATAAAAGGTTTGGATGATCATCCAAGCAGTCAGTCCATGGGTGGGACAATTCTTTACCAATGATTTCATTCTTTCCCATGCTTGGGCAACATGTTCATTATCAAATTACTTGAAGTTCATAATGCTACTTCTCAAGGATATAATCTTAGCAGGAGGATAATATTTTCCAATGAAAGCATCTTTACATTTAGTCCATGAATCAATACTATTTCTAGGCAAAGATAGCAACCATTCTTTAGCTCTTCCTCTCAAAGAGAAAGAAAATAATTTCAGTTTTATAATATCCCCATCTATATCCTTATACTTTTGCATCTCACAAAGTTCAACAAAATTATTAAGATGGGCAGCAGCATCATCAGTACTAATACCAGAAAATTGCTCTTTCATAACAAGATTTAATAAAGCAGGTTTAATTTCATAAAAGTCTGCATTAGAAGCAGGTGGAGCAATAGGAGTGCATATGAAATCATTATTATTTGTGCTAGTGAAGTCACACAACTTGGTGTTCTCGGGAGTACTCATTTTAGCAAAATAAAGCCTAGGCCGAAATAACAAAAATAAAACAAGTAACTAATTTTTTTGTATTTTTGATAAAGAGAGCAAACAAGATAAAATAAAAATAAACTAGGCAAGACAATAACAAAGTAAAGAGATTGGAAGTGAGAGACTCCCCTAACAGAAGGCTTGACCTCCCCGGCAACGGCGCCAGAAAACTGGCTTGATGACGTGAAAGACACACGTTCGTTGGGAACCCCAAGAGGAAGGTATGATGAGTGCAGCAGCAAGTTTTCCCCCAGTAAGAAACCAAGGTTTAATCGGACCCGTAGGAGATCAGAGTCACTTCTGAAGGTTGTTGGTGAAGGAGTGTAGTACGGCGCAACACCAGGGATTCCGGTGCCAATGTGGAACCTGCACAACACAATCAAACTACTTTGCCCCAACTTAACAGTGAGGTTGTCAATCTCACCGGCTTGCTGAAAACAAAGGATTAGGCGTATAGTGTGGAAAATGATGTTTGCTTGCAGAGAATGAAAGAGAACAATGATTGCAGTAGGTTGTATTTCAGATGTAAAAGGATGGACCGGGGTCCACAGTTCACTAGTGATGTCTCTCCATAATAAATAACTAACATGATGGGTAAACAAATTACAGCTGGGCAATTTACAATATTGATAAGTGCATAACATGCATGTGCAAGTTGTGGTGTATAGTATGAGATTCATTTGGGCATTACGACAAAGTACACAGACCGCAATCCAGCATGCATCTGTGCCTAAATAGTCCACCTTCAGGTTAACATCCGTACCCCTTCCGGTATTAAGTTGCAACCAACAGACAATTGCATTAAGTAAAGTGCATAATGTAAACAACACATTCATCATTAGACAAAATATCATTAGGTTACCCCTAGTGGCAACAGCACATCCACAACCTTAGGGGTTGCTGTCACTCCCCCAGATTCAATGGAAACTGAACCCACCATCTAGCATAAATACTCCCTCTTGGAGTCACAAGCATTCACTTGGCCAGAGTTTCAACAAGTAACGGAGAGCATGCAAGATCATAAAAGACATAGACATAATATTCAGTATTCAACTTGACATAGTATCAATATTCATCGAATCCCAGCAAACACAACATGTAGCATTACAATAAGATGATCTTGATCATGATAGGCAGCTCACAAGATCTAGACATGATGGCACAAGAGGAGAAGACAACCATCTAGCTACTGCTATGGACCCATAGTCCAAAGATGAACTACTCACACATCACTCCGGAAGCAGGCATGGCGATGTAGAGCCCTCCGATGACGATTCCCCTCTCCGGCAGGGTGTCGGGAAGAGCTTCACAACCCTCCCGAGTTAGGGTTGACGGCGGCGGCTCTGGAACTTTTCGTGGAATATGACTTGGGTATTTAGGATTTTCCCAAATAGATGAATATATAGGAGAAGGGGCGGCGTCGGTGGAGTCCTGTGGCGGCGCGACAGGAGGTGGGACCGCGCCATGTAACATCCCAAAATTATTAACAAGTGTTATTAATTCCAAAAATGGGAGCCAACAAAAAACTTTTGTTACATTATATGTGTTGATCTCAAATTCTTGCTTGTGATGCTTATTTCCTCTTGTTGTGTGTTGCTTGCTCTATTTGAGAACATAAAGAAAAGAAGAGGAATAAAATAAAAGCAAAACAAGAAAAATAAATGTGGCAAGTGCCACACAAATTCTCCAAGTGAGGATCTCATTTTGTTTCCAACAAAATCTAGTGGAGTGGTATTGCAAACCCTCCCATTTCATCCTTACTACTTATCTCTCTCAAATCATATTTTCAACTACTTTAAAAATTCAAAAGTAAAAGCAAAATAAATTAAAATACAATAAGTAAAACATATGAAAGAAAATGTTTCAAAACATTTTATTATTTTATGCCAATTTTTGTGGAGCTTCTGTACATTATGGGAAGGCCCCACAAATTTTGACAAATTTTTATAAATTGATTTAGTGCCTCAAATAAAATCAAGAAGTGCTACTGCAATTAAACAGAAGGACTAAAAAGTAAATAAGAGAAAGAAGAAGGGAAACAAGCAGTGCACAGGAGCCAGGGGGTTTTTGCAAAACCGTCATCGTCTACCTCCCCTAGCTCACTGTGTGCGTGCGTGTCGCCGTCGCCATCGCCGTCGCCGCTCCCAGGCCCCCCAGGGCCCCCTGCTCGCGTTCCCCTCGCCCCCGTGCCTCTGCACCCTCTGCGGGCAGAGGAGACCCTCTCCCCTCGCCTTAACGCCGTTGTCCCCCGATGCACGCCGCGGAGGAGTTGGACGGCGACCGGCCAAATTGGCCCAGCTCGCTGCACCTCGCCACGCGATCCTCTACGCCGCGAGCCCTAGCTCCATCCCGGACCCCCCAGACACCGCGCGCCGGCCTCTCCGCCCCTCTGGAGCTCTCCTGCACCCGACCCACCATGGACCGACCTCGGCCGATAAATACCCCACCCGCACCGTGCACTCCCTCCACTCCACCCGACCCCTCTCACTCTCTCCACTCCTCAGTGCACCGCCAGGAGGGCGGAGCCACGCCCTCGAAGCTCCAGCTGCCCGTGAGCTTCCTCGACGCTCCGCCGCATCCGAAGGTGGACGCCGACACGGCCGTGCCGTGCTACTGCTCCCCTTCCTCCACTGACCACACCACCTTGATCCCCGTACTCCCCGCACTCACCCGAGCCTTTTGCCCCTCTGTTTTGTGCACAGAGACGCCGCCAGGACACGCCGAGACCGCTGCCGTGGCCGTGGAAGTTCAGCGGCTCGCCGTCGACGATTCACGCCGCCCCAGCAAGCTCCAGTCACCACGAACTTCCCCGAGCCTCCGCCGTCGCCCTGCACCGTCCCCGAGCCTTCCCGAGCCCTCTAGGTGAGGTTTTGCCCAACCTCGCCGTCGCCGGAGCCACGGCGCCGCCCAATATGGTCGTCGCCGATGGATTCGTCGCGGACCGTTGGATCTCCATCCAACGGTAACTTACCGTTTCGGATAGAAAAGAAAGAGAGAGAGAGAGACTGACGAGCGGGCCCCGCTCGTCAGGGTTTTATTAATTTCCCTGCGTGCGCTGTGCCGCTGACCAGTGGGTCCCCCATGTCATACATTTAAACATTATCCACACTGAACACATTTTCTATTTTAATTTCAGAAGAATATCAGTACTGGACCCAATTTGTAAAATCAATAACTTGAGATTTAGGAATCCAAATAAATCAAACTCAATTGTTCTGGAAAGCTTATGAAATTGTTTAACCAACCCAATTGGTCTCATGTCATTTAAATAAATAGTTAAAAAGAATTATTGAAAATGCCACAGAAGGTTCAAAATCTAAACTTGTTTGTTTCTGATACTCTGTTAGTCCAAATAATTCCAAACCAATTTTGCTAGCTTAGTACTGCCTTGTATTAGCTCCCCTAATTTTGGTAGAATTATTTAAGCAATATTAATTGTTGACTTTAAGATAAACCCTTCTGGACAAAAACAAACAAATATGTTTATTGGTTGATCCAAATGAGTTAGGACCAATTTTGTTAGCTCACATATAGCCATGTTTACTTACCCCTAAAAGGATTTAATTTTTGGAACAACAGAACATATTTGGTAACCAAAACTTGATTATTAAGCTACTGGATTCAAACCAATGTGTAGGGAGTTTGGTAACTCCAAATGATCCAATTCAAATTGGGTTGTCTTCTACACATCAGTAGCTTTCTATAGAAATTTAGTTTGTATTTTTGTGACCAACAGAACTCAAGTTGTGCAATTAAACATGTTTAACAAGTTTCTGCCATAATTTGGACTTAAACAATTAATGTTTAATTCAATTTTTTGAAATTAAATTGTATTGTTTGTTGTATCCAGTGGCTATTTAGAGCATTTAGGATTGTGATGTGTGATGTTGTTTGAGTAGTTTTAGTGATTGCTTGTATTTGTTTGTTTATCGATTAGACGAGAACGTTGCCGGATATCGAGGAGGGGGAATTTGTTGAACCAGAAGATCAAGATCAAGTCCCCTTTGCCGAGCAAGGCAAGCTACTCTCTGAGCTTGCACCTAAATATATATGCATCTACTTTGATCAAATGATTTACTCTTAAAACCAATGGTTTACAAAACCTTTTCCAAAAGTGTATGGAAATTATTTTGCCACCCTATGTAGTAGTTATGAAACTTTAGGATGGAAAACAATGTTGTTTATTCAAACTCCTTTGGAAATACTTGTGTGGTTATGGAATGCCGAGATGTCGGTGTTAAAGTGGAGAAATGGAAAAATGGGAATGTTTATGAAAAATGCACAGTATCCTAGTACTATGACAACCAATCTTAATCTGTGCGACCACACTTACCCCCATATGGGAACGGGGCTTAGTCATATAATTTGCTCTTATTAGTATGGGATACCTCATCGACGGAGATGACTCCGTTATGCATGAGGGGATGGTTTGTGAACTCCCCTGACCTGGGTCCTCGCTCAAACTCTATGGAAAGATAAGGAGGAGGATTGAAGACTTCATAAATGTGGTCGCCGGGAAAAACATATGAGTCCTCACACTTAGGGTTGCCGACGGGGACCGGACTGAGTGTTGGTGGGAATTATCATATGGGTAGGATCCTATACTAGCATGAGCAAAGGAGAGGCTAGGGTCGGTGGCTCAACTTCGCATACACCTTGTATGGCGGGACGTGGCTGACACGATGAGTTACCGGATGGGTGTGGGATAAAAAGCGTGCTACCTCTGCAGAGGGTCAAAACTATTCGAATAGCCGGTCCCCGGATATGGACAATTGGGAGGCTGTCCTAAGATCATGTGCAAATTTTTGGAAAAGCTTTTAAGTTTAAAAGAAAATGAATTGGTGATGGTGTGATAACTATACCAAATGGAGTGGTATGAGTTGTTGGACTAATTGGACCATGGTGAGCCTTGGTCCGGAAAAGAAAGGGTTTGGAGAAACAAATGAGATGGTGATTTCTTTTAAAAATAGTTATAAAACTCTTCTTACCTTTTTCAATAAAGATATAGAGATGTTTTAAAACAATTAAAAGTGTAAGTTAAAATAAAGCTAGTGCATACTCATGTTGGGGTAGTTTGCGAGTACATTCAAATGTACTCATATTGGTTTCGTCCCTGGCTATTGTCCTAGCCAGACTACGAGGAGGAGCACTACGCCGAGCAGGAGTATGGCGACTTCTACGCGAACTAAGGATCTCCACAAGTCAGCTGCCTGTCGGGTCGTCATCGTTAGAATATGATGTCTACTACGCCGTAGCTTCCGCTGATATTTTGGTTTGGCCCTTGAAGGCACCTATGTAAGAACTTGGTCTAAATGACCATTTATGTAAGACTTTTTATTCGGTACTGTAATGGATGTAAACTTTGGTATCCAATTCGGATTATGTGCAACGACAGACTGATCACGGGATCGTTGTGTTAAGCATAATCGGGTATTTCGGACAGCTAGTCCGGGGTCCCCACAGACTTGGTATCAGAGCCATCCTGACTTTAGGAAACCTTAGTTAGCATGGTCGTCAAACAAGTGTTATCAAAAAGAGTAATTTCTAAAAGAAAGGAGTGAAGTATTTTTGAAAACCGCTTATCTCCAATCCTCTTACTTATGCAAAAATTTATTCTCATTAAACATTACAATTTCCTTAGTATCCTTAAAATTTTGTGCACTTATCATCCCACTAACTTAAAATTTTGCTTAAAAATTTGTAGATGGCACTCCACTGGACCGAGTTCGTTCAGCTGGAGAAGGATAGCAAGCTGACGTTCGAGAATGACTTGTTCGAGTTGAGCAAGCTGCTAGGTCGCCCCGCTCCAGAGTTTGAGGGAGCCCAGATTGATGTTCACGGTGTCGGAAGGCTGAGCTGGCTCATCAGGTCGTCAGTTCGCCGGAACATCAAGTCTCCCAGTTCCAGGACGCTCGTCTTCACCACCAAGGAGGCCACCTGGGTTGACGGTCTCTGTACTGCTACACAGAGGATGATAGCCCGACTTTGTGAGGAGCACAAGGCGGAGTTAGTAGACTCCCGTTTCCGGTTCTACGGGAGGCGCAACTGCGACGGACACCCTACTCCTTCCCCTTGCCACCCGATGTTTGGGAGCTACATCATGGACATGGAGCTCTTACTTCAGCACACCCAGGATGATCTGATGCGCACTAGGATTCAGCTTCGCTTTGACCGCGAGTCGCTCGTTGAGCTTCGCGAGAATGAGGAGAAGCTGCTGGAGGATAAGGTCGCTCTTCTCGGAAAGAGGGCCCAGCTGAGGAGGACCATCGTGAAGCTCCGCAAGAAGGTGGCGAGCAGGACCAGCTGATCGAGGATCTAGAGCACCATACTGACGAGATGGAGGAGGAGGGCGAGGATCTCCGCAAGGAGAACAACGCTTTCCTCAGTGACGATGGTGACTTTGAGGAGGAGATGGACTGTGAGGAGGAGGATGATGAGGAGGAGTTAGTTGACGAGGAGGAGGAGCCACTCGAGGCTGTTCTCGAGGACGAGGAGGAGGATCCCGAGGAGCCAGCCTACCAGTCAGATGCTGACGTGTTAGAGCTGGAGGTTCCACCTCAGTAGGCGAGTGACTTGATCACTACCGCAGGATTAGGTTGACCCCTATCGCTAGTCGAGTCGGAGTAGTGGTTCTTTTGGAAACCAGATGCTATGTGTCTTAGATGTAAGGTGATGTTGTAAGCTTGAGTTGTAAGCTTGAGTTGATGTGAACTCCTTGATGTGTTGTTTGTGAAATATAAGTATGTTTGTCTTGTTTAAATCTGTGTGAAATATTTTCATATAATCCTTAAATTAAACAACCACTTGCGAAATCGTCTTTCCCTTAGTCGAACTTTTCTGCCTTGCCTCTTATACCCGGTGTGCTTCAGGATGCCGCCCCGTCGCGACAATACGGGAGGATCAGGATCAGCACCACCACCACCAGACCCAACCCCCGCTCAACTTCTCGCGCTTATCATGGAGGAACGTGAAAATGCCCGGCAGGAGCGCCAGGCTCATCTCACTGCCCTGCAACAACTCGCAGCCGCTTACAACAACAACAACAACAACAACAACAACAACAATGGTGGTAATGGCAATGGCAATGAGAACCCGCGATCCACCTTAGGCGATTTCCAGAAAACCAACCCGCCTACCTTCTCCAGGGGACTTCACCCACTGGAAGCCGATGATTGGCTTCTTACCATTGGGAACAATCTGCAAGTTGCTGCTGTAGGAGACAATGAAAAGGTGCTGTATGCAACCCACTATCTTGCTGGACCTGCACGAGCTTGGTGGGAAGCTACCAAAGCTCTCCAGCAGGCTGACCACGTCATCAACTGGGCTGAGTTCAAGGAGAAGTTTCGCAGGAAGCACATTTCTGGTGGACTCATTGATAGGAAGAGGGATGAATTCCGCAAGCTGAGGCAGGGAAGTAGAGATGTAGTCGGCTATCTTGATGAGTTTACCGACTTATCTCGGTATGCTCCCGAGGACACCGACAAGGAGGAGAAGAAGATGGAACGTTTCCTGAATGGGCTGCATGATGAACTGCAGTGTGCTTTGGTTGTCCATGACTTCCGTGATCTGGAGTCACTTGTGGACAAAGCCATCCAGCTGGAGACCAAGCGCAAGTCTATGTATGAAGGTCGCAAGAGGAGGATGAATGCTCAGGAAGGTTCGAGCAGTCAGAAGCCTCGTATCTTTCAGCAAAACCCCAAACCTGCCTATCGACCACCCCAAGCTCCACGCCCCAATTTCCCTAACCGCCCAAACAACTTCAACCGCCCCAATGACAATAACCGTCCCAGAGGAAACTTCAACAACTTCAACCCCAATGCCAATGTTGTCTGCTTTGAATGTGGCAACAAAGGTCACTACTCCAAGGAATGCCCCAATCCCAAGAGGAATGTTCAGCGCCCCAATGCACCGAACAATGGTCAAGGCCGCAATGGAAATGGTAATGGCAAGAATGCCGCACCCCGCGGAAATGCTGCTGTTGTCAAGGGTCGTCTGCACCACATCAATGCTGAAGAAGCTCAAGATGCGCCGGATGTCGTGCTGGGTACGTTCCTTGTCAACTCAGTACCTGCAACTGTTCTGTTTGATTCTGGTGCAACACATTCGTTTGTTACCGAGGAGTTTGTTGCTAAGGGAGGTTTAGTAGAAGGCTTCCTAACTAAAACCTTGAGTATACAAATCCCTGGTTCCACCCTAGAAACCAAGAGATTTTGTCCAAATACTGCCATAGAGATTTCAGGCGAAAATTTGCAGCCGACCTAATTGTTTTAGGAACCCAAGGCATAGATGTCATACTCGGTATGAATTGGCTAGCCA
This sequence comes from Poa pratensis, assembly GCA_947311845.1. Taxonomy (NCBI): domain Eukaryota; kingdom Viridiplantae; phylum Streptophyta; class Magnoliopsida; order Poales; family Poaceae; genus Poa; species Poa pratensis. The sequence continues at coordinate 72,403,393 of CAMZMU010000042.1, forward strand.
AGTACCATGGTCGAATAGACTGTGCCAGAAGAGCTGTATCCATCACCACCGACAAAGAAGTAGAAGTGGAGTTTGTGTCTGAACCCAATCACCCCAACCAGGCTGCCATGAGCATAGCTCGACCCACCTAGATGAGATCCGTGTTGTTCACCTATTCCGAGATGTTTTTCCTGAGGAATTACCTGGTATGCCGCCAGACCGGGAAATTGAGTTCATAATTGAGCTTATCCCAGGAACAGCCCCAATATCCCAAAGGCCTTATCGGATGAATCCGGAAGAACTGGTTGAGTTGAAGAAGCAGTTGGCAGATATGCTTAGCAAAGGACTTGTTCGTCCAAGTGCTTCACCCTGGGGATCACCTATTATTTTTGTGGACAAGAGAGACGGTACCACACGACTGTGTGTGGATTATCGCAGGCTAAATGACGTGACCATTAAAAACAAGTATCCCCTTCCCAAGATCGAGGATCTGTTCGATCAGATGAACGGAGCCCGAGTCTTTTCAAAGATCGATCTTCGGACAGGTTACCATCAGTTGAAGATCAGAGAGACAGACATTCCCAAGACCGCCTTCACCACCGTTACGGTTTGTTTGAATACACGTGATGTCCTTTGGTCTGACCAATGCCCCAGCCTATTTCATGAATCTCATGAACAAGATTTTCATGGAGTACCTCGACAAGTTCGTGGTAGTATTCCTTGATGACATCCTTATTTATTCCAAGACCGAAGAAGAGCATGCTGAACACCTGCGTCTAGTTTTGGAGACCCTCCGAGAGCACCAGCTGTATGCCAAGCTTAGCAAGTGTGAGTTTTGGCTCAATGAAGTGGCGTTTCTCGGACATATAGTATCTGCTGGAGGAATTTCTGTTGACCCAGAGAAGATCCAAGCCATTATTGACTGGTTATCCCCGACCAGTGTGACTGAAATCCGAAGCTTTCTCGGACTCGCCGGTTATTACCGCAAGTTCGTTGAAGGATTTTCCAGTATAGCCAAGCCTTGACCCAACTGTTGAAGAAGGACAAGAAATTTGAATGGACTCAGAAGTGCGAAGATAGTTTCCAAGAGTTGAAGAAGAGACTAACCTCCACCCCAATCCTGGTTATGCCAGACGTCACCCAGAGTTTCGACGTGTATTGCGATGCATCACGCCTCGGACTTGGTTGCGTTCTGATGCAAGAAGGCAAAGTTGTGTCGTACCTGTCCCGGCAGTTGCGACCGCATGAAGAGAATTACCCAACCCATGACCTGGAATTAGCTGCTGTGGTCCTTGCTCTTAAAAAGTGGCGTCCCTACCTTGCGGGACATCGCTGTGAGATCTATACGGATCATAAGAGCCTGAAGTATATTTTCACCCAGAAGGAGTTGAACCTGCGACAGAGGAGATGGATGGAATTAATCAAGGATTATGATATTGGAATCCACTATCACCCCGGAAAGGCTAATGTAGTTGCCGATGCCCTTAGTCGCAAACCCTGTACCCTGAATGCCTTAATCCAAGCCGAACAACCAGCCTTGTTCAAAGAGTTCGAAAATTTTGGACTAGAACTTGTTAGCCATGGATATCTCGCCAATTTGGAGTTAGCCCCAACCCTGATGGATCAAATCAAAGAAGCCCAAAAAGGTCATGAAAGCATTGAAGGAATTAGGAAGAAGATCTCCCTCGCAAAGCACCCGGTTTTACCGAGATGCTGAAGGAGTGCTGAAATTCAATGATCGTATCTGTGTGCCCAATGTCACGGAACTTAAGGAGTTAATCCTGAAGGAAGCCCATGAGACCCCTTATTCAATCCACCCCGGCGGAACCAAGATGTACCAAGACCTTCGAGAAAGATTTTGGTGGCATGGAATGAAGCGAGAGATTGGTTCTTTTGTAGCCAAATGTGACATCTGTCAGCGAGTCAAGGCTGAACATCAGCGGCCCGCTGGATTGCTTCAACCTTTGAAAGTTCCCGAGTGGAAGTGGGATGAGATTGGAATGGATTTTATTACCGGACTTCCAAGATCCAACCGAGGCCATGATTCAATCTGGGTCATCGTTGATCGATTGACCAAGGTTGCTCATTTTGTACCTGTCAAGACCACATACCGGAGCTCAGTTAGCAGACTTGTATATTTCCAGAATAGTAAGCCTGCATGGTGTGCCTAAGAAGATTGTATCTGATAGAGGTACGCAATTCACCTCAAGATTCTGGAAATCCCTTCATGAAGCCCTCGGAACCAAGTTAGCATTTAGCACAGCTTATCATCCCCAGACCGATGGCCAAACTGAACGAGTGAACCAGATATTGGAGGACATGCTTCGCGCATGTGTTCTATCCTATGGTTCCAAGTGGGAAGATTGTCTTCCGTTTGCAGAGTTCTCGTACAACAATAGTTATCAGTCCAGTCTGCAAATGGCCCCTTTTGAAGCCCTTTACGGCAAGAAGTGTCGTACACCCCTGAATTGGTCTGATACCGGAGAAAGCAAATTGTTCGGTCCAGATACCCTCCGTGAAGCTGAAGAGCAAGTTCAGCTTATTCGTGAGCGCCTCAAAACTGCCCAATCCCGTCAGAAGAGTTACGCTGACACCAAGCGCCGTGACCTCACTTTCAGTATTGGAGATTATGTTTATCTCCGAGTGACACCCCTCAAAGGAATGCAACGTTTCCATGTCAAGGGAAAGTTAGCGCCAAGGTATATTGGACCCTTCAAGATCATCGCTCGTCGAGGAGAAGTATCCTATCAGCTGGAATTGCCACCGGAGTTAGGAGATTATCATGATGTCTTCCACATTTCCTTGCTCCGGAAGTGTCTTGAAGTTCCTGACCAGCCTGATGTTTTCAAAAACATCGACCACCTCTCCATCGACCTGAACCAAGATTTGACTTATCGCGAGAGACCCCTCAAGATTCTCGAAGAAGATGTTCGTGTTACCCGAAGACGTGCGATCAAGTTTTACAAAGTCCAGTGGACTAACCACTCTGAAGAAGAAGCAACTTGGGAACGTGAAGATTATCTTAGGAGCGAATTCCCAGGCCTCTTTAGTACCTAAGCCTAGCAAATCTCGGGACGAGATTTATTTTAAGGAGGGAAGGATTGTAACATCCCAAAATTATTAACAAGTATTATTAATTCCAAAAATGGGAGCCAACAAAAACTTTTGTTAAATTATATGTGTTGATCTCATTCTTGCTTGTGTTGCTTATTTCCTCTTGTTGTGTGTTGCTTGCTCTATTTGAGAACATAAAGAAAAGAAGAGGAATAAAATAAAAGCAAAACAAGAAAAATAAATGTGGCAAGTGCCACACAAATTCTCCAAGTGAGGATCTCATTTTGTTTCCAACAAAATTTAGTGGAGTGGTATTGCAAACCCTCCCATTTCATCTTACTACTTATCTCTCTCAAATATATTTTCAAATAGTTTTAAAAATTCAAAAGTAAACAAAGTAAATAAATTAAAATGCCATAATTAAAACACTATAAAAGAAAATGTTTCAAAACATTTTATTATTTTATGCCAATTTTTGTGGAGCTTCTGTACATTATGGGAAGGCCCACAAATTTTGCCAAATTTTTATAAATTGATTTAGTGCCTCAAATAAATCAAGAAGCTACTGCAATTAAACAGAAGGACTAAAAAGTAAATAAGAGAAAGAAGAAGGGAAACAAGCAGTGCACAGGAGCCAGGGGGTTTTTGCAAAACCGTCATCGTCTACCTCCCCTAGCTCACTGTGTGCGTGCGTGTCGCCGTCGCCATGGCCGTCGTCGCCGCTCCCAGGCCCCCCAGGGCCCCCTGCTCGCGTCACCCTCGCCCCCGTGCCTCTGCACCTCTGCGGGCAGAGGAGACCCTCTCCCCTCGCCTTAACGCCGTTGTCCCCCGATGCACGCCGCGGAGGAGTTGGACGGCGACCGGCCAAATTGGCCCAGCTCGCGCACCTCGCCACGCGATCCTCTACGCCGCGAGCCCTAGCTCCATCCCGGACCCCCCAGACACCCCTCTGGAGCTCTCCTGCACCCGACCCACCATGGACCGACCTCGGCCGATAAATACCCCACCCGCACCGTGCACTCCCTCCACTCCACCCCGACCCCTCTCACTCTCTCCACTCCTCAGTGCACCGCCAGGAGGGCGGAGCCACGCCCTCGAAGCTCCAGCTGCCCGTGAGCTTCCTCGACGCTCCGCCGCATCCGAAGGTGGACGCCGACACGGCCGTGCCGTGCTACTGCTCCCCTTCCTCCACTGACCACACCACCTTGATCCCCGTACTCCCCGCACTCACCCGAGCCTTTTGCCCCTCTGTTTTGTGCACAGAGACGCCGCCAGGACACCGCCGAGACCGCTGCCGTGGCCGTGGAAGTTCAGCGGCTCGCCGTCGACGATTCACGCCGCCCCAGCAAGCTCCAGTAGCACCACGAACTTCCCCGAGCCTCCGCCGTCGCCCTGCACCGTCCCCGAGCCTTCCCGAGCCCTCTAGGTGAGGTTTTGCCCAACCTCGCCGTCGCCGGAGCCACGGCGCCGCCCAGATATGGTCGTCGCCGATGGATTCGTCGCGGACCGTTGGATCTCCATCCAACGGTAACTTACCGTTTCGGATAGAAAAGAAAGAGAGAGAGAGAGACTGACGAGCGGGCCCCGCTCGTCAGGGTTTTATTAATTTCCCTGCGTGCGCTGTGCCGCTGACCAGTGGGTCCCCCATGTCATACATTTAAACATTATCCACACTGAGCACATTTTCTATTTTAATTTCAGAAGAATATCAGTACTGGACCCAATTTGTAAAATCAATAACTTGAGATTTAGGAATCCAAATAAATCAAACTCAATTGTTCTGGAAAGCTTATGAAATTGTTTAACCAACCCAATTGGTCTCATGTCATTTAAATAAATAGTTAAAAAGTATTATTGAAAATGCCACAGAAGGTTTAAAATCTAAACTTGTTTGTTTCTGATACTCTGTTAGTCCAAATAATTCCAAACCAATTTTGCTAGCTTAGTACTGCCTTGTATTAGCTCCCCTAATTTTGGTAGAATTAATTAAGCAATATTAATTGTTGACTTTAAGATAAACCCTTCTGGACTAAAACAAACAAATATGTTTATTGGTTGACCAAATGAGTTAGGACCAATTTTGTTAGCTCACATATAGCCATGTTTACTTACCCCTAAAAGGATTTAATTTTTGGAACAACAGAACATATTTGGTAACCAAAACTTGATTATTAAGCTACTGGATTCAAACCAATGTGTAGGGAGTTTGGTAACTCCAAATGATCCAATTCAAATTGGGTTGTCTTCTACACATCAGTAGCTTTCTATAGAAATTTAGTTTGTATTTTTGTGACCAACAGAACTCAAGTTGTGCAATTAAACATGTTTAACAAGTTTCTGCCATAATTTGGACTAAACAAATAATGTTTAATTCAATTATTTTGAAATCAAATTGTATTGTTTGATGTATCCAGTGGCTATTTAGAGCATTTAGGATTGTGATGTGGTGATGTTGTTTGAATAGTTTAGTGATTGCTTGTATTTGTTTGTTTATCGATTAGACGAGAACGTTGCTGGATTTATCGAGGAGGGGGAATTTGTTGAACCTGAAGATCAAGATCAAGTCCCCTTTGCCGAGCAAGGCAAGCTACTCTCTGAGCTTGCACCTAAATATATATGCATCTACTTTGATCAAATGATTTACTCTTAAAACCAATGGTTTACAAAACCTTTTCAAAAAGTGTATGGAAATTATTTTGCCACCCTATGTAGTAGTTATGAAACTTTAGGATGGAAAACAATGTTGTTTATTCAAAACTCCTTTGGAAATACTTGTGTGGTTATGGAATGCCGAGATGTCGGTGTTAAAGTGGAGAAATGGAAAAATGGGAATGTTTATGAAAAATGCACAGTATCCTAGTACTATGACAACCAATCTTAATCTGTGCGACCACATTTACCCCCATATGGGAACGGGGCTTAGTCATATAATTTGCTCTTATTAGTATGGGATACCTCATCGACGGAGATGACTCCGTTATGCATGAGGGGATGGTTTGTGAACTCCCCTGACCTGGGTCCTCGCTCAAACTCTATGGAAAGATAAGGAGGAGGATTGAAGACTTCATAAATGTGGTCGCCGGGAAAAACATATGAGTCCTCACACTTAGGGTTGCCGACGGGGACCGGACTGAGTGTTGGTGGGAATTATCATATGGGTAGGATCCTATACTAGCATGAGCAAAGGAGAGGCTAGGGTCGGTGGCTCAACTTCGCATACACCTTGTATGGCGGGACGTGGCTGACACGATGAGTTACCGGATGGGTGTGGGATAAAAAGCGTGCTACCTCTGCAGAGGGTCAAAACTATTCGAATAGCCGAGTCCCGGATATGGACAATTGGGAGGCTGTCCTAAGATCATGTGCAAATTTTTGGAAAAGCTTTTAAGTTTAAAAGAAAATGAATTGGTGATGGTGTGATACTATACCAAATGGAGTGGTATGAGTTGTTGGACTAATTGGACCATGGTGAGCCTTGGTCCGGAAAAGAAAGGGTTTGGAGAAACAAATGAGATGGTGATTTCTTTTAAAAATAGTTATAAAACTCTTCTTACCTTTTTCAATAAAGATATAGAGATGTTTTAAAACAATTAAAAGTTGTAAGTTAAAATAAAGCTAGTGCATACTCATGTTGGGGTAGTTTGCGAGTACATTCAAATGTACTCATATTGGTTTCGTCCCTGGCTATTGTCCTAGCCAGACTACGAGGAGGAGCACTACGCCGAGCAGGAGTATGGCGACTTCTACGCGAACTAAGGATCTCCACAAGTCAGCTGCCTGTCGGGTCGTCATCGTTAGGAGATGATTTCTACTACGCCGTAGCTTCCGCTGATATTTTGGTTTGGCCCTTGAAGGCACCTATGTAAGAACTTGGTCTAAATGACCATTTATGTAAGACTTTTCATTCGGTACTGTAATGGATGTAAACTTTGGTATCCAATTCGGATTATGTGCAACGACAGACTGATCACGGGATCGTTGTGTTAAGCATAATCGGGTATTTCGGACAGCTAGTCCGGGGTCCCCACACGCCACCACCTGGTGAGGGCGGCCCACGGCCCCCCTCCGTCTCTCCTTCGGACTTCGTGAACGTGTCAGAAAAATAGGGACTTTGGCTTTTGTTTCGTCCAATTCCGAGAATATTTCCAGAACAACTTTTCTGAAACCAAAAACAGCAGAAAACAGGAACTGACACGGTGGCATCTTGTTAATAGGTTAGTCCCAGAAAATGCATAAAAATGATATAAAGTGTATGTAAAACATGTAGCAATTGGCATAATATAAGCATGGAACATCAGAAATTATAGATACGTTGGAGACATATCAGCGTCCAAAGGTGACATGCAGTCCGAGTTGGCGCCCAGAAGGCCTGTTCGGAAGGCTTTTAGACTTCCCGGTTGAGATGCTCTCAAGGTGGGCTCCTTATATAAAAAAGGCAGTCGTGGGTGCTCACACCATATTGCACTCTTTTCTCTTCGGATCCACTGTATTAAGAAGTTAAGCATTACTTGCCATCACCACGCATTACTTGCCATCACCAGTCAGAGTAAACATTAGCAGAAGAACCTTTCTCTATCTTCAGTGACTTCCTCAAGATCCACTAACATCAACCCTTCACCCATGGTCTTACAACCATGAACAAACGAAATCTCGCCAACATTGATATGTTCATTGCGTCAGTCGCTCAGCCTACCGATTGCTTGTGAAAAAACATGTTGTAAAGCCTTTCGAATACACGTCCTTTGTCAAATAGCCATTGACGCTGCTAGATCTCAGTTTTACTTGATAATTGCCTTCGGAGAGCTTCAAAGGCCGCTGGTAGTATCACTTCAAAATGATATATTTCGCCGTCAAACTAAACCGAGACACATAGGTACAAAAATCAGTTTTCTATTAATTAGAACAGAATATCCATCCTTGTACTTCCTGCTTGATGGCCAGCTTTATTTCTAAAAAATTGCCACTCTTCACTAGTTCACAACGCTATGCTAAAGTTCTTATCTCTAAATTTTACCGAGCATTGCGTCACCCTCACCCCAATATACAGGAGTAGCAGTAGCCTAGATTAGTCTTCTACTCCCTCCGTTCACAAAAGGATGTCTCAATTTTGTCCTAAGTTTAGGACAAAATTGAGACATCCTTTTGAGAACAGAGGGAATAGATGCTCTGTACTAACAAACAGATGGGATGTGCGTCCGTGCGTAGTTGGCTGTTCTTGAGTCCTCACTCTCCAATAGTTTTTTTTTTCCTTCCTTCCAAAGAAGGCGAGCGACTGATGAGACTCTGCATGGAAATTTTGTGTGCAAAAATTAGTTAAAGCGGGAACTAATTTTGTCTCAGTGGATGATATTGAGTGCTATCTGCGCAAGAAAAGGTTGAGCTCTCACACTTTGTGCTAGCCCATAGGGGTGTAAACTGATAGGATAATTTCCGTACCAAAAGAATCCATATCCGGCTTCTGGGTAAGGATATCCGATTCCAAACTGAACAACCGGATACGGTATAGGATATGGTATGTAAAATAGCATCCGAATATGGATTATCCGGATATTAATTAGGATTGTCCGATGGTTATAATCAGAATAATCCGATTTTGTACCGAAATGTCTAAACTAATAAAGCACAACTTGTAGTTACTGAGTTATGAACTTTATTTGTTGAACGACCACTCAATGGTCATTTTACATATTATGGAGTACAACCTTGTTATATTATTACGTTGTTGAGCTTTTATTTTTGGTTAAATGGGTTATGATGTACATTGCACATACCGATCCGACTAATTTTCTTTCTGCACTGAATCCGTTTCGTTTCCGTTCCGAATCCGTGATTATATCTATCCGCTCCCGAATCCGTAACCGGTCATTATCTGATCCGATCCGAATCCGAGAGAAAAATATGGTAAAGAATATGGTAGAGGCAAAATCCGAGAACTGTAGCATTTATCAAGGCCTCCGGTCTAAGCTATCTAGCATGCTTCGGAACAAAGAAAACATGCACACGAGCATTACACTGATACTCCCTCTGTCCCAAAACAAGTGTCTCAAGTTTGCACAAAAGTACATGTATCTATACATGTTTCATGTATCATGTATAGATACATCAATTTTTAACAAATCTAAGATAGTTATTTTTAAACGGAGGGAGTAATTAAAAATGCCATTTGAGATAAGTGTAGAATATGGCCACAACCCATTTATTTTCTTAAACTCAAAAATAGTATTTACATGTTTTAAAAACATCCAAAGGATATCTAGATTGAGTAAATCCTACAAATCTAGAATAGGCTGAATTCTATGAATTTTGAGCTGCACAAACATGATAGAATCTGATAATAGGAGTTTGGAAGAGTTGCAATTGTTTATTATACGTACGTCTATGCATAGATGCATACTTCTTTTGTTTTTGTGTAGTTTAGAATACGAAGTCTTTCAAACTGAGGTTTTGCGCGCTGGTATGATACATCGTTGATTACATAAAATACAATCTCTTAACCTATAAGTATGATTTACGAATTTTTGAAACCCCAATAAGATAACCTGTGGGGCTCGAATTCCGGGAAAGTAGGACACATAAACAAGTGGTCGAGTATGAAATTTTCAATCAACTTGTCCATATAATGGAGGCAGAGAAACAGGTTGTGGGTTCAACCGTTCAAACAAACGCGGTACTGGTTGTTCGCCACCTGAAAGTTCATCCGTTTTTATTTCGTTGAACATGAAGAGTTCACGCAAATTGAACATCAACCTATCATTGGAGGCAGAGATCAGCCTACCATGATTGTTGCTCACGGGAAGGTTCGAATTTTTTTCGCAATACGGTAGTGCGTCCGTCGTGCATGGTTAGCAGTTTTTGGTCTTCCAGAAGGGTGCGAGCGACTGATGCGCGTGTGCATGAAGATATTGTGTGCGAAAATTAGTTAAAGCACGAATTAATTACGTCTCAATGGATGTTGAGTTGAGTGCTAATCCAACTGCCCAGGAAAGCTTGAGCTCTCACACACACTCCTGCTTCCCAAAACTGTAGCCATCTAGGGCAGCACTAAGCCTTCTAGTGTAAGCTATCTACGATTAGTATGCTTCGTTAGAGAGGCAACACGAACACAGCGGTCAGCATCACACTGATTAACAAGTAAAACTGCCGTTTGAGATTATTAGGTACGGCCACAAGGCACACTTGCTTTAAACTAATTAACGATAGCTGCCGGGCACACAGTTTCAGCCAGCAAAGCAGGATTACTCACATGTGGCACATAAAGTAGTGGTCGATCTATTGGAGAAAGAGAGCGATCTGTGGGTTTAAACAAACTAATATTGCATCAACCTATCATGGTTGCTTGTTGGTTGTTCACGGGCATCTTTATTTCTTCCGAACGTGAAGGTTCAACTAGTACAAGCTATTGTGTCCAATTCATGAAGACATCTAGGGCACTTGACGGAACTCAATCAGTTTGTGTAGGTTGGTGGATTTTCTTTTGTTGAGGAACTGGTGGAGTTCATCATTGTCGATGATGATGGTTTCAGGCTAAAAATTGTTTCAGAGAACAAACTCTCAGATCCAGAATTGATCCATGCTGATCGTCTCGCGAAAACAATGCTCTCAGATCCAGATCAATCCATGGCGAGTCCCACAGTCCACAGCAGCCAACGACCTAATCAAATCAACAGGGAAGGCACAACGAATGTTCCTCGTGTGTGATAAAAGGACAAATCAACAACGGCTTGAGCGCAAAGATGTCCAGATCCCAAATCAACAGACATTTTCAGATCCACAGCAGGTGTGTTATTACAAATCTGGCAGACCTTGCACATGTAATCCCAGATCCCAAATGTTTCCAGCAGAAGGGGAATCACATCTTTTGCATCTAACTAGGAAAAGCTAAACGCAGATCGGGGAGCTTCGCGGCGGAGACGAAGACGAGGGATCTCTAAAACCAGATCCCTCCGCTCCTCCATTGACTACAACATCATCAAGGCCATCGATCCCCAAAAACAACGACGGGGCGACGACACCCAGATCCGAAGAGGAAACACAACAGCTATGTACAGACACTTGCGTTGTCGGCGAGTTGGGTCGGGCCGTCCGTCCGGCGGAGGCCTAGCCTAGGAGGAGCGCGCGAGGCGGGAGGCGATGGCGGAGTGGTACATGGCGTCGTGGAAGCTGTCCATCTCCGACATCCGCGCCCGCAGCTGCCGCGCCTTCTCCTCCGTGAGGCCGCCCACGAAGGACCTCGACGCCGCGGCCTTCTCCTCCTCGACCACCACCGCCGTGGCCGGCTCGATGTAGTCCGCCTTGCCGGACCAGCCCACCAGCGGCGCCCACCACTTGCCGCCCTCGGGCTGCTGCCCCGCGCGGACCGCGGAGACGGAGGCGGAGGCGGCCCGGGGCCGGACGGCCGCCGCCGACGAGGGGCGCGCGGCGGCGGAGAAGGAGACGGCGGACGCGGTCGGTGCCATGGCCATGTTTGCTCGGTACGTGACGATTTCCTTTGCTCGTGAGCTAGAAGTTGGTGCGAGATGACGAGGATGCTTGTGGATGTAGGTTGTGACTATGGTGCTCGGGGTGGTGGGGGATTTATAACGGGACGGGGCGGGGGAGGGAGCGGATAAGGACGCCGCGTGGATCCGGCGGGGAGGGAAAGAGCGGGTTTCCGTTACTGCTGCTGGGGGAGCGAGTGACGGTGCTCTTTTACTGCCGGCGACGATGATGGTGACGGTGGCCGGGAAAGCCGTTTGGGAAATGCTGCTTGATTGCTTTTGCCAAGAGTTTCGGTCCCGTGAGATGGGGGCGACGGTGATGTTTTGGATCGGGATATGCTGTTCTAGAAGGGGATCTTTGTCGCAGCAATGCACTGTGCTGCTACTTGCTGGTACTAGTATCCCTTCAACAAATATCGCCAAAAAGTTGATGGGGGAGTACAAGTTTGTGTGCCATGATTTACATATTTTTCAAGTCTGCACACCTGACCAAATGCAAGGGGCGCCAAGAAACATGCAACACGTTCGCACCACTAGCTAGGGCCATTGGGCGATCCACAGTTTGAAGGACGACCCACGACCACGTCATTGAAGGTTTTGAGCTCTGAATGAAACTTCCTTCACAACATGAGATATTGTATGATTCATGTACTACCTCCGATCCATATTAGTGGGCACAACTTTGTCTAGATACACATATATCTAGTCTAAATACTTAACTAGATACATATGAATTTAGACAAATCTATGCCCACTAATATGGATCGGAGGGAGTATTAGTATACACTAAGTAGCATTTGTCCCCTACTTTGAGCCTTATCACTCCCTCCTTATTACTGCCCTTGGAATTTCCGAAGGGCTGCCCACGGAATTCCGTAGAAGCGTCTAGTAGGTACAACTTGCCAAAGAAAAATATAACTATTGAGCATCAAGTTTGTATAAACATGAGTACTGGTATATTTTACAGCTCCACGTCTTTGGCACCGTGTGTTAGCTAGATGGCCCTTTGTATTTCCTATAATTGTCACTTTCCACTGGATTGCCCCTTTACACAACTCTCTAACGAATTTATCTTACTACAAATATTATATTATAGATTTAGCCTGTCATGAGAGCAGCATTTGGCGCAAATACAGGAGTGGCCAAGCTGTCTAGATGTTCTCGAGAAAACCATGTTTCACAAGCTAGGAAACAGATGGGCATGCACTCTACGTACTCCCTCTATCTTTTATTACCCCGCGTTCTGGGTTTTTTGAAAGTCAATTTTTTTTAAAGTTTGACCAAACATATAGAGAAAAATACCAACATCTGTAATATGGAATGGATATCATATGATTCTATGTTTTACGATGATTCAAATAATATTTATTTAACATTATAAATATTGATATTTTTTTCTTATATGCTTAGTTAAGAAAATTAAAGTTTGACTTTGACTAAACCTAAAACGCAAGGTAATTTGGGACAGAGGGAGTACGTGCGGTTATCTATTTGTTTCTGTTACTTGGTGGTTTGGGGAACTTCTAGCAGGAGTGATAGTTACGAGGATTGCATACGAGCTTCAGATTCCCAAGGGCCGCACAAGGAATTACTTAGATGTGTCTAGTAGGCAGACTTAGCCGAGCCGGCAAAAATATGACAATCGAGTGGCAAGCAGTATAAGCATGAGTACTGGTATACTGTATTTTACAACTACACGTCCTTGTCGGTTGTCACCGTGTGCCTAGCTTAGATGGACCTTTGTATTTCCCATACTTGTCACTTTCGACTGGATGGCAGCCCTTCCACAGCTTTCGAATGAATTTCTAGATTTATGCATGTCCTCACGAGATAAGCATTTGGACAGGGTGATCACAACTACAGGAGTAGCCAAGCTTTGTGGGTGTTCCCAGGAAAACCTAGTGCGCATGGAAACAGATAAGAACCGTGTTGGAATTTGTATTACTTTTTTTTTAAACAAAGGCAAAAGTTTTGCCTTATCCATTAATGAAGAATAATGTGTCCAATTAATTAGTGTAAAACAAGATTAAAACCGATAAAACAGGGCCAAACCCACCCAATTACCAACACCAGAGGCGATGCCTACACTCGCCGAGGACCAATGCCAAGAGACACCTCATCGCCCATATGACACAAGGATAATCTCGAAGCCGCCGCTCCGACTTGCCGCTTCTCCGCCGTGCCCTGCGCAGTCAACCAAGACCACCACCTTCCGGAAGTATATGGGACATGGTGTTTTTGGTCGTATGTCTAGATGCACCCATTATATACAATAAAAAATATATATTAAATGTCAAAAACATCCAAATGAAACTTTCGGATGAACATCCACGCATATTATGTTTTACATAAAAATCATGAAAAAAGACATTTTGAGGTAGCCTGTCTAAAAAAACACACAAAAAAATGTCTCATATAAAGTGATTTTGAAACACCATGATTTGTTTTTTAGACAGGTGCAAAAAATATCCGTGAAGATAGAACGTCTGGATATATATTCAAAAAATTGCTTTAAGATTTTTTGACATTTCAGAATATGAATTTTGCGTAGTGGGAGCATATAATTCTACTCCCTCCGTTTTTAGCATGTCTACATGCATGCTAATATGAACGTCTAGATATATTTGTATACATGTGAATGTGAACAAATTATAAATATCTTATATTTAGGAAGGGAGAGTATAAGCCAAATGACAATTTTCGATGTATGTATCATTTTTAGGAGCAGAAAAGGAAAACCTCAAAAATACTGAAGGGCAAAACCGTGTTTCATGCTGAATCGCTGCTGCCCTTTATTAGATTCGATCGAAGATTGGGTCCATCCACGGGGTGGGTGACTCGGATATGAGTGACTGGGCGGGCTTATCCTGGCCAAGACCCTGGATCCATCTTCCACGTGGTCGTAGGAATAAACAAGAGAAGACGGGACCGCGTCCGCGTGGCTGCCAAACGAAAACGAAAATGATGTACAGTACTAGTTGGTGCGGACTAAAAGATGGTCCAGCCGCGTCGGCGTGTCTGCCGGCTCACGCGCCGATCGACACGCTCGCTCACACGAACGCCCGTGCCGTCCGCTGCACATTGTCGAGCACGGGTACCTGGTCAGCTACACGTATTCTCGTTTGGTTTTACTTGGTGCGTGCTTGCAAGTGGCCGTCTGAGGCTATTGTTCATGTTCATCGCTTTTGCTTGCTTATTATTACTCTCCGTTTCATGTTATAAAACTTCCTATGAATTTGCCATACATATGTTAGTGTGTTGTGTTTCAATCATTTAGAGAGGAATCATCATCATAATCCAGAGACTAGGATACCCCATTTCAAACGAAAAAACAACCAGGACAAAATCAGAAAGAGTAGGAAGTATCATATGTAGAAACGGAGTGAGTATCTGGGTAAGTTTGGTTCTTCATTAACGTGGAGCAGACGATAATTCGGTGTGTGACTATTGTTCATGCCCTAGGTCTCGATGTTTGTTGGAAATCACAAGTGAAATGTATGATGTTAGCCGTGCCGTTCGCTACACACTGTTGAACGCGCATTTCAGCCGCACGTCTAGTTCGCGTTTACTTTGATCCTTGTAAGTGGTCGTATGTGCGGAAATCAGTTTTGAGTCATAGAAACATGTGATCCCACTACCTAAAAAGGGTAAGACATTCTACTTCCTCCGATCCACTTTTAGTGTCATAGAAAATGAACTAATCACGTACAACTTTTAGCTTAACTGGCGATAGTTATTTAGGATCAGATGGAGTATTTAGTATTGGTTACATACATATTAAAATGAATGAATATATGTAAAAATAAATAAATCTAGATACATTTGAATTAAGAAAAGATAAAATGTTTACATTAATGAATGGAGGGAATAGTATAAAAGAACCACACACTGGCAGTGGTCACAAAACCTATTGACATTTAGTTTGATGACTGACGGTGTACACAAAAAGGATGAGCATCAGATTTCCTATCCGTGATTAAGAATTTACGGGCATGTATAAGTGCAGAAAGACATATGCAAATATATGCATCATGAGTTCATGAAGGCCCTGTTGTCATCATTTCATTTCAGTGAATGACAAACGATGCACATACATCGTCTAGCAAAAGCAATACTCCTACACCGTCGCCTAGCCCTATCCCCTTTCCATTCCTTTCCTTCTGCACAATATAGGCTCTCACATACATACACTCGCCCACACAAATTTCTATATTTTCCCTGCTGCAACAACTGGCCCTGCATTGCGCAGCTCATCGCCGCTCTTCGACGTGTCTTTGGACCCCCAGCTGATCTGTATCCTTGAAAGCAGTTACTTGCTGTAGACAAGAATGCTTGCTCGATACGCCGTGTACTTGGACCCATCGTCTGGAGATTTGTGCCAGGAAGATCGTTCTCCATGTCTCCTTTCCTAGTTAGGGCCGTTGAGGATGAAGAGAAGAGATCCGGGAGAACTGTCTTGTCATCTGGACCGAGTTCAGCTGCCGAAACAAGATGCAGAAATGTTAAGTTTCAGCATGTGTTATGCTGTGAATCTTGATGGAAACTATGGAAAATGGTCGAGTTGGTACTCGTATCAGCCGCTCGTCGCGGAAGCTTGGGGCTCTGTGCTTCAGTTCTCCTCGGTGAGTCGTGAATTCTTCCAATATCTCGGAGGCATACTCGGGTGGAGCTTCAATGCCGCGTGCAACGGATTCGTCTTCACCCTGCACAAAATAGCCAAAAGGTATGATTCAGATCACCTCAGACGAAAGAAATTTATGATATGTCAAGGACCCTAGCTAGGAGGAACAAACTGCAAACGGAAAATAAGGCTTATTACTAAGGTCTTTTCTGGTTTCAGGGGAAAAGGGATGAATTAAATGCCTAACTGATTCCAAGAACAATCCCCTTTCGAAAAAAAATTTGAAGAACAATCAAACGCCAAGTAAACAGTATTGATATGTATTTACTACGCAAAGGGCCTTCCAACCATAAACATTGCTGAATTTTATTTAATCGGAATGGTATGTTTTCTGAAGTGTCAACTAGACCTGAAGTGGATTGTGTGTGTGCTCCTGTAAACTGAATAGGCAATAAAAGGAACAGGAAGGCAGAAGAATCCATACCTCTGATATAGATGGATCACGGCGCACCCCCTCGCATTCTTCGTACTCGGACGCGTCCAGTTCCCACAGGTGACGTGCATCGAAGAATTTTGGGAGCAAATGCTCCCTAATGATGACGAGAAAGAAGAACAAGAGTGGGAAGAGGATTCCTGCCATTGGTATCCATGTCATCCCCCAGACGATCAAGAAATAAATCAGCTGAAAAAGGGTGAAGGCAGATATCTTGTTGAATGGCACCGACTCCACGAAGGACGCATGGGCGCCTTCCAGAACCCTGTCCAGAATTATAGTAAATAAATGTTTACTCGATGTTCGTGTTTCTTGAATAATGAAGTAGCTGAAAACGAAAAATGCATATACTACTTTGCATAGGCACAAGAATCAGGCGAGTAAAGTTTACTTGTAGCGTCGCTGAGGTGCGACAAACAGAAGTTGTATCCGCTCCCAGAACTGGTTCCCAGGCAGACTGTCAATGGACATATAGGCAAAGTAACCCCAAAGGACCGATGTCGGTATCTTCTTAATGACTGGCACGATTCCAACACAACCGGCAACCAGAAGGGACTGAAGCAGATTACTTACTCTCTGCTCATTCACCCGGACAGGCAAGTAACCTTCTAGATGTTTTTCAGGATCAAATACTTCAGGCACACTCCCAGCTCCACCCCCTCTGGGATAACTGCATCTTTCAAGTCCTTCAGCTCTTTGTGAACAGAATCCTCCTGCATGACGTTAAAGTTATTATATTCTTATTATGCAACAAATTGAAGACCATCTGTTTTTTTCAGACCAACTCCGTAAAGCCTAAAGGATACAGTATTAAAGACATTTTTCTCGCATACTCTTATATAAGCTTAATAGGAGTAGTCAGTGCGTGTGGTTTTACAGATAACAATTAATTGAGTGGCATGTCATCGTTTCACTGATTTGAATGGCATTTCTTAACGGGACATTCATTGGATAAAGAGGCAGCAAGCAGTATGAAACAGGTCACGATTATTAGCATAGTTGAGGAGATTAGGAAGCATAATGTAACACAGCTTATAAGTAAATTTCTTACATTCATTTTATCATCCATTTTAATGAAAACTTCTTGCATCTTTCCATAAACTTCTGAACTGCTAGCATTGTTCATCATGCCATCCTTGGCGGTTTGTACCATCTTTTTCCGTAAGGCCTAATTTGAATTAAAGATAGACGGCACATGAGCAGAGTTAAGCTGAACAGAAAGTTGACAGGCACAAACTTGCTAAAATCACCAACCTGCCTCCTGAGGACAGCAAGACTTCTCGTGTGCATTGGGGACTGGGGAAGTACCCCATTAGATGGAGGAATGCCAAGAAGACCACAGATCAAGACCTGCATGGCATTTCTATACCATGAAGAACAGGAAGCATGATCGTAATTGTCTGCTATCCTATATATGTGGACATAGTTTTAACAATTTTCTGCACATACACTGAATTTATTGCATTTTTCTAGTTCTTGTAGATAAGATCTTTGTATTCTAATGCGACTGAAATTTGTAACATAAGAAAAGAGTCAACTAAGAGTGACAGAAATAAATCATACCGAAAAGCTCAAGACCAAAAGGTCGTAATGGTATGCGGATGGATTCTTTAAATTGAATTCCTTCTGCTGAGCCATCTGTGAAGCTACACTATGATCAAAGAAATAGAGTCCTGCAACCATCACAGCAGGCACAATAGCCAAAAATATGTAGGCTGGAGGGACAGAAAACAAATCCTGCATGTTCAACAACGAACAACTATAAATTCTGAGATCACATATACAACCTATCTGCAATTTGATCATGGAGTCGAAGTAGTGTTATTACCGTAGATACTTTCCAATGCTGTAGTGATTTGGGTTCCCAAGGGAGCGGGGTAAAGAGCCTCCTGGGAACTCCTGAAGGGATCTTGCTGGGTAACGAATATGACAATGCGGTCCACAGTATGACCAAAAGTGGAACACCATAGTCAGCAATTAAGCTCCTTTGCCACCCTGAAAGTTTTATCTGGAGCATTAGTAGTTTATATATGGAGACAATTTTCATCAAATATATATGGATACGTATGACAAACCAGTGCCGTAGAGCGATGACCTTGCACCCCTGCTCCTTAATGCAGTATAGAGCAGTCCCATTGAAAAGACAATGCCAAGCAGACCATTAATATAAACCCATTGGAACTGGTATATTGGTAGGCTCTGATCGTTACCCTCAGGTACACTGAATTCACTAAACATTCCCTGGGAAACACATGCGATATAATAAGTAAGCATCTACCTAGTTGCTCCCTCTACCCAAGAATATATAATATTTTGAACCAGGCACAGTATCCAATTGAAAACTTTGAAAATTAAATTTCATGGCAATATATTACCTAGTTGTACAAAACATTATTTTCAAACTACTTCTCTATGTTCATGTAACAGAAAAATGGTACTACTATCCTTTCGTATAACCAATCTGAATAGTTCTGTACATGTTAGCAGTTACTTCAAGAAAGATTGCACACCTAAATTTGAGAATTCACATATTTTCTGAGCAGGGGCAGTAAGTATACACTACATAGAGAGCAAATTGTATACCTTGATAGCTTCTTGCATGAACAGAATTGTAATTAACATTCCAAACAGTTCCCCTGCAAATCTTGTAAATCTATTTAAAGCAACTGCAGCATTATACATCGCCAGGAGGAACAGCATGACCGCAGTCCAGATGCAAACCCTGTCAACGGACAAAGAATAAATTAATAGATAAAATAAATATAAGTACCATTTTGGATAACTAGAAGGCAGATAATTATGTATTTATGGTCCCTTACCATCCCGCCCATGCTAGGAATAATCTCTCTCCAAGCTCCGGCTCATTTTTGGCAAATTTGTACAGATATGTGTACATGATAATAGTTGGTTCTGCAACTCCAACAATCAACAGTGGCTGTCCGCCCATTAAAGAATGTATTATGCCACATATAGCTGTTGATGCTAATGCCTCGACTGTCGTGAGTGCACCATCTAAAACATGAAAACATATTTTTCATTTGTCAGCAACTATGCCTAAGTACGGCAATGTGTAATTACCTGTTATTCACTTGCAAAATTTGATATCCAATATATATATATAGGGAATTGTCAATTTTATTTCACCCCCTTCTTGGAGACAAACAATATTATGGAGTCTAATATATTTTCCTTAATTTCTTCAGCAAGTACCACAATAAGAGATAAAAGTAAGGAATGTAACATATTATGACACAGACAGTACATACAAAGGGCAAAATGCTACTGATCAGTGCAAAGAAGAACAACCAACCTGTATCTTTACTCAGTTGCTCCCCAAAGGCAATAACAGGTAGTGCAGATGCAAAGAATATGTACAGCGTAGGTGCCAATATCCTGACAGTAGGTTATTCAACATAGTCAACGCAACTGCAAAATTTCTAGAAGAGATATGTAACTAAATGAGCATTGCCACTGTGAGGCACAGCAAACCTGAACCCAGAACTGAAGCCATTTTGCCAATCTTGTTTGTAGCAAGCTGCTCTTCCCCTGAAATCCTCAATCACTCCTTTAAATGGGGTTCTCTTAGGTTCCATCATCTGAAAAGGAGCTAAGGACAATCAGCTTTTGCGTGTACAAAGGCACGATGTACTGTCATGAGTCCTCTATCTCTATGTTTAACTACAAGGACCCCCTGTGTAAATTGTTACAAACCTCCACTTATTCCTATTTCAAGATATAATCTGTACCAACAACCATTTCAACATTATCATCTCTGGATTTACTTGAAAGTACATCCATATCCATGATCATGATTTTGTGGTAAGGAACACAATCATGTAAGATAAACTAAGATAAAATTTTAATTTTGGATGCCACATCAAGTAAAACAGGATATTAAAAATCAACCCAAGGTGCAGATGTTCTTTTCACACGCAAAATCCCAGGAGATTTCAAGGAGAAAACTGTGCAAGAAAACAATTGACAGAGTTAAATTACCCCATAAAAATGATATAATGTTGCATCGCATCCGAATTCTCATCTGGAAGAATACTAGCTAGCACGTGAAGCATCAGCCAAGAGGGATGGGAAGGTTGGCCCAATTTTGGCGTGCCCCTGTTTTTCTATGCTATGTATAGTATGCTGGCTGGACCAACAATTCTGACTGGTCACAAACCATTGCATGGTAGCATTTAGTTGGCCCAATTTCCTTCATCTAAAGTGATGCTATATTTAGCTTTAAATTTATCGAACACAGTATGAGCACATTTTTCTTATATGAATATGATCATCTTGACAGCTGAGAAGGCCAAAAAGAGTTTAGGCTTTCAGGTAAACTAAAGATGGTCATTAATGCAGAACATTTTTTTTAGAGTGGTCAATGCAGAACATTTGGACAAGCTGAATTAGGTAAACGCGATCATCCTATCAACTGACAAGCATATGGAACCACCCTTGGCGGATACGATGGCATCATAGGCCATAGCAAAGGAAAGCCCGCCGTACATGGATGAAAATTATAGCAGGGCCTATGCCGTGGTTATATGCTCTGCTTAACCGAAACAATCAAAGATGCTTCATCTACCCTGTACTTTATGCAAGCTTGGCGCGGCACAATAGAGCAGAAGTTGAGGCAAACAAAAGAAGAGTAGGAATCAACTAGTCAAGCATGCATGGCTTCAGGCCATGTACTAAGATCCAAACGTGCTGAAAATGGTACTAATTAACATCTTGCATGGGATTGCATCCGTTCAAGTAAGTTGTCATTCAAACCCTTCGAGCAGAAGTAGTGCAGAGACGATCATCCCGGAATTATTATTACTATTACTACTTATTAGGATAAGGGCCAAAGCAAGTTCAACCTACGTGTGTCCTTCTCGCCGGACGAACTGACGACAGATTAGCGTTCTTCGAAATTCAGTAATGACACATACAGCATACCGACCGCTAATTCATCAAACTGAATAGCGACATCTGCTTGAAGCGCGTCGAATTAACTAAACGTGCTCCGATCCGAATCAAATCATGAACAAACGTAAAGCAGCCTTCGTGTTCTAGCAAATATGAAAAGCAGGTGCGTCGAATTCGGTCCTCTCGCGTCGTGTGTCTGGTAGCGACAATCTGAAGAAGGAAATCCCCAAATGGCCAATGCTGGGGAGGGCGCCCAGCCCCAGAAAGGCAGAAACCCCAACCGAACGAAACCGTGGAGCAATCAACAGTCTTCGCAGGCGACGTTATGGAATCATTGAGCAAAGCCGCGGACTGGAGCCTTACCTTACCGGGCCCGGCGGGCGGCGCGGCCGAGGAGGCGAAGCGTGGTGGTGCGAGCGCCGAGCGGCAATGCCGCCTCCACCGCGACGCGAGGTGCGAATCCCTAGGCGCGCAGGCGGGGGGGGGGGGGGGGGGGGCGAGCTGGAGGCGGTGTCGCAGGCCTTTCTTCCCCCTCTCTCTCTCTCTCTCTCCTCCGCAATGGCCGCCTATTTATAGCAGCACCGGCGGCGAGCACAACAGCCCATGGTGGGAGACGGAGAGAAAAATCAGCGCGCGTGCCCCTGTGTCTCTCTCTGTCTCTGGGCCCCGTGTAAAAGGACCGCCGCCGATCCGTTCGGCCCACGTCGTCCTCTCGCCCGCCCACCCTGAGCCTGATCAATTGAGCGCCGTGGTTTGCACCAGCTCGACCTCGACACCATTGCCGATGCTCCCGCATGGCAGTTTGGCCAACCCAGCCGAAGCCGACGCACGTTTTCCTTCTATTCTAGGTTTGGTCTGAGACGTACGCGAGTGAACTGCGCCGCTGCTTAGGCACTTTCCGGGATGATTGGGCAGGGCTACGGCCATACGATACGAGCGTACGGAAATGTTGCCCGTTTTGCAGCCACGTCGTGTTCAGCAAAGACTGCAAGGATGTGCATGGACAGGCACGTGCGTGATGCTGCCCAAGCTCTTGCAAGTTGTGCACGGTGCTAGATTCATGCTGGAACGTATTCACGAGACGCAGCTCCCCCACATGTAATATGGACGCATTGGTAAAAAAATAATTATCATCCCATTACTCCAACATCAATAATGTACAGTAATCAACAAATTCATATCTCGATACTGCGTACGCAGGTTTTCAGATGAGCTCAAAATGGACTTTCAACCCGTAACAATCTGATCCATCGGCAATACTAGCTTCAGACTCAACACATGAAACAGTCTTCACAACTGACAAGAGTACAAGACTTGTGCCACTAACAGCAACATCGTGACTAACTAAACAAAAAATATGCTACATCAAATTAGCACAATTATCCTCGTCCTTGATGGTTTCCAACAGTTGAGAGGTAGTGGTGTTCTCGCCGTTTTAAGACCACTGTCTTCCTCTGCTTTGACATGGCCAATGCCCAAAGACATGTCATTCCATTGCGGTTTTGGAGCAGATTTACGTTACCCACCAGCAAACTGCAGAAACAATTAAACCACCAGGAGTTCAGGCCCGAAACTAGATAGGGAAGTTGGATAGAATTAGAAAATGACAGGTCCAGGACAGGGTTTCCATGCTTCCAAAGACTATGGTTTCCACGTGATGATCTCCTAAAGATAAAAAAAAACAGGATTGAGGAACCTAGTTTTAAATAATGAGGAACACAATATCACAATACATAGTCATCTACCATATAAATGCTACTAAATCTTATTTTGAACCATTTGCAACTACTGAGAACAACCCCCAAAACAATCAAATCCACCAGAGCTTCTTCAAGCTGCATCTCACAATATAAATTTGGCAAGAATAAGAAAAGAACTCTACCTGTCACTTCTATTTGCCTTCTATGAAGAGCTCCATGTAGAGCAGCCCAGCATCTGGTGCTAAATTCTGGTATCTATTGTAGATATAGAAGGATGCACATAGCAACCACAGCACCTCACCCAACTCATAGAATTTCAATCCTAACCAGATAACAAGAATCCTGCAAGCACAAATGATTCACTATATTCCTTTTGAACTAGTAATGGCCTGCTAATAAGTAGGAAAATTAATAAAAATACCAATACCTCCAAACAGGATAGAAACAAAAACAAATGTTGATTTCAGAACTTCATTGGCGTCTGTGTCCTGTCAATAGTCATGTGTCTCCTTCACAAATTACAGAGAGCTCTGCACACCTAGTGAGACTGCACTCAAAAAGGACTGCTGCACTGAAGCACTGATGTCGTGTTACACTGGAATCCGACCTGTGCTGGACATTGCTGATTGCAAGCTTGCAGAAGAGAGAAAGTTCAGAAGTGCAGATATCGTGTAAAGAGGGTTGAAAGATCAAACTGAGTAAACCATTTGTCTCGCCACACCAATGTCCCAACTGGCTTTTGACCTAACCTAAATACTGGTAGACCACGCACATGCAAAAACCAGCTTAGGATTACGTCCTTCCTTCGCACATATTGCCTTACCCTTTGGGTATTTAACTGGTGGTTCTCCCCTTGGACTACGAAACTGGTGCTTATGCTCGCATGCACACATATACTCATGGGCCACACGCCCAAGCCACACTTGGGCTGAATTTCAATCGGGCAGGGCTGAGGTCGACAAACAGTGGGAAATTTAATGTCCTGGTAAGTGAACATTTGTTAATATAGATATGTGGCTTGACAGAACATGTATACAATTCAAAGAGGCGACGCGGCCTAGGTCCCAGAAAATTATTATTTGCTTCAGACAAACACATTTTTTGCTGATTCTAACTGCCAATTCACAATTCTAGATAAGTAAATATCGCCATTTGTGCAAACCGATGTCATTATTTTCATTGCAGTACCAACTACAAAATCTTTCTATGTTGTCAGTTATCTTCACAGAACTCACCAATTGGATTTCTTCTGCCAAGTGACTGTCGAATATGTCTACACAAAAAGGCATGCGCCATGTTTGTACCATGTACGGAATGTTATAAACGTCAAACATCACGTGTATCAGTATCTTTAGCCACGTCGACACCATTCATGGCTGTTGAAAGGATGGATGGAATTCAAAGAGGAGATCCATTCCTGAAATATGGGACATATGGAAACCTGAGTACACGAAAGGGAACTATTGTACTATTGGACAAAACAAAACTGATACTAAATAATATTTCCACAACGTTCTTTTTCAAGAAAACTTTTTTTTAGCAAGCAGGCCAGAAAATGGAGCATTGCAAGTTAAAATGCTTAATGGTAGCCAAGGTAAGACAATTATACTATTTTGTGCAAACCTTGGATAAGAAAACCAAATCAAACCGCATAGTGTGGTAGAGGAAAAAATGAACATGATAGCTGGGAGGAATATCAATCATAAGAGAATATTTTAGTTGCCAAATTATATACAAAAAAATTGGCATTAATATTTATCAGACTAAGTGTTTAATAACTTCATAAAGTATCGATTCAAAGTCCCAATAATACACCTATGATTAACATATTAACATAAATTATAAAATAAGAAAAATCATGGAAAAGCCTAAAGGTTGTCTTACTTCACAGATATGACTAGATGCTACAGGAAAATTATATGCTACAAAAATATATTATTCTTTAGGCAGAAAAAGCTTCAGTTTACCTCAAAATAAGAACACTAGATTTCATTGTTATAGAAAATTCAACATTGTTGTAAACCGAGAACACATACATAAATTATGGTACTTGGTTAGTTAAATTCAAGTGATGATTGTTTGGAACAAAGTAGTATGAAACATTTGATTATTACGGAACACTAACTTTTTGTATTGCAACACTTACATATTCGGATTTTATGCCTTCTAATGCTACTCCAAAGTTTATAGAAGTTGCAAATTCAGTCTAGAATATACAATTGTTATTTATCTGGAATAAGTCTGCAATGAGGAAAATGCTGATCGGTCGAAATTCAAATGGAAAGAAAGAAAGAAAGAAAGAGTAAGCTACCTTCAATTGTGGACAGCTTTCCTCAATCCACAAGGGTTCAGAGTTCACGGCCTTCCCAACATAGTATCCAGAATGAAGTTAAGCTTAAAAATATCTCTGTCATGACAATAACCGGTCCTACAGAATGATCTAATTGTGACGTCAAATAAAGAACTATCCGGGATAAAACCTTTTCTTTCCATTCCCTGGAATACGCGAATCATCTCCCAGATTTTGTCATTGTGTGCAAGCCTGTTTGTAAGGACGGCAAAAAGATCCCTTGACAGTCCAATCTCAAGCGATTCTAGAAAATAACTAGTGGCTGTATCAAAATTTCCATCTCGGCATAATCTATCAACATTTATAGTGTAGGTGATTCATCTGGAGCAATTATCTGTAGTCTCCTGTCCTGCAATAGGGGCTGCATCTCACTAGGCTCTCGATAGTGGTAAAACCAATAAAGGAGTGTATTGTATGTCACAACATTTGCAGCAAATCCTTGGTTACAGAGCAGCCTCTGGATTATGGAGAACTTTCGATCAAAGCAAAGACTGCGAATAAAAATGTTGTACGTCCTTGTGTTTGGCATGATACCTTTCTTGATCATGTCTTGCAACAGCTTCTGAGCAACAATCCAATGTCCCGCTCCAGATAACCTGCTCATCACTGTGTTGTATGCAACAACACCAGCGTGCCATTTCAATGATATGCTCCTGTCTAACAAGTATATAGCCTCTGCAATCCTTGAGTCATTGCAAAGGCAATCCAGAAGAATACTCAAAGTAAAATCTGTGGGATCCAACCCTTCGCCTAGCATAACATCCAACTGCTCAAGTGCTTCCTTAGCCATACCTTTTTTGCAGAGACCATTCATAAATGTATTGTAGGTGACAGTAGTGGGAGTCCAATCCTTGGTTCTACTCTCCGTCAGAAGCTGGCTGACTTCATCAAACCTGCCGGTATAACACAGAGCCCTGATGAGAACATTGTAGGTGACTACATTGGGAGGACAACCAGCGCGTTCCATCGTGGCCATCAGCTCCTTGGCCTCCTCGACACAGCCCTCGCGGCAATATCCCTGCACGATGGGCGTGTAAGTTTGCACCATGGGACGGCACCCCTCTTCCAGCATCCACTCGAGCACGCCCCACGCCTCCCCAAGCCTCCCTGCCCGGCACAGCCCCGTGACAAGCGTGGAGTAGGTGCCCACGTCAGCCTCCACCCCAAGCTCACGCATCCGCAGGATGTCCTTGTACGCGAGGTCAAACCGCGCGGATCTCCACGAATGCAGCTTGACAAGGATGTTGAGGGACGAAGCGTTGGGCGCGACCCCCGCCCCAAGCATTTCGTCGAACACGTCGCATGCCTCCTCCACGCGGCCGGCCTCCGCTAGTGCGTTGACGAGCGTGTTGTAGCAGAGCACGTTGGGCGGCGAGGCGGCGTCGCCCTTGCCGGTTCCGGAGGTCTTGAGCTCGACGAAGAGTGCGAGCACCTGGTCCACGTCCCCCGCACGCGCCAGGGCCTTCATGGCCACGTTGCAGTCGCGCTCCAGCTGCCACTGCCGCTGCTTCTGGTGCTGCGGAGCAGGAGAGGTTCCATCCGGCGCGGGTGGAGGCGGAAGGGGCTTGGCCTCGTCGGAGTCGTCTGAGGAGGAGCAGGTGGGAAAGGGGAGGACGAAGAGGGCCGCGGAGGAGGCAATGCGCATGCGCCCGCGCAGGATGAGCCGAGCGGTGGGGAGGGCGGTGGCTAGCGCGATGGTCGCCACCGGAGGGGTTCACCGGCGGGCGCCGTGGCGGTGGAGGTGGCGGCGCACGGAGGAGGGACTGATTTGGGATGCCGAGGGTGGGCTGAAACGGCGGCGGGGAAGCATAGTAACCCTTTTGGGCATAGTGCGTACAAGGTTTTGGAATGGGCCGGACTGCAACTAGCCGGAGTATCCTTCAGCCCAGGCAAATTTGAGAAACAAAGATAGTGTCAATTTATTTTTTGAGAAACAAAGAAGGAGAAATGCAGCGTAGATTTGTCTTTTTGATTTTTTAATGTATATTTTGAATTTGGATCTGATTTTTTAGGAGTTATATAAGCACATACTAACTTCGTTTCAAACAAAATTAATTTTCTTCTGATTAGGATGTACCCAAACGTGGCCTAGTGTGTAAATTCACTCATTTCAATCCGTATATAGTCCATATTGAAACATATAAAACATCTTATAAGTTGTAACAGAGGGAGTACCTTGTAAACATTCACAAAAATATATCAAAATTTAATTTATTCTCTAAAAGTTGGCAATACGGTACCGCATAGACACGGTAGCACTAGATACTCTCTCCAACAAAGGGCCTATAACATGGAGAGGTCCAAAATTTAGTTTTCCATAACATTTTTTTGGAAGAAGGGTGGGAGTAGAAGTGCCTAATTGGTGGACTTTTATAGATTGGAACACCAATAAAAATAAATTACAACCAGGTCTTTCAATTTTTTTTATAAAAGACCCTAGAAATAAAAGTGAAAAAGCAACCAGGTCCTGGTTTTGTTCCTCCGACGTATCAAAGAAACAGATAATCCCGCCAGTTTTTTCTTCTCCATCGCCAGTGAGCATGTCACTTGGGATGGGGAAGAAGGGAAGCTCCAGCGCTATCCGTTGATGAAGAGTCTCCCAAGGAAGTTGAACGGGTACCTCAACGGCGTTGCGGAGAGGCTACTCTGATGGTCGAAGATCATGGCGGCAAACAAGGCCCCCATATAGGTATCTCCAGGTTGCAGCAGATTTCTTCACTCACTTCCAAATCAGTAGATCCTCTCACTACCTCTCAACCTCCTCTCATCTCCATGGTCGGGCGAAGGCAGAAGCAGCAGAGCAGACCGCCGGCTCCAAAAGAGACCAGCAAATGCTTTATTTATGGAGATTCCAACAGTTCACATCCCCATCCACGCCACCTCCAGCTCCCACCATCATAGCACCACTTTTTCTGAAATGGGAGCCCCGGCCTCTGCATCACGACAATGCACACAACCTTTTATATTAAATAAAAGTAGCAAAAGAGTATGAATCAGTTATTACAAATCACGGATCGGCCAAAGTGGCTACATGAATCAACCAGCGAAACAAAGCTATTAAGAATAGACTACTCATTGAATTCTTCTAGTATGCTGCCACCCATGTTGGCAGCAAATAGCTCGGACTACCGCCATAATGCGGGTACATCCAGACTCCATGGTACCCCATTGCTCTGACGGGAGAAGGAATGACCACAGACGAATCCAGTAGATAGCGCGATGAACGACCTGCAAAAAATGAGTCTCTGACCTTGTTAAACACCACATCATTGCGACAGTTCCAAACAGCCCACAAGAAAGCACAGACACCAATACGAATACGTGCTTTAGTCATTTTATCAACTCCATTAAGCCAGTGCCCAAACAAATTTGCAACACTAGTTGGTGGTGTAATATTGAAGGTGAAATGAAATAATCTCCAAATGTGTGTGACAAACGGACATGAGATGAAAAGGTGCTCCACGGACTCATCCGCGGGACAAAAGGCACATTTCTTACACCCGATCCAATTCCTTTTAATCAGATTATCCTTAGTAAGAATAACCTTTCTTCTTAAAAACTACATAAAGATTTTTATCTTAAGAGGAACTTTCAATTTCCATAAGTATTTATGTAAAAAAGGGGTATGGCCATCCATCATATCCGAATACATTGATTTAACCGTAAAGACACCATTAGTAGTCAGGTTCCATTTGAAGCGGTCATCAACATTCGATAGAGTGACTTGCATCAATCGCTCTACTAGTCTCAACCATGATAGCCATTTGTTATCGGTTAAGGTTCTCCGAAATTCAATGTTTAGAGGATTATTAGACAAAACATGTGCCACTAACACATTTTTGTGTCTAACAATATTAAACAAGGAAGGATATTGAACAACCAACGACCATCATAGCACCACTAAGAGGTGAAGCGATGCCGGACAAAATCAGCTCCAGCCTAGAGAAGCTAGCCCCACCCTCCCGGCATAAAGCCCGCACACAACACCTCGCCGAGACAACAAACTACTAGCTCTAGTACTACTATGGCGTAACAGAAAGTCGACACCACGCCTTAGCTCCACTAGGCCGGCATTGCCGTAGGGCGTAGAGGGAAGTTTTGGGTCGGCCCGAAGCACAAGGAGAGACTCTCAAAGTGTTGTAGCCATGAGAGAGAAGAAAGGATGAGAATACCCCCCACCCACCGCGAGGCGCTGTTTTGCCTCGTGGTCGTGGGACTACATACTCCCATTATGAAAATAATAAAATATAATTTAAAAATCAAAAAATCCAGTAAAAATCGGACATACACCCAAACATATTATGCTCAAGCAAAAAATTCATGAAAAAAGACATTTTTGCGACATGTGTGAAAAAAAAACAAATTTAACCGCTACAAAC
Organism: Poa pratensis; assembly: GCA_947311845.1. Lineage (NCBI taxonomy): Eukaryota > Viridiplantae > Streptophyta > Magnoliopsida > Poales > Poaceae > Poa > Poa pratensis. The sequence continues at coordinate 72,433,354 of CAMZMU010000042.1, forward strand.
GACGTACAACCCGACATTTTCTTTTCTCCTTTTGACAAAGGCCAAAAGAAATTGTATTTGTTCATGACATTTTCTGTACGGGAATTTTTGCGATGTTCACCCCATTTTTAATTATTTTTTACATTTACAAACATGATTTTGAACATTGGGACTACGACACAAAGCATATTATCATTTTTTCACGCAACTGAGCACCCACAAAATATTACTATCTCCATTCGAAATAAAATGACTTATATTTGTCTAAATATAGATGTCTTTAGAGTAAGACTGTGCATAACCGAACCGAAATCGAAAACCGAACCGGAAAAAAACCTAACCGCAACCGAATGTCCGGTTTTCATGGTTAGTGGTTAGGTTTCAGTTAGCAAAACACCTAACCGAACAGCCTTCGGTTAATTCAGTTTTAAACCAAAATAATTCGGTTTAACCGTAACAAACCGAACAGAACATGTCCAGTGCAAAAATATGCGTATCAGGCCCAGCCCAACTTTGCCAAACCTTCAAGCATGGTCTGTATTGGTTTCTTTCTCACATCTAGGATGTATCTGTTGAATACCTCGCTGAGATTGTTGACAACCAAGTATGTCTTGCAATTGGTGTCGAAAGCATGCCGAGCCCATGTTAAAGGAGGGTTTGCACTCGGCCACTTTCAAGCCTCCTCACTCTCTGCCTTCAAGTTATCCATTGCAATATTAAATTGGTCCTTATGATAGGCATAACTAGCAGCATCCATGCACTTCTTAAGATGTTCCCCTCTGAACCCAGCAGTTTAAAAATTTGCATATATGTGTCTGAAGCAGTATCTGACAGGGTTGTTAGGAAAAACTTGTCCACCTGCTTTAATCAGGCCCTACAATGTGTAAGAAAATATTCACAAGTCATTTACTATTTTAGTTTGTCCAAAACAGTGAGCTAAACATAATTAATCAGTAAATAAATGTCGAGTTGGTCCAAATCAGTGAGCTAAATGAGTGTACACAATTATTGACAACTAACATACTATGTAGTTGATCCAAAACAGTGAGCTAAACAAGATTAATCAATAAATAAATGTCGAGTTGGTCCAAATCAGTGAGCTAAATGAGTGTACAAAATTATTGACAACTAACATACTATGTACTTGATCCAAAACGGTGAGCTAAACATGATTAATCAATAAATAAATGTCGAGTTGGTCCAAATCAGTGAGCTAAATGAGTGTGCAAAATTATTGACAACTAAAATACTATGTACTTGATCCAAAACCGTGAGCTACTAAAATACCTTCCGACATAATTGTATAGGGTCCAAACTGGCCTTCTAATCCATCAAGAGCATACTTCAGCCGAGTCAAAAACCAGCACCAAGTTGTGTCTTCTTTGGGTACAATGGCAAAGGCAATAGGAAACATGTTGTTGTTGCCATCCCTGCCTGTTGCAGCAAGTATTTGAGCACCAGTGGTTAGTTTAATGAAGCATCCATCCAAACCTGCAAAATAGACAACAAGTAAGCCACTACTAAATGATGCATACAACTAACTAAACAAAGACAAATATTGACACTGTCTCTCACCTATGAATGGCCTGCAACCTTTCAAGAATCCCTCTTTTGGTCCATTCAGACAGAAAAACAATCCATGAAAACTAGGGCCATGATGTGGATTCTCTTGCGTTGGTGCAGGTGTGACAGTTTGCACAATTACCCTACTGCCAGGGTTAGTATCAATGACAGTTTGTGCAAAATCTCTTAGCCTAACGTATTGTTATGGGTGATCACCTAACACTACGACAAGAGCTCTGTTTTTTGCCCTGTAGGCCATCATCTTGGGCACCTCAATACCAAACTGTTGCCTAGCAGCATCTATGAGAGAAATAATATTGGTTGTTGGATCTGATCTGAACATACCTTCATAGATGCGCGCCAACCATTTGGCACTCACCCTAGTGCTATCAGTTGTTGGCGCACAGGTATGCTCAATGTACATCTTTCTAATCACAAAGGTTTTCTCCCCTTTAATCTCTGATGCCACCATGTGGAAAGGACAATCCTCACGGATGCACTGGACAGAAACTCTAGCACCGTCGTTCCTGTGGTATATATAATCCCTACTTTGAGCTATGTGCAAACTAATCAATGCATCTCTAAATTGTTGCACATCTCTGAAGCACATCTTCAAACACAATTGCTCATGTGCCTGCAGCCTCCTCTCATCATACCACTTTCTTGCTGGCCGCTTCTTTGCCCTACTCTTTCCTCTCTTTGGCAGCTGATGCGTGTAAAGTCACACGTCCGTTGGGAACCCCAAGAGGAAGGTATGATGAGTGCAGCAGCAAGTTTTCCCTCAGTATGAAACCAAGGTTATCGAACCAGTAGGAGATCGAAGTTGCTTCGAAGGTGTCAACGGTGTCAGAAAAAGTGTGGTGATGAAGGGGAGGTCTGACTCATCGACTTGGAACCTGCACACAACAATCAAACTACTTTGCCCCAACGAAACAGTGAGGGTGTCAATCTCACCGGCTTGCTGAAAACAAAGGATTAGACGTATAGTGTGGAAAATGATGTTTGCTTGCAGAGAATGTAAAAGAACAATGATTGCAGTAGGTTGTATTTCAGATGTAAAAGAATGGACCGGGGTCCACAGTTCACTAGTGGTGTCTCTCCATAATAAAATACTAACATGTTGGGTAAACAAATTACAGTTGGGCAATTGACAAATAGAGAGAGCATAACAATGCACATACATGTCATGATGATCACTATGAGATTTACTTGGGCATTACGACAAAGTACACAGATCGCCATTCAGCATGCATCTGTGTCTAAATAGTCCACCTTCAGGTTAGTATCCGCACCCCTTCCAGTATTAAGTTGCAAGCAACAGACAATTGCATTAAGTATGGTGCATAATGTAAACAACACTAATATCCTTAGACAAAGCATTGCTGTTTTACCCCTAGTAGCAACAGCACATCCGCAACCTTAGAACTTTTTGTCACTGTCCCAGATTAAATGGAGGCATGAACCCACTATCTAGCATAAATACTCCCTCTTGGAGTTACAAGCATAAACTTGGCCAGAGCCTACACTAATAACGGAGAGCATGCAAGATCATAAACAACACATATATGATAGATCAATAATCAACTTGACATAGTATTCAATATCCATCGGATCCCAACAAACACAACATGTAGCATTACAGTAAGATGATCTTGATCATGATAGGCATCTCACAAGATCTAAACATGATGGCACAAAAGGAGAAGACAACCATCTAGCTACTGCTATGGACCCGTAGTCCAGGGATGAACTACTCACGCATCACTCCGGAGGCAGGCATGGCGATGTAGAGCCCTCTGGTGATGATTCCCCTCTCCGGCAGGGTGCCGAAGGAGAACTTCTGAACCCCCCGAGTTAGGGTTGACGGCGGTGGCGGCAGAGGATGTTTTCTGGAATAATGGCTCGGTGTTTTAGGGTTTTCGCGTCGGGAGGAATAAATAGGCGAAGGGGCGACGTCGGTGGAGGCGCGGGGCCCGCTCCCCATAGGGTGGCGCGGCAGGGGCCCCACCCGCGCAGCCATGTGGGGAGGGCGCCCTGCTGCCACCCTTCGTCTCTCCTTCGGACTTCTGGAACGTGTTGGAAAAAATAGGCATCTGGGATTTTGTTTCGTCCAATTCCGAGAATATTTCCAGAACAGCTTTTCTGAAACCAAAAACAGCAGAAAACAGGAACTGACACTGTGGCATCTTGTTAATAGGTTAGTTCCAGAAAATACATAAAAATACTATGAAGTGTGAATAAAACATGTAGCTATTGGTATAAAACTAGGATGGAACATAAGAAATTATATATACGTTGGAAACGTATCAGCAGCACCCATGATAGTTGTTCGAAACCATCATCATCACTGTCTTTTAAGAAACCACCTTCATCTTCATCTGCTGAGGGAATGTAGTCCACTGGCGCATCAATAACCACACTGGAGTGAGACCTCATAGTGGGGCCTGGTCTCAGTTTCTTATGTTTCTTCTTCCCTGGTTCATTGACAGGTGCTGGTTCACTGGCTTGTTGACTAGCTGGTTCATCTTCGAGTACAAATAGATCCTCTATATCAATATCACCTTCACGATGCAGAAGGGGGTCCTCTCTCCTCCTCCTCATCTCCTCGATCCTCTCAGCAAGTTCTTCATCTTCCTTGTTCCTAATTTCTTCCATTAGAGCAAAATCTTCCTCTCCCATGTCAAAGTCTGAATCAGAGCCATTACCTACGTCATTTGGCACCTCTATTGCCTTCCCCTTGTCAACATTGATGCTTTCTTGTGTGCACGCATAAGGGTTAGCTTCATCACCAACAACATAAACAGGAGATGTTGGAGCTCTGTCGCATTTCATTACAGCAGCAGGTCTGCCCCGCTTGACAGTAAAATTCAGAACTCTTGCAACATTGAAATACTCTAGCAGTTCATATATTTTTGCATTATTCTGAACTAGTTCCAAAGCAGCACCCTTTCTGCAGTAAATAGAATCTCTAATGCTGTATCCCTGGGTTTCAATCAGAGCAAGCAAATGCATGAAGGTGATATCATCACGGCCAATTTTCCTCTCGAGATTATCCAGTCCATCGAAATGAATTTGCACATCCCAAACCTCATCATCGAAACTAGAAAGCAACGCAATATAAAGAGATTCAGTGAAAGCACGAAATCTGGGAAACCCTAACACTAAATTCCCAAATTTGGACACTGTCTACTCGAACCATAACCCTAAATCGAAATCAACAGGGACAGAGAAAAGGGAGTCGACGCTTACCAGACGCCGCTGAATCCTGACTTCCACTGCTCGGTAGTCGCTGGATTGGCCGCCCACGTCTCAGCTAGCTGCGTGGCCGCCCTTGATGCCCGCGACGACGGCGGCCACAACTCGTCCAGCTCGTCGACGCCGCTTCCAGATCCGCCGCTCCCGCCGCCGTGGGAACCGCCGCTTCCGCCGCCGTGCGTCCCGTCGCTCCAGCCGCCGGGATTCGCCGCGTCGTCCATCTCCGAACGCGCGGTAGAGGAGTGAACAACGAAATCAATTTAGGGTCGGGTTTCGACCGGGTCCGGCTTGACCAAGCGGCGGGACGGCAACGGCAAACGGCCGTTTGGCCACGTCATCACTGACATGCGGGCCAGCCTTGCCAGTATGGTTAAATCGGGTTCAAACGAGGAATTAGTGCCATTTTGTTGCTCGTCGCCCCAAGAGTGGTATTGACGCGAAAATGTCACCAAAAGTGGTACTGACTTGTTGTTTGGCGCCGAATTGTGGTGGTTTTGTGTAATTTACTCCTGTACACAAGATGTGCTTCAGCCCATTCGTCTGGGCGTGAAGTGTCTGTTTTTCAGTGCACAAGTCGCGAGTTGAAACTCCTATATTGATTTTTTGGCTGATGCTTTTCTATATTTTTGTTTCTCACTGGTGAAACGCAACCAGTCTTGCATATAATACATGCAACTGAAATATATGGCCATAAAAATTATGTGTTACTCAAAAGTTCGCGTCAACTTTGGTTAATTTGGATATTACCGAAACCGAACCGAAATTAAATGGATATTGCCGAAACCAAACCGTATTTTCGTGTAAAACCGAATTTACCGAAGTGTCAAAACCGTATTCACTGTATAACCGTATAAATCGAACCGAATTAACTATATTAACTGAACGCGCAACCGGACTTTAGAGTAACATGTATAGACATTCGCATGTGATAAATAGAAGTCGTCTAGTTTGTATCAGAGCGGCATGTGTTTTGAAAAGTACTCCTTCATGACACCGTGTTATACTGTATCTGACATCTCCTGCTTCCAGATCCGCGACCTTCATCTGGTCTTGGTAGAATGTCATAATCCCGCGCGAAGCACATGTATGAAGAGATCCCAACTCTTTACCCTGATCGATCATCTATCTTCTTGCTCGCGATCCCGAGAGCAGGTGCGTCAGGAACCTCCATGACGTCTTTCTTCCTCTGTCCGAGCTCCGCGACATGGCGAACCATGCTCGTCAGATCGCTGTTCGACGACCCGTCCTCCGCCATCGCCTCTTTCGCCTGCACGGCAAGCTCCTTCGCCCTCGCTCGTATCGCTGCCGCCCCCTCGTCCATCAGGGCGGCCACTGCTCTCTCCACATCCTCCCGCCCGACCTGCACTTTCGACATCTCGGGGTTCATGAGCACGTGCGTGATCGGCACCTTCACGCCGGCACGGACGCCGGCGCGGAGCACGTCCACGACCAGCATCTCGGTCAGGAACTGGTCGGCAAACTGCGGCCAGGTCAGGAGCGGCACGCCGTGGGAGAGGGACTCCAGCACCGAGTTCCACCCGCAGTGCGTCAGGAAGCCGCCGACGGAAGGGTGAGACAGGATGGTCATCTGCGGCGCCCAGCCCCGGATGACGAGGCCGCGGCCTTCTACCCGCGTGTCGAACCCGGGGTCGAGGCCGTCAGTCTCCTTGGCAACCCACACGAACGGCCGACTCGACGCCTCCAGGCCAGCGGCAAGCTCAGCGACCTGCGGCGGGAACAAGTGCACGACGCTGCCGAAGCTGACGTAGAGCACGGACTGGGGTGGCCTCGCGTCCAGCCATGACACAACCTGGCTGGCGTCCACAGCCGCGGGATTCCCTCTAACTGCCGTAGTCTCGGCGTCGGAGTCGAGGAGGCAGAGCGGCCCGATGGCCCAAACCTTCTTGCCGAGCGCGTCCGCGTACCGCTCGACGAACGCGCCCTCGAAAGCTGCGCACGTGTTGAACACCAAGCCGTCGGCGGTGGCCTCGGCGTCGAGTATGTCGCGCCGGTGTCGCTCCAGCCCGGGCGTCTGGAAGAACCCGAGCGACGTCGCCCTGTTTACCACGGCGCGCACCGGAAAGTCCGGCACCTCGAACGGCTCGAAGTCGTCCGCGACGCGGTCGTACACGCCGTTCTTGGCCAGGTTATGCACGGCGAGGACGAAGAACGCTGACGGGCCGTGGAACACCAGCCGCGGGACGCCGAGCCGCCACGCGACGTCGGCCGGGTACGGGCTGCACGAGTCGGCGACGATGCAGTCCGGCAGCCGCGGCAGCTCTCGGAGGTACGCCTCGAGCGGCTCGGCGAGCAGGGACATGGCGTCGCAGAACAGCCTGAAGTGGGAGTACTCCCTGATCATGTCGTGGCTTTCGCACCCCTCGGGCAGACCCAGCGCGGGCCCCGGGAACTCGAGCACCGCGAAGTCGACGGTGAGCCCCTCTCGGCTGGCGTGCTCCAGGACGGCCTTGCTGCGCGCGGCGTGGAGGGGGGTCAGGACGATGGTGACGCGCGCGCCGCCGCGGCCGGCGATGAGGCGCGCCATGTCCATCATCGGGATCACGTGGCCCTGCGCGAGGAGCGGCACCAGCACGAAGTGGAGCGGTAGGGCCGCCATGGCCGTGCCGTCTCTGTGTACAGGAAAACGTAGCGCACGGCTGCAAAGGTCGATTCTGCTGCTACAATCCACTCAGGTCGCGACTAGTACTGGCTGCATATACCCGGAGTCTCGGATACTCCTGTACGACTACGAGGTTAAGCCAGGAGGTGTGTGGACAGAGAAGCCAGGTAGCAATGCGGGTAAAATGTTTTGAGAGCACGGCCATGTACAGTCCAACGAGCTTTCATGGCGATGACGAGTGCGGACTACGGACCCGGAATGTACCTACTGTACAATTATTGGACACAAGATGGCAGCCACAATGCTGTTCACCAATAATTTATTTTTGACGAAAAGGCTGGTAATGTAGCTTTCCATTGAATTTAGGATTGGGGAAAATACAAAAAAAAATGTCTAAGGTCAAAACCCAAAGGGGAAAATGTTGCAATATAAGGCAATTTCTAATTTCCGTATGAGATTAATTATCGAAATCAACAATTGAACATCACGGATGCCCTAGCGAACTTATGACAAACTAGACATAATCTAACATATCCGTGTAAACAGAGAGAAGTAGCGCATACGTGTCGACCGTAAAGATACGATCACAACGTTGTCGCCGTCAGTCATGACGGTAACAAGGAAGTAGATAAACGGTCGACACACGTGTAATTGAACGGAAGCGAGCAGTCGCGTCGAGACGCTCACAAAAAAATTATCGTCCCTCTCCAGGTACATAATCTCGATCTCAAGAAACGGGATTTCACGGGTATTGACTATTGAGCAGTTTTGACCTCACCGGTCACCACCGCCTTGGAGTGGCTGAGCGGCCGGGGTGGAGCCACGCAACGCGAGCACGTACGGCATCATGTGTTGTCGAAATCTGCAGTTAATGACGTACGTGTCGGTGTGGAGCAGCAGTGACCCCAGATTAAGAGGGCATGCATCATCAGCGGTGTGGAGTACTGTAGTTGGCACATCACTAATAGGTGCACGTTTTTGTGGTTGCGCATTAAACATGGTGACGTGCCGCTGGCTGGCTACTCATATTTCCTGTCTTTGGTACTACACGGGACGAGCACGCCCGTCGGCCGTAGCATAGGGATGGCAATGGTACCCATTACCCACATACTCTACGGGTAAAAACCCTATTAGAATAAGGGTTTGGGTGAAAAAAATATCCATGAGTATGTAAATGGGAAAATCTTGTATCCATCGGGTGGAGAGGGTACAGGTATGGGTTTGTATAACCCATACCCGCGTACCCATGTACCCTTATGACAACTGACAAGTGGGTCTCCGAATAATAACCTAATGTACTAAAAAAATCTAATCATGCGTTGCATGATGCCATGAACGATTGGGATAGGGCGCTTCACATTCTTGGTCCTACCAGGCATACATATACCTAGCTGGTTAAAGTTATATGATTATACGATGTTTTTTACGATAATTTTCTACTAATTCTGTTGTGTTGCAAACGAGGGAATTTTTACCCGCGGGTAACCCTTTACCCTGTCGGGTGAAGGGTATGGAAAAAAGTTGTACCCGCACAAGGGTATGGGTACGGGTGATGGGTAAGGTTGAGGGCGACGGGTAAGGGTATGGGGTGGCTCCACCCTTACCCATACCCTGCGGGTGCCATCCCTACCGTAGCACAGCGTATGCAGCTCAGCAGCTGCATGCCAGCAGGGTTGCAGGGCGAGTTCTGCGTAAGTACATGGCAGGCCAAATTAAAGTAAACCACCCAATCGATTAGAGCTAAACTTTTGTAATTTGCTTATGAGCGGGCCGGGTCGAGCGTCGCTCTGCAACCCTAGCTGCCAGCCACAAGCCCACGATCACGTTTGCACGGCGGCCACAGTGCGCGCATCTTCCACGGTCATGGTGGCAAGCCCGCTGCATCCCCGGGAAGTTGAGCTCCGTCTTTTTTCTTTTCCAATCGTGCTCTGTCTTTTTTTTTATCGATATCCGTCTAGAGATACGGAAACGCAAAGGAGACATAGGGCATATGTACCGACGCAGAAATTTTAAAAAACCCGTTGTCTATTGGCGTGTTTTTTAACAATAATATCTGCTCTGAGATTGGTGTCCCAGATCTAAGGTCTATGCATCATACATTCACAACTGTTAAATCCGGGCACGGAACTTAGAGCACGAATCAACGGTGAAAAAATACGCCTAGATACCGATTACGGTACAAACTACCTTCATCTTATACGCACACGTTCGAGATTCATCTGAGCATCTTGAACACGTAACGCAGGGCAATAATTACTTGGCGAAAAGCACAAGAGGACATAAGGGATGATCGACACCAGAAGAGAAGCTTTTATGAGGACGAAGACGAGCAACACGATTTTAGCCATGACAGTGGGGTCAAACTTCGGTGGGTATTCAGTTGGATGTGTGCAGGGGCTAGTTTCTTGGACATTTGCACTTGGATGTGTGCATCAACCGATGCAGCAGCAAGCGACACCGTGTCTTCTTTTCGAAAATAAAGACGAGCACCACATACTAGGTGCTATTCAGTTGATATTCACCGTCCCGCTATTCAGCGGAACCTACCGCACGTGCATGTATGTGTCTTATCCCCTTCTTCCTCCTCCTCCCATCTTCCTTTTCTGTCTTGTCGTTTCCTTTCTCACCCAAACCACGACACGGTTCCCTCTTCCCTCGCCACCACCTGCGAAGGCGTCGGCGCGCCTCTGCTACCGCCAGTGAGAGCAGAGACAGTGAAGGAGACATCAAGAATAGATCGAGCCAACGAAGAGGAATTAACTTATCAGAGGGGGTGGTGCGGGTGCGTTGTGAGACCTTCCGAGTGGTGGGGTTGGGGGGAGATTAGTGGGAGGTCGAGCGCGACGGCGGACCGTCGGAGGCCGAGATTTTAGAGCGGTGTGGCGAATAAATGATTGCGTTTTTTTCTCTCATATCATTCTCTAGCGAAGCATTTAAGTTACTGTTTTCTTATTTAATTATAGAGCATGAGTATGCATATAAGCTTCGAATCATTCATTCTTTGTTGTATCTATAGGGAAGTAATGTCATGGCAAAGCTATTTTCTCATGCAGTTTGCTATCAAGATGAAAGGTGAGATGCTATGAGTAAACATGTAACAACCTACTGTTCTACAGCTTAATTTGTTACCTTTGATGCCATGTAATCATTTTTTGGATGTGCCAACGTTGTTTTCATTGCAGTATTGTTATTGCACAACTCTATTATACTTCCTCGGCCGCTACGCTTGGAAACTGTTGGAGATATGTCCTAGAGAGATTAATAATTTAGTTATTATTTATCTCCAAGTTTATTATTAATGTTTATATCTTTATGATATAACTGTATTGGGCGCTTGAATAGCAAATACAACGTGTTCAAGAGGAAAACCTCCAATACAGGTGTAGAGATACGAACAAATAAACATGTTCCTGGTCTTGTCTCTAAGACTAGCCTATCTTGTTGTTTGATGATCATATTTTCCTGATCATGGACTTTGTATAAGTCACACAACTATAGGAGTTTATTGTCGGAATGACGATAGTACTAAACCGACCCATTGTATGATCTTGCTAAGAAACTAATCGTCAACGCTGAAGGTAGCAATTGATCATATGTTTAGTTTTCATTAGCTGTATTCCTTTGCCATGAGAATATCTGGTGACCGCTTATTCGACACTCATATTTTGATCGCCACCTAACGTCTTGCCGTAACTGAAGACCATAACGGTGACTTTTGGGTGCGAACTGGAATAATGTATTGGAACAGAGATTATTCAAGAATGACACTTACTCCTCTAGACGATGGAGAGATACATCATCTAGACCATCTCAGTATTATTATTGTCACCTAATCGTCTGGGCAGACACAGCGTGATTAATCACGGGAAAATGAAAATACGGAATGAGAAAAGAGAATGATATTGGTACGAGAATTATATGTGTTATGATCAAAGAGTTTGATCACACTAGAGCACATTGTCTCAATCTCAAGATATCATTGGTATCGTGTATGTAAGGGGATTAGCGTAATGAGAAACACACAGGTTCTGTCGTTCACTCGTGAACACATAGGAGATAGTACGGCCGTCTAGGTCCCAATGCTGGTTATTGTCTGGTAAGCTCCCGGACATGTCTATGTGTTACCGAACCTTTCGGGTCACACACTTAAGATGTGAGTCAATCTTTTATTGAGAGAATAAAGTTGTAGTTTTTTGGTTATGAGAAGTGGTCGGAGTCCCTCCGATGTCACAGGAACAACTCCGGAGTGATTCAGAGAAGTTCCGGTGAAGTTACCATGAGAAGGAAATAATGCCGGTATAGGGCAGAATTTCCCGAGAGAGAAATATGGCGAACATGAGATGTTCCGGGATGCTGGGAAGTGTTTCTGACATCAGTGGATAGAGTCGATGATTTTATCTATAGAGTATATTTGGTTCCGGAAGAGTTTCAGAAGTTTGCCGGGAAGGGGGGATGCGCCGGAGGAGAGAGGGGCTGCCCTGCGTGCCGCGCCACACCTAGTGTGGGCCGGCCGCATAGGCCCCACCTCCAGGCCGGCCGCACCAAGTCCCCTCCTCTCCTTTCTTGTTTAAATTGGAGATTTAAAAGAGTCCGACTTGAACTAGGAAAGGAATAAAGGAAAAAGGCAAAAAGATAAAAGGGAAGGGAGGGAGTCCTTGTTGGACAAGGACTCCCCTCCCAAACCGACTTGGGGAGGGAGCCAGCCCCCTTAGGGTCGGCGCACCAAGGGGATGGCTTGCCCTCCCCCAAGCACCTCCTCCCCTTGCTCCCCACTCCACCTCCTCCCACAAGGAGGACATCCAATCCAAGACTTGCACGAGGTCCTCTCTCTAGATATGTGCAATTAGATGAAGCTGTAATTTAGACGGCACTCTCATGTGTTGAGAATTACATCTCTCTAGTCTCATATAGCTCTTATCAAGTTCGATTAGATATACCACCAAATCTACGCCGAAAGGCAGTCTCTCTTCGTCGGTTCTAGTACCTCTAGACGGCGAACGTGCTTGACGGATTGGCGCGGCGTACGTGGATACTGTTAGAGCGGGGCTGCGCAAGTAGTTCCTCGACGACGGACCGGCAACAATCTCACCTCCCGGTGTGGACGTGATATTCTTCATCAGGCTTCACCAACATCTACTTCGACAAACACAAGATGATGATGACCCAATAGAAACCTCCTCGTCGCCGATGCTGATGACGTCGCTAACGATGATGATGTTGACGCTTGTGGTGCTGCTCTCCTCACTTCATGAGGCACCATGATACGCAGTGTCGCCGTCTTGTTTAGCCTGCCGGCTGCGCCGTTGCTGCCCACGCCTCTTCTGTTAATGCCACGTGCTACTGTGGCCTTGTCCGTCCCCGACCGTCGCAGCAGCAGGCTCGCGGAGAAGCCACAACTCCCAGCGCTTGACAAATCGATGCGTGTACTCCAGAAGATAATGAGACTTGACGTTGGAGATATGCCCCTGGTGCAGGCTAGGAAGGAATTCGCGAACACCTGCAAGTCTCCACTCTCGGGTTCCGCAATCAACGGGTTGTGGACCCTATTCAGCCTGAACTTATTGTCCATGACTGCAGCAGATGAAGCTTTGATTGACCTTGCTGGATCAGGGGGAAGCGATTTCCGGCCACCGGCGGCGTTGGACGTCTCCACCTGATCTTTTTGCTGGTCCCCAAACCGCGCCACGTAGTCCATTTTGAAGTAATGACGATATATCTTTCTGAGAGATTGGACGGAGTAGGATGATCTGGATCCTCGTGAGGCTACTTTTCTTTCGTTTAGTGTGGCCTGACATGTATGGTTTTTTCTTTGGCCTCGGCTGTATCATGTTTGCTTTTCCTTATCTATACATTTTTTTTTAAATGTTTCCATATATATTAAACCGACAAAGAGTACACGATTACATCGATTACAAAAACAAAACTAAAAAAGACGAGCAAATCTATGAGATCTTCAAGCTCTTTCTTCATCCATGACACAATCTTGTACTTTTCTGAAGGCAGCCGTAGAACAACGCCGAAAACACCAAACCACATACCTGTGAATACCACCGAAGGTTCTCCCTTTTTAATTTTGAGCCCCAATGCCAAGGCTTTGTGCACGCACGCAGCCATTAAATTAATCAAGCAACATCGGCAAGAGCACCACCACTGATATTTCAGGGACAAATAACCGTACCACTTTGTCGACGTCGTTGGGAGACGAGAGAACGAATCACCATTGCCGAAGACGTAGTAGCCGGGATAGATATTGCGAGCACAAACCTCCTCGCGGCAACCATGAGAAACAATCCAAGATTGATCTGGCGAAGCAAGATCTGAAGAATCATACCTAGACAAACTTAATCTTTCAAATACACCATTGACGTCGAGAAGAAGATCTCGCCGTCGAACGAAGTGCAGAAGACCACTTATTGCAGACGATGCCATCTCCATTGACGAAGAAGACCAATCTCTAACATTAAGGACCCTTGTGTAGCGCCTTGCGCAGGTCCGAGGTCCCCACCCCTGCTAGTGCCAGAACGACAACTAGAGGAGGCGAGGACCCGTCAAATCCAAGACGAAGACGACGATGAAGAAGTAGATCGGCGTCGGCGGCGGCGGCTAGGGTTGAAACCCTAGGCCGCCGCCTCTATTCTTTCTTTTCCGTACGCGAGAGCTGTTCGCGAACTGTAGCAGTAAAAATATTCTTTCTTTTCCTTATCTATACCTAATAATAATCTATACCTAATAATAAAAGCATTAAGACTTCTTCTCGTACGTCATTTTTTTTCCGATTTTACCCTCCCACCAAATCACATATTTACCCACCACTGCCACCCATAAGTCATATACCTGTTCGTTTTTTTTCCCATCCGTTCCTCTTCCGCTGACTACCGAGCTGGCCCATCTAAACCAAGTCACTTGGCCCATCTAATCTCACCAGATCGAGATCGGTAAGAACTCAATCCTGATGAATCAAATAAACTCCTCGCGTGAGCCCCTGCCGAGAAGAATAGTACCACCTTGCTTCCTTACACAAATTCCACCGCTTTATATACTTTCACAGATTGTCTGTTAACAAGCCAAGCAACAGGATCTCGATGAGATAGAACCGAACGACGATTGTGGGGGCGTCGGGAGCTGAACCGAAATTAACGAGCCAAGAAACAGAAAAGGCAGGGCAATCGGGGAAATTCACCGGAAATAGATCAAAGAAAGAAGATCTAGAGGAATCAATTCGGAAGCGGGAGAGAGAGCAAGCAACCATCGATCTGTGTAGGGCTGACGGCTCAGGAGGACGGAGCCGAGGAAAGGTGGGGTGGAGGAGCCTCCGAGGGCGAGGATCAGCATGAGAGGAAATGCGGAGGAGGTCATCGCTGCAATCCATGACCCGATCGAGCTAGATTCATGTACCTTCTTGAGTATCCAGCTGCAGCGGCGCCAGCACGTATGTGTCCACAGCGCCGCCCAGCACCCCGGGCCGCGCCGTCAGGTACAGCCACGTCACCGCCACGAACCCGAACAGCGCCCACCGCTCCGGTTCCGTCAGCCCCGCCGTCAGCTCCTCTAGCTTGGTCAGCGCGCCACCGGCCAACCGCACCGCCGGGTTCGAGGCGTCCAGGTGCAGCGTGCCCAGGAGCTCGTCCGGGATGCCGCCGTTGGTCGCGGCTTCGCCGGAGACGGATACCAGGCTAGCGGACGTGTCCGCCGCGCTCGTCAGGACCTCGACGGGGACGGCGATGGAAGAGGCGGCATTGGCCGCGTCGGCAACCGACGGCGAGCTCAGGAGCTCGTTCGGGACGGCCGCGCCGCCGCCGTCAATCATGACGTTGCCAGTGGCCTGGTCCAGGTCCGCTTGCAGAGCGCTCTTGAGCTCGTTCAGAAGATCCCCCCAGAGGAAAGGTGGGGCAATTTGGAGCCTGGACGAGTTGATGGAACGTCTCTGCATCTTTTGTTTTGTGTTTAATGTGAGTGAATGAGTGAGAGAAAGGATGTGACAGAGGCTGCAATTCTCTTTTGTTTTGTGTTTAATGTGAGTGAATGAGTGAGAGAAACGATGTGACAGAGGTAGAGATTACAATTAATTGATAGCGCTATTAACTATTTTCTAATACAGCGAACTGATACATTCACATGTTGCAGTCTGAAGTTTGTTCTTCCGCAGCATCACGCGGGGATTGTGCTAGTAATAATAATAATAATAATAATAATAATAAAAGCATTAACGTTTTTTCTCGTACGTCGTTGAAAATACCCTAAAGTTCGCACAAATTACCCACCACTGCCACCGTAAGTGAAAAAATGGTTCGTTACCGCTCGGCCACCCGCGAGAGCAAGACCCTGCCCTGTTCCGCTCGCCCACCAGTGGCTCGTCGGGCTTTGGAAGATCGACGCCACGGGAACTCGAGCAAGAGGCGGAGATCCGATTTTACCGTCGGTTCTATTATTGCCCCTATTGTACTGCTGAAATCCCCTGCCTCCTTCACCGGCGAACATCTCCTGCCTAACTCAATTCCAGCTTCCCATGCCATTACAGCTTGATTCTGTGCCTGTGGAGAGCATCGCTTCCAAGAGTTCAATTGCCCCGTCCGGCATCTCTTCAAGTTCGCCCGCGCAACGTTGCCCGCGCGGTCGCCCTGTGCTGCGCCGCCATGGCCGAGTCCTGCAGTTCGTCAAGGTCGCCCTCCGCCCGCGCAAGGTGGCCACTGGCCGATGCTCCCTCGGCCATGGCCGCGTCCTGCTCCTGCTGTCCTGCAGCTCGTCAAGTGCCGCGTCGGGCAGCTCGTCAAGGTTGCCCGCATGGCCGCCCTGTGCTAGCGAGCGATGTGTCTCTCCTCTTTCCAATCAGATCTGAGACCTTTGTTCTTGCGAGGAATCAAATCAGTTTTTGTATAGTACTCTCAGTGTCAAAGAAAATTGGTCTTTAATTGGATTTGCATGTATATACGCAGAAAGAATTAACGAACTCAGTATGCACGCAACGGACATGTCTGTGGCGTCATCGGCCAAGGCTAATTAATCACCGGATTAGCGGCGTCTCAGCAGACAGACATGGTGAAACTAGCTGTCGATGATATGAAGGCAACTAGGTACGCTGAAACTGAACAAATGAAAAGCAACAGCTGCTTGCATTCGTTTTTCAATATGTATAAAGAGAGCTCACATTCATCGATCATTGACTCATTGTCACATTTAGATACTGAACAATCAGTATTTGTCACGGTTTTGTGTTTACATTGATTACAAAAAAAAATCCTATTTTCCATTACTTAAATTCTCTATGACCGAAAAATATTCAACAAAAAACAAATCGTAACAATTCTCCGTACATATTTGCTAGAAAAAAGAGAGTTAAAACTAAGATGAAAGAGCAAATTGAGGCTAGGGTTACGATGGTCGATCCATGTAGGGGCAAAATTTAGTTTGTATAGACATTTTTCAACAATAAATAGTTTGTGTCGATCGATTTTGGGCCAAAATTTAGGTTGCGCATATTTTCTGACAATAATTGATTTTTTTCTCTCCGTAGCAACGCACGGGCATTTTTGCTAGTCAATATAAAACACAAAGTTTTTGCCTCGTTTAAAAAAAATATTACACTCATAAAGATACTTTAGATATTTCAATATGGACCATATATGGATGTCCACACACATTAATACGTGTTTAGTCCTCCCTCCGTATCAAAATATAAGTCACTTTACCTACTTACCAAACATATGTATCTATATTTGTTTAGTGTCTAGATACATCCGTTCCAAATTACTATGGCTGGAGTATAGATACATCCGTATTTGGACAAACCCAAGTCAAGTAATTTGAAACGGATGGAGTATTTTGATACGGAGGGAGTACATCTGTATTAAAAAAAAGTCAATATCTAAAACATCTTTTTACGGAGGAAGTAATTTACGGAGGACCATACATGGAGTACGACTTTTTTTTTCGTCTCCAACCAAAAAGGACTTCTACGGCTGCAACAACTTCATCACCGATTGGTCGTTGTTTCTTCCCGACGCAACGCAGCGCAGGCGTGAGAAAGAAGGATTGGCCGAGACTTGATGAGAGGACGGGAGGGATTCGAAATTTGAATTTTGAACGGCCTGCCATTCCTACCCTCCCGCCGGCCGCCTCTCCTCCTCCTCTTCGTACTACTACTCCACTGCTCAGCACCTACCTCTCTCCATCCCTTCATTCAACACCTGCCGGCTCCAATCCCATCCATGGCGACGAACCGGCACCGCTACTCCTCCTCATCCTTGGACATCTCCCACCTCTCCTTGGAGGACGACGACGTCGACCATCCCGGCCATCCTTCCGGCGACCCAGATCCCCCAGGTATGGTCTTTTCATCTCTCCCTACCTTAATCCAATCCACTTCCCCCAATTAATCCATCGTTCCACCCGCTCACTCGCCCCACCGATCGCTTCCTTTGCATTGCGTGCAGAACCTCAACCCATGGTTATGACCAAGGTGAAGCTGCCCGGCCACCGCCGCCTATGCAAGCTCGGTGACACCTCTTCCTCCCCGTGTCCGCCGGACGCCGCCGACCACCACGAGCTCCAGGACGTCGGAATCTGCGATCCCACGGGGGATTGCAGAGATGAAGACGACGACCACCACGACGACGAGGAGGAATACCACGACACCTATTCGGTGGCGTGGGGCCAGGAGGTGGTTGAGGAAGAACTTCCAGATTTCGAGATGGAGGCCACCGTCGGAAGCGGCAGGGCGCCGTACAAGCTCCCAGCATGGATACTGCACAAGCTTTACGTCCATCAGCGCGAGGGGCTCGACTGGCTCTGGTCGCTCCATTGCAGGGGAACCGGTGGAATACTCGGGGATGATATGGGGCTTGGCAAGACCATGCAGGTCCATCCCTTCCTCTAAACTTTCAATTCTCCTCCTTCAATTAACCGCCATTTGATTATCTGTTAATTTGTATCGATCTCACGGTCATTGGGTCTGCTACTCTGCTTCACCCTTCTTATACTGTTAGAAAGTTCTCGTGGATGTTTGCTACTACTAGCCAGACTGCAGAAATTTATGTGCGTCTTTAGTTTCTGAATTGTGGTACTGAAACCAATTAACATCCCATACAAGAACAAACTTTTATTTTGATGCCATCGTATTGCGTGTTTAATTCAACTTGTTTCCGTGCTAGTTAGTTGTGTGTCTGCAAACTACATTGCCACTGGTTTCCTTCAGCCACAGTATATTTTCAGTATCAAGTTGGTGATGCAATATCCCCTGAGAGACTTGCATCCTTATTTTTATCTTGCAGGTTTCTGCCTTCCTGGCAGGGTTGTTCCATTCCGGTCTAATCAGGAGGGTGCTAGTCGTTGCCCCGAAGACACTCATCACACATTGGGTCAAGGAGCTTTCAGTTGTCGGTCTCAGGCATATGATCAGCGAGTAGGACCTATTTTGTCATATTGATGCAGGTCGATCAAGTCCTGTCAATCTCTGCTAATTGATTTCTTTTTCTTTTTGTACAGCTACTCTGGTTCCAACCAAGATGCTCGTGACTTTGAGCTTCAAAATGCCTTCAAGGTTTGGTTTAGTTTCCTAACATAAATGTCTTCTGTTGATCATTCATATCCTCACTTTTTATCTTAACTGTCAAATTCACTTTTTTGGGTAACCGCTATTTAAATCTGTAGCTTGTTCTTTTAAGATATTTTAACGAGTCACATATCGTCTTGTACAGGAGGGAGGTATCCTATTGACAACATATACTATTGTCCGGAACAATTATAGGAAGATAAGAGGTGACTTCTATAATGATGTTGACGAAGAAGTGGAGGGAAATTTTTGGAATTATGTTATTCTTGACGAGGCGCATTTTATCAAGAACCCCAAGACACAGAGTTTCCAAAGCTTATTTGAAATACCTTGTGTCCATCGGATTGCCATCAGTGGAACACCTATACAAAATAACCTGAAGGTGCCACCTAGCTCAAACTACTTAAAACCTCGTACTTTACATGATCCTATATACATATTCCTCCTATTCCCGATGCAAGTAAGCATGTACACTTTTGTAGGAAATGTGGGCACTCTTCTATTTTTGTTGCCCGGAAGTCTTGGGTGAAAAGGAAGAGTAATTTACTTACTCCCTCTCGCTTTCCTGCATTAGTGACGTTACTTTATTTGGCACCTATGTATTATTTTATTTCTCCATATTTTGGCAGGTTCAGAGAAACGTATGAACTGCCTATCATTCGTGGAAATGACAAGAGCGCTAGCAATCGAGCAAAGGACATAGGCTCAACTGCAGCAAAGGTAAGTTTCTTTTTTCCGTGTTTGTGTCCAAGAGATAGATGGTATCCAGCCTATTCTCGTTGGCTTGTTGCTATTGTGGTCGGGCAACTTTTGTGTCTCTAGTTCTCCACATTGGTTTTTTCTCCTTGGTATTTGATAATTTGGTATGTTGGCATTTTAGGACTGTAAAATGTCATCATGTTCCATATATTCCAATATGTGCACTAGCATTACTTCTTGTCATTATGGCTCTGTTGAGAAATTACAAGTTGGAGATTAACTAAGTTCTGTGTTACAAAAAATGTATGAATATATTAGCTAAGAAATGCTTTCATCGCTGATTTGACATGTGAAAGCAATTGTATAACTAACTGCATTCAAAATCCAGATTTTCTAATGTCTACTTTCAGTTGAACCCTGAGAGGGCAGGCCAGTTAGATTAAGCCAGATCACTTTGATTGCATTACGTTGGGGAAATGTCACCCATCGTTTGGATTATAACTGGAAGACAACTGTAAATCTATTATAATTCTTGTTTGGTACTTTCTTGCGTCGTATGAAAAGTGAAGTATCCCTGGATACTGGTTTGACAGATAATAAACAGCTTCCAAAGAAGAATGAGCTAACTATCTGGCTGAAATTAACAGATCGCCAGGTATAAATTTTGGTGTCATTGATGCAAAACTGGTCGAGTAATTGGATACTGAAGATTCTGCGTGTGTCTGTCTTTTGTGTGCAGAGGCAACTTTATAAAGCTTTTCTGAACTGTGAGCTTATTCATTTAGCAACAGCACAAGGAAATCCCTTGGCTGCAATCACAGTAAGCATAAGCTTTCAAAGCCTTTTCTTTGCCCAATCTTGTGTACCTTTATTTTATTTTTGTCTTGTTGCTCTCATCTTCTCCTTTAGTTCTCTTCACGTATGCTCATAGTATACTCATTCAGATTAAAAAATGCCTATAGTTTTTGCAATATTCTAAAAATATATACGACATGCGTGTAGAAATGATGACTTTATCTCTGTATTTCCCTCATTTACCTCTTACACTCTGCATCCTTTATTATTAAACATTCATACTAACTAACTATTTTCTCTTATTCCCTACTATTAGTCGTTTTCGTTATCTCTGAGCTAAAAAAAATACACCTTATAAAATGAAACGTTGGGAATATATCCTTTATCGTTCTTTCGTGAAATTTTGTTCATTTATATTTTTCCTTTTCTTCAACAGGTATTGAAAAAAATATGTGATCACCCACAGATAGTGACTAAGAGAGCTGCTGAGTATATCTTGGAAGGCATGGATGGAATGTTAAATAATCAGGAAATGGAGATGGCTGAAAAAATGGCTATGAACCTCGCAGATATGGCTCATGATGATGATGATGTGGTGGAAGTCGGTCCGGAAGTCTCATGCAAGTTATCTTTTATCTTGGCTTTGTTGGTAAGCATTGTTTCATGCACATTGATTGTTATTATTCTACTCTGTATTTGTTTATTTGTACTCAAATGATTACTGTCTAATGTTGCAGCGGAATCTTCTAGGAGATGGACACCATCTTCTGATTTTTTCTCAGACTCGTAAAATGCTAAACCTTATTCAGGTCTGTTGTCAATTCTTGTTTATGTTGGGAGTGCTTGTGCTGGTTTTGTGATGTATATTATTCAAATTAGAGATATTATTTTGTATACATTACTATTTTGTAATTTTGCATGCATGATAAACTATGTTAGTATAGTAAATGGGCAGTATAATGACGTCAGAATTTATGCACGTCTTACTGTTACATAGAGTCTTAGACATTTGGGTACAATAGAAGTGGCACATCAGATTCAAAGTCCTACTCAATAGCAAAATAAAATTACTCGAGCGGACAAGAATTGTCTAATAACATGAGCTTTAGCATGACTGGTAGCTTTTGGCATCTTTGATCTGCTGCTGGCATCAAAGTGTACAAGTACATTGTCGTTGAGTATGTCTATTATAAATAAACAGGTTTGATATGTGGATGTTCACCTATTTTCTGTGTTGCTTTAACCCAAATATGGTCAGACACACTTCCTATGTTGTAACAAATTCGATTAGTGTAACAGGAAGCTATATTATTAGAGGGCTACGATTTTTTGCGCATGGATGGTGACACTGAGATTTCAGAGAGGGAAAGGATTGTGAAGGTTCTTGTTTGCACTTCCCTTTTCTATGTTGTTTTGTGCCATGGACTTGATTATATATGCTATGTTGCTTATGTATTGTGCGTTTGCATATCTAGGATTTCCAAGAGGGCCTTGGAGCTCAAATATTTTTACTAACCACAAAAGTCGGTGGTCTTGGACTTACACTCACCAAGGCAGCTCGTGTGATAGTTGTTGATCCTGCTTGGAATCCAAGGTACCCGAATGTCGCCACATCCTGATCAAGTGTATTCTTTTTGGTTGTATAGAATGCATGTCACTGCAAGTTTTCTAGTCCATAACACAATCTTCCTTTTTACAGTACGGACAATCAGAGTGTTGATCGGGTTTATCGAATTGGACAGACGAAAGATGTGATTGTGTACCGCTTGATGACGTCTGCAACCGTCGAAGAAAAGATATATAAGTTGCAGGTTCAAATATGATCCAGATTTTTTTACTCTGATGTTCTTATTATGTCATCTCTAGGCTGAAGCTTCCATTTCCATACTTCTACTTCCTTTAATCCCATAATACTTTTTTCAGGTCCTCAATGGTGCTCTGTTTAGGGCAGCCACGGAGAAGAATGAACTAACACGTTACTTCAGCCACAGTGTACTTGTCATGATACCATTACATGTAATTGCTTGTCGGATTTCTACTGGATACTATGACTAATTATTTTGCAAACCTTCAGGAGATTCTTGATCTTTTTAGTCTGCCAGAACAAGGTTTTGATGTTTCCCTTACGCAGAAACAATTGCAAGAAGAACATGGACATCAGCTTGACATGTAAGACATTTGTTTTTGTTCCATGGTATCTACACTCTTTACTATTCCAGGTTCCATATAATTTGACATAAATATGAAATGAAACAGGCTATAATTGTTACCTAGTGTATCAGAAAATACACACTCCTTGATCCCTGATAGATATGATTGGTGATGAACCTATATTGTTTGCCGAGAAGTTAATGTGTTTTCATCTTCCAGGGACGAGTTGTTGAGGCTGAGGGAGCACATAGAGTTTCTGGAGCGACAAGGAATAGCTGGTGTAAGCCATCACAGCCTCCTATTTTCAAAAACAGAAGTGTTGCCAAGTGAGAGTGGTACACTGGGCAGGTCAGTGCTGCTTCCTTCAAACACACGATATTTGGACATTCTTTCTAGTAGTTGCCAACAGTAAACTAAACTAGGGCTTATGTCATGTAGTGCCGGTGCCGATGCTAAGCCAAAGGTCGAACGCTTCATTGCTAGAACAAACACAAATTCTGACATCCCTGAAGAAATCAACCGGCTGACAGAAACCCTCGCGGGTGCGGTACGTTTCCTTCAATTTTGCAAAGAGCAACACACATTTTCCTTGTCTATAATAAGCTGAGAAGAATGCATGCTGTGGCTGGCAGACACTGGAGTCAGCTGCATGAATGTGGAGACTAGATACATGCTTTGGGTAATGAAAGACTGATGGTGATTGCTGAGTCGTCGTCGCCGAAGGAAGTGATCTGCTGAGTAGTTGTTTGTTGTGACCATGTGGAGCCAAGTATGTTGAGCCGGGGTTGAAGTCTTGGCCTAAGTGGAATTCATGAATAGTTCAGTGCTTGCTGAATGTACTATGTTGTTTGTTCTGTTTCACCTTTTATTGGTTCAGTTTCTCTTCTGTGTTCTGGATGGATGGATGAATGGTACTATGGATGCTTGGTTTATGGAAGCTGGATGAAGCGATACTATGGAATCTGAACTGAAGTCTTCACAAAATTGATGCGCATGGGTATACTGGTACTTTTTTTATTTGCTCAATAGTTAAATTAGTTTCTTAGGCTTACCTGTTTTTTCTTGAAATGGAGGCAAAAGGTCTGCCTCGTCCAATCTATTATATAATAAAAACACAGGATAACCAACGGTCCAGATTTACCACAGCTAAGTTAAGATATACACACGGTGGAGATCAATCGGTATGCTGCCTAGAGTCCACGTGAAAGAAACTTTAAGATATGCCAAAAGTGGAATCGGTATGCTGGCTAGAGTCCACGTGAAACAAAAAAATCAATCTTTATATATGCGAAGGAGAAAAAAAAGTTTGTACCTAATTTGAATCAAGTCGTACGCTGTCATGAGTACCTAGGGTTAATTTATTCTTTACCATATCTATAAAACCAACGCAAAACTCGAATTCTTTTTCTTTAGAACCCGTACCACAAAAGGCCTCTTCTTGATTCTCTTCTATACATGGTCGTCTCTTCTCAAGCTCTCTTTCGACGTCGCCCAATTGTTGATTCTATATCATGGTACATGCATGCATGTCTGCCATCTCCCTGAGAGCTATGAGTCGTATCATCCTCGAGGGAAACTTCGATGCGGCCGGCCAGCAACAACACCCAGACGTTAACAATGAACCGTGCAGGCGTGCCCATGCCCGGCCGGCAAGGAGCAGACACGGCTTCACTCCGCCGGCGACGACTTGAACAGAAAGTCATCTCTCCTCAAGTTCTCCTTGGACGTTTCGCCATTGTAGATTCTAGATCATGGTACATGTCTGCCATCTCCCTGTGTGGCTATGATTCGTATCATCCTCGAGGGGAAAGGTCAGTGCAGCCGGCCGACAACAACAGGCAGACGCCAACCATGAACCATGCGCAGGACAAGATCGATTAGTACGGAGATGAATTTTCTCTAGATGGAGGTCATCGGCGGTGATCGTGATATTCCGTGAGATAAGGCGATTTCTCCGGCCGCCCGGCTAATCAATGGGCAAAAACGACCACTACGATTGCGTGCACGCCGTTGTCGGCGCCGAAGCCAGTGCCAAGTCCACACGCCCGCTTCTGTCTCGATCTGCTCATATTTCGCTTGGGCGTGCTGTTCCTGGCCGTGGCGCTGAGCTGCTGGATGGCTGCTCACAGCTGTGGAGGTATCAAGGGTTAGCAGACCGATATATGTCAAGCAGATTGTGCCGCCGTCCATCACCCGCGATGTTGCAGGAGCTAGAGATACATGCATGCCGGCGATGTTGCTGATGCCAGAGGATTAATTGTCCGCGAAGAATTTGATTTTCGCAGTAAGAACCAATCCCCTATATGGATGCCTCCAATATAGACGAAACTACTTATGCAAGAAATTAGCACAGGCGGAATCATCATATTTGATCTACGGTATTACGAGCAACGCAAACTTTACTCTTTCCTGTTGATCATTGGTATTTTATACTAGAATTTCTTATCGCTATCTTTGATTGACCATTGGTATGTTATGCTAGGAGTTCATCAGGCTCCACGTGAGTATTGACTAGATGGATTGCCTACGGGTATCCAACACTTTTTAGTACTTGCAGAAAGAGCATGCACCTGCTTCAAACAAATGGATTCACAAGAACATAATAGCAACTCATGGCAAGAGTGAGGTCATGGCTACATACGCATTGCAATCGAGTCCGACCGACATAATCTTTTCCAGGTACACTACACAACGACGTCCATACATCATGTCATGTTTTAATTATGTCATGTCATCCAATACATGCACTAATTTCTGTAGGTTGTTGCACGCCAGGTTTTTCACAAATTCAGGCTTCGCATCAGGTCCCGGTGCATGATTTCAAATTCTCTTAACATCCTGGGTTCACAGCTGAATTCCGCGCGCATATACTATTATGCTTACTGTTGTTCAGGTTCTTTGAACTGAAGCTCTTTGATTATGAAGACAGAGTGTGCACAAATAGATGGCTGCAAAGAAGGACAGAAATTATATTATATATGTGACAAGAGTCCAAGACCCATTCCCTGGTGTTGTTGCATTGTTAATTTTCGTTTTACTGTTCTGGCAAAAAAGGTATATGCACCGAGTTCATATTATGCAGCCCATAAGGTATTGTTCTTGCACTCATCAGGGCATCAGGTACGTGGAAGAGCTCATGCCAGTTGTAACTGAATGTTTTCTTCCATATGATGCATCAACAACTTCCGTTTACCATTTAGTATCCTCTCTCCGCCGAGGAGTGTCATGGCATCCATAGAACATGTCCTTCATAGTTCGTACAAGGAGATTCAGTTAAAGCAGCGGTATGGCTGCTCACCGCTTTCGATGGTTCAGGAACCAGAGATTCATGCATGTCCTAGATTCGGGAGTCTTCGTTGTCCACAAAGAAGTTTGATTTTCACGTTCACAACCAATCACCTGGATGTGTTCATGTTGTTCTTAGGCTTCTAATGTACTTCAAACTACTTATGCAAGAAGTTTGTCCTCAAAAAGTTTGTAGGCAGAAGCATAAGATTTCATTTGCGATATTACGAGCAGCTCGAAAATCACTATTGCTATCTTTAATTGATCATTGGCATGTTATACAAGGATTTGTTGAGG
Source organism: Poa pratensis (assembly GCA_947311845.1). Taxonomy (NCBI): domain Eukaryota; kingdom Viridiplantae; phylum Streptophyta; class Magnoliopsida; order Poales; family Poaceae; genus Poa; species Poa pratensis. The sequence continues at coordinate 72,459,546 of CAMZMU010000042.1, forward strand.
CTCCACGTGATTGTGGATGTCCTCCTCGGATTTCTGCGACATTGCGGGCACCTTATACACCAGTCCGATCGACATCATCTTTCACAGGTATTTTATTCTACAGTTCTGACCATTAATATAAACGTCACATCATGTCATTAGTTAACTTCACAACATACATGGCGGCCACGCTGGCACATACTATCCAGCACCGCTGCTACGACATTGAGGCTGTTTTGACTCTGTAAACTGGATTTGCTTGGCACTTTAATGACGCCTACGAAGCGGGAACAATTGAAAGACGTAGCGCTGATATGAAATTCAAAAATAGCAATGCACCGGAAAGAAATAAAAGTGATGTTGGCGCCACAGTAGTAACTCCGTCTTCTAGGCATCTAGACTTCATAAAATTCGATGACATAAGAGGACAATCTTTTGGTGTCTACTAGATATAACATCTTTCTTCCACAACTTTCCATAATTTCAGTTAAACTGATGGTTTTGAGGATAGTTTGGCATCCTCTTGGAAAACACAGGGGATGTTGATGCGCAGTCCGTGTTACAGTTTTATATTTGTTATGAGATTGTCATGGGAGCTAGATATATTTTATACATAGTGCAAACTACCTGCATTTAAATGTTGAAAGCATCAAATTAAACCTCGAAGGTGCGCGGTTATGGTGTGATGAAGGATGCACCAGTAGCAAAAAAGACTCGCTGATGCATGTAGTGATTTAAGGAACTGTCCGGAAGCAATATATCCCATACATATCCTCTAACATAAAGAAAACATATTTGTTTTGGTAAAATGTTTTCGAAAGAACTTTGGTAGCTGAAACTTTCTGTCTTATCTATTTGGATATCTTTTTCTTGCATAATCACTACAAGTCAAATGTTCATATCCAAACCACATGTCCTATATATATGCGATGGATTTCATCGATTATTTGTCTCCATATAATATAAATATATATATTTGTGAGCACAACCAGCTTTCCCCTTCATATTTTTGCATATCTAGCAGAGGTGCATGGAGAGACATGATTTTTCTACACTGTTTCGTCCTCCATATAATTGATGGAATAATCACTAAACATCACTAAGAGAGACTAGGGAATGAATTTCAACTATCCATGTTTGCTTTATCAAGGGTCGTTGCTTCTGGAACTTCAATAACTTTATTTTTAGTTCATGCTTGATTAGATATAGTAGTTCGCCTCCGATTACTTCAGAACAACCTTTTCCAAAAGAATAGCTTTTGATATTTATCAGAAATAAAAAAAGGACAATCAGACTAAAGGATGCAAGGATATTTCTTCATTCCTCGGCCTCTGCTAGGAACAATACATGCCCACACCTGTGTACTTTTACTTAATATGCACTTCTCACTATCCTACGATTTGCTCCATAAGTTGTTTGCATCGGGTATTATTACTACAAGTTCTTCATTAATTTCGCATGTACCTTTTTTTTTTGAATTTTCAACCACATATATTAGGTTAGCAGGCCGCCTCATTAAAAACCTCTCAGTCCCGTTAGGTACCCTGAGAGGAAAAGAGTGCGTCTGCCTCACAAACATCACAGAATTACATCGTTACAATCAGTCCTCAGACTGTGCTCTAAAAACGGCGGTGGCTCAGCATCCCAGAAGCAATCCCCCTCTTGTATGATAACAAATTTTGCACAAGAGTGGGCTGCCTGGTTAGCCTCGCGACGCGCAAAACAAATGCTAAAGGACTGAAAAGAAGACCCTAGCTCATTGATCTCATCTAACACTGATTATGCACCACCAAAAGTCGCGAGAAAAGGAGACAGTTAGATGATAGCAAGCCGGACTACTACGACGGCACATATAGCAGCACTGCATTAGATTTGCCAACATGCGACGATATCACGGTATCAATTAATTGGGATATGATTATTTTTCGATCATACCATTGAGGTCCAATCCATATTCTAGAAATAATGTCCTTACGTACAGATCCTCAGTTCATCAGGGCGAGTCAAAAATGGTCTCTTCTTCAGCCAACACATACAAAAGAAACTGAGCGAGCTGACCATAAGATGACAAACATCCAACATTATGTGAATGCAGCGAGGATATTTGGTTTGATGAATTCGTCTATTGTTAAGCTGCTAAGTTTTTTTCTTTTTCCTGGCTGTGAAGGTCTGTAAAGTCACCGCTACTACAGATGAAGATTAAATAGAGTTCACTATATGTATTTGGCAATTATAAAGGTGTACAGACTGCAAATATCGCTTGGCAAATGTTGAGATTACAATTATTGTGTGTATGGTACAACGGTAAAGGTGAAAAGATCAACATATAATTTTGTAAGTTGCTATACTGAATTTGCTAAGGATCGCTGCTCTACAAGAATAGTTAGAGAAAGAGCAATAATGCTCAGGTATGACAGTGTAGTTGCATTTCCAAGTCATATTACCGTCTTCCAAATTATTTATTTTTAATCTGAAGATGTTATTGGATTTCTCACCAAGATTAAGCCAATAAATTCTAGGGTAGCACTGCTGAACCACCCACAAATTTTAGATGTACGCGAGAGAAAAAACAAATACCAAGTAAGTATACATTGAGAGCTCAATTTCTACTTCAAAACTATCAAATAAATATAGAAATTATATTAAGATGAGCATACATATATAGAAGCATATAGAGACACGCTGTTATAGTGGTAAAATAAGGCATCTAAAATATGATACAGGATGAGTCACGGAGAAGAGTAACACAGTTGTAAGTACGGGCCATCATTGTTGATCTCCTTAAATACCTATTGGTGCAAATACATGCATCAAAGGCGGAGTAGCGTTGAAGATCAAGTCGGAGGTAGTATAACAGTGTATGGTTTTTGCATGCCGGAATGATATCTCAATACGAAATGCTATCAAATTCAAAAATCTAATCTATAGACTAAATAGATATATTTTGCTAATAATATCATATTTCTGATGATTATCAATTCGTATTATTTTGAGAAGTAATAAAATATATGATTAATATTTTAAGATATGGTCAAATAACTACTGCATATGAAACATGAATATACGTAAATACCAAGTCTAGCCGCGCAAATGCGCGGGCCACCCCTGCTAGTAATTAAGAAGATAGTTGCCCAGTTAATTTTCAAAAAACCTGTCTGAAATGACACCAAGCCACAACACAGCTGAAAAAAATGAACTATTCCTAAATCCCATGACCACAAGTCGGTCGGACAAACGCTCGAAAATACACGACCTCTACAAACCTTGGACACTAAGGTGTGAACTACTCAATGTGCCTCTACAAACCTTGACACTAGGCTGTGAACTACTCAATGTGCCGCGGAGAAAAATTCCACAACTAAGATGACAAGATGAGAGACTGAAAATCGGTCATCACCGAGCCACATACGTCTTTACTGTAGCACCACTCTTCTTGTTTTTGCTCTTGAATAAATTCTCCTTCAAGATGCTCGCTCTCACCTTCTTATTATTGATCTTGGATGTGTTCACTTTTAGAAGGCAACAAATAGTCCTGGTAGATCCAAGGATGGTATCGAGTAATGCCTCATTTCTTTGTGGCAAAAAGTAATGCAGATTTTTGGTAGGCTCTTTGTTTCTCCCATAAAGAAAATCTTTCTAGAATTTGTTGTTTGTCTGTTGTATAGCAACCAGCTCAATGATGTGTTCTATTTCCAAATTACTCCCTCCGTCCTAGTTTGTAGGGCACAATCTCAAAATCAATTTGTCCCAAAACCTCCAATCAACTATCACCTTGGGTCAAGAGATTTGCAAATTGAGCCTTACAAACTAGGATGGGGGGAGTAACCCGGCGATTAGGGAGACAGCCTGCCTCTCTCGCCATCCCTCCTCTCCCCCAACCTCCCGCCATTGTCGAAGGAAGTCGGCGGGATGCAGTTGACGGGCATTCATCCCTTGCCTCTTTTTTTTTGTGGAGGGGGACTTCCGGTTGGAGGGCGTAGGTCGGCCTTGGATGGGGGATGTGGTACAGGGAGATTAGTCATTGAGGCGGCGTCCCCGGGACGATGGTGGCTGGGTGGACGCGGCTGCGAGGGCAAACTTGCGAGCCCGACGGCGGCACCGATCGTGTCGCGATCTAGTTCTTCGGGCCATAGGGCCTTCCGTGTTGGGATTGCAGCGAGGATGTGGCGATTGCCGGCGGTTGGTACCGCCTTGCAGTGTAGCTGCCGGTTTAGTCGGCTCTCCATTGTCATTGTCATGTGGATGACGCGATGGCCAGATCTTCAATTTCGTGATGGTCTCCAGTTTCATTTGTCGCGGTCGATGTTGATTTGGGACGATATCTTCTATATTCATGGAGTTTTGAGGTCGGTGGTGGTATGGGACGCCCCCCTCCACTTATAGATCGGGTTCGATTTCGACTCAGTAGGTGCTCGGTGGCTATGAACGACGTATCACGGGGAGCTGTCAAGTCATCTCTGATCCTGGTAGATGCCCTGCACGACGTCTCCTTCACGATATTAAGTCACGTCTTGTTACTCGATCAAAGGTGGTGCAACAATGGTCGTAGGCATGGCGGTATGTGACGTTATAGATTTTAGTTTCTTATCCAGCAGCATCAGGTTAGCGAGGAGTCGTCGACATGACAAGTAATGATGGTACAAGCGTCAACGTCGAGTCGAGTCTGGACATTTCGTTGGAAAACTTGGTGATCTAGCAATGTTGAGGCGCGCTTGCACCTGCTCTTATTGAGGATGGTGGGTCGAGTATCGTCTTTGGGGATGACAATCCCAAGATCAACCCACCATCATCGGCACATGCGGCTATTCATTTTTAAAGGCTTTACACAAAAGTTGTGCATTTTTGTTTTGTCTTTACCATATAATTAGTGGTAAATGTGAAATTTCCGTCGTAAGGCATGAGGCCTCGGCTTGTTTTTATTTGGTTACGTCTTGCGCTTTTAATATGATCTTACACGACTTTTAATAATATATGGTTGCGTGTTTGAAAAAAAAAGAATGGCTATGTCTTAGTTGACTAATTTTTGCTTAGGTCTCGGTCAGCTCAAAAAAGTGTAACTACAATTTGAAGAAAAGTGCAACTCATTCCATTTGTAATTTTCTGATCAGATGTGGGGGGTTATGCCTAATAGTTGTATTTTATTTCCGACAAGTAACTGAAACGAAAAATGCTTTACCATGAATGGACCGTGTACCCAAACCTCACATAAGAGCGAAGTTCTACCTCCATTTGATCCTCTACCGGCTCTAGTGGTTATATGCAGAAATTTGAGAAAAAAAATTGGTACCCTAAACTTACGTGCTTGATTTGTATCGGAAAGTGCTACCTAAGAGCATCTCTAATAGATGCCCTATTTTAGCATTCATGTCCTTAAAACCGTTTTTAGGATACTAGAGGGCAAAAACGGCTCTCCAACAGGTGCCCTATGTGATGCTCTAAAATAGGGCTCCCTAAATTTTGATCCTCTCTGTCCAAGGGCCACGTGGGGCTGTGCCCCATCCTATCATTTTCACCGCGCGCGGCCAACCGCCATACTAAAACCCGTCCCTCCCCGCGCCTTGATCGTTCCTCTCCTGATTCGCCCGCTGCCAAAAGACTTCGCCGCCCCTCCGCAACCTCGTCCCCGCTGCCAAATCAGCCGAGATGGCCTTGGACGCGCCACCGCCGCCGTGAATCGGGACGGCAGCACCACCGCTATCGTGAATCAGGATGACAGCACCGTCGTTGTCGGCCTCGATTTGGTCTCCTCCATCGCAAGCGAGGGCCAGGAACGCCGCATACAGGGCTTCCTCCTCTTCCTGTCGCTTCTCCGCCGCCTCCTGCTCGTCCCGCCCCATCTCCGCCGCTGAGCTACTGCGCACGCCGCCGAGCTTCCCCTCGGCCTCCTCGACGACCAGCTGCCCACTTCTCCGTGACCCACGCCATGCCTCGACCGTGACCACCTCCTGCCACCGGCTCCGGCTCGGCTAGTAGTTGGAGGTGAGTTTTAGTTTGTGCCAAATTGTAGTGCCAATTTAGAAGTAGATGGTAATTTTAGTTTGTGCATTTGTAGATGATATAGTTTGACTACACCACGTCCGATGAGGAGTTCGACGCCCAAGGGGAGGAGGACATTGCTATGCTCTTGATGGTGGACAAGAACAATAAGCCGAAGAAGCCAAAGCACGTAGGTTCGATTCTGGGCCAAGAGTTCATTCTGAGGTAACGGTAAGAAGCACATGCCAAGCTCATGGCCAACTACTTTATGTATGTTCATTGGTGTGTTGCTTGATGAACTATTTGATCAACTATATGATGAACCATTTGTATTGTGTTGTAATAATGAAGTACTATTTAAGTTTTATTTTCTTGATTTTTTTTGGATCATCTATCATTTATTTGTCTGATATGTGTATGTAAAATGTGCAAAAAGATAGAGTGAGTGGCACGCGGTGTCCTCTTTTAGGGCATCTGCTGGAGCAGCCGTCCATATTATAGGGCATATGGAAAAAAAAATTGGTGTCCTAAAACAATAAAATAGGTGCCCTCTAACAAAAGTGGTGCCCTTATAGGGCATCTGTTACAGATGCTAAACATTACTCCTACAATGGAAGTTTTTTTTTAACTTGACAATAGAACGAGGTTGACAAAAAGGTGTAAGGGATGCTCTGTAAAATTAGAGGGATCTGTTCATGCGATCTAGATTTGGTTAAGGACCTTCTAATAAAAAGCCAGCACCAATCTCGAAGCAGACGGTCCAGAATGGACAGGTGTAGATAAGACAGGTAATCCCACGTATGTGTGGGATGTTTTTTTCGTAAATCCTGCGCCAGCAATACAGCAATAGCTGTGCTCTCCTGCACAGTTACTCGTCCTCCTTCCTCTGGGTGAGCGCAGCAACATGGCGAATCATGTTTGCCATATCCATCTCCGACGATCCTCCTGACGCCATCGCGTTCCTCGCCTTCGCGGCGAGCTTCATGGCTCTCGAGCGTATCGCCGCCCCCTCATCCATTAGCTCGATCACCACTTTCTTCACGTCCTCCCTCCCGACCTGCACTTTCGACACCTCGGGATCCATGACCAGGTGCATTAGCGGCGCCTTGATGCCGGCACGGACGCCTACGCCTAGAACGTCCACGACCAGTGCCTCGTTCAGGAACTGGTCGGCAAAGTGCGGCCAGGTGAGGAGCGGCACGCCGTGCGAGAGGGATTCCAGCGTCGAGTTCCAGCCGCAGTGCGTAAGGAAGCCTCCGACCGCAGGGTGCGACAGGATGGTCATCTGCGGCGCCCACCCGCGGATGACAAGGCCTCGGCCCGCCACACGAGCGTCGAAGCCGGAGTCGAGGCCGTCGGTCTCCTTCGCCACCCAGATGAACGGCCGGTTCGAAGCCTCCAGGCCAGCGGCAAGCTCGGTGACCTGCGGCGGCAACAACCGGGCGATGCTTCCAAAGCTAACGTAGAGCACCGAGTGCTCTGGTTTCGCGTCGAGCCACGAGACAACATGGCCGCCGTCGATGGCTGCGTTATTGCCTCTCCCGGCCAGCGTCTCGGGGTCGGAGTCTAGGAGGCAGAGCGGCCCGACGGTCCAGACCTTCTTGCGGAGCGCCTCGCCGTACCGCTCGATGAAGGCTCCCCCAAGGCCGCGCACGTGTTGAAGACCAGGCCGTCGGCGCTGGCCTCGGCGTCGAGCGTGTCGCGCCTGTACCTCTCGAGCCCCGGTAACTGGAAGAACCCGAGCGACGTCGCTTTATTCACCACGGCTCGCACGGGGAAGTCCGGCACCTCGAACGGCTCGAGGAAGTCGGCGACGCGGTCATGCACGCCATGCTTGTCCACGTTATGCCACGCCAGAAGGGAGAACGCCGAAGGGCAGTGGAAGACAAGCCGAGGAATGCCGAGCCGCCGCGCGACGTTGGCCGTCCACGGGCTGCATGAGTCGGCGACGAGGCAGTCCGGCAACCGCGGCAGCGCCCGGAGGTACGACTCGAGCGGTCCGGCCAGCAGCCAGACGGCCTCGTAGAAAAGCTTGAAATGGGAGAAGTCCTTGATCATGTCGATGCTCTCACAGCCCTCGGGCAACCCCAGAGTAGGCCCCGGGAACTCGAGTTCGGCGAAGTCGACTGCGAGCCCCGCGCGGCAGGCGTGCTCCAGGACGGCCCTGCTGCGCGCGGCGTGGAGGGGGGTCAGCACGACGGTGACGCGCGCGCCGCCGCGGCCGGCGACGAGGCGCGCCATGTCCATCATGGGGATCACGTGGCCTTGGGCAAGGAGCGGCACCAGCACGAAGTGAAGCAGCGGCGCCATGGTCCCTGTGCTGCTGGAAGACATGGTGCGTGTCCTTCCGAGGGTGCAGTGAGAATGGCAAACGAACATCTCCATCGAGGTGGATGTATACCTCGGCAACAGCAAGACAAGATCACACGGCGATGGGGACGTCCAGCATCAGTGCAACAAGAGTTCGAAACGGGTTCGATGCCAAGCATGGGTGGACACTGAAAGTCCATAAAGTTATCCGTCTTTCTGTTGGAAACGGCTCCGATGCCAATCAGGTCTCCGACGAGCGACGTTCGTGGATCCTAGCCGCGCAGGACACCAAGATGGCACCACTCACTACTGCTCAGCTTCTGTCTGTCCGTCATTCGTTCGGTACAATTCAGCATCTGGTATGTTCAGACTGAAAGCGATAACGGCGATGGTTGTCAGCATGCGAAGGACATAAGCACCTGATTAAATTGTGGATTTTTTTTTTTTTGAAAGGGTGACGATCATATTCTCAACCTTCGGCATCTCTCTGTCCATGAACATCCAACTGACCTCAAAGTAGCATTCAAGAGAAAAATTTCTCCAATACTAGTACTCCCTCCGATCCATATTAGTGGGCATAGCTTTGTCTAAATTCATATGCATCTAGTTAAGTATTTAGACTAGATACATGTGTATCTAGACAAAGTTGTGCCCACTAATATGGATCGGAGGTAGTATTTTCGATTGGAAAGATCACGGAGCTCTGACATGCAAATGATCTTCTTCCTTGGGTCAAATCAATTATGGATTTGAATGCATCGAATTTGAATGGAAATGAGCACCTGCGTAAATTATGGATTTCTTTTCAAAGGGAGTGACGATCATATTCTCAACCTTCAGCATCTCTCTGTCCATGAATCATCCAACTAACTGCAAAGTACTAGCATTCAAGAGAAAACTGTCTGCAATGTTCTTTTATTGGAAAAAGATCATGGAGCTCTTACATGCAAAAGATCTTCTTCCATGGGTCATGTCAAAAAACATCAACTCCCAGGCTCTTATCTTGACCAACGTACAAGTTCGGTTGGTATGATTCCAAATCAAAGTCCAAACATCAAAAGAATGATCGATAAAGTTCTTGTCACAATTTCTCTGCTTTGAAAACATGTCACTCTTTTGTACACATTCTTTGGACAAGTTATCCAAGTTTCTCCCGATCGCTCGGGTCAGGGCTATACATAACCAATTACCAAGTGTTTTTCATTGACCTATGAGCTGACAATGACATGTATCATCCGCAAAAAGGCTTGTGCAAAAGTCTACGTACGTGACCCCTTCGTATGTGCAAAAGCGTGTGTGTCCATGTTTTCCTAAGATTGCTCAGTTGCCCACCTGCTAATCAAGAACTTTTCAAAGGCTGAGGTTAATAAATTAAAACATTTTATATGCTGAAACCTCTTCTTCACAAAATGCTTGTAGTTTGCGAGCCCCAGCAACTTAAAACTCTTTGAAGGAACTCAAAATGTAACAGGATCATATAATACTACCTTCTTAGCCTTTTGGGAAATACTGTAATACAGTCGGCTGATAGAACGATTCCATTCCGGGTCGCACTGGCAAATAACATACACAGATACAGATGCAACCATGACCTTGTCCCAGCCATTCGAAGCCCAGGCCCTCAACCGAGGGTCCTCCACCCCGTGCATCCTCCGGCTCCGTCTCTTGCCGTTCGCTGGAGCCAGCGCCAACTGGAATGCCGCCATGGAAGATAAAACTTGATGAAATGTTTTCTTTTATTGATAACTATTACAAATCTGCTATATTTGTTAAAGATAAAGCTGATGAATTCTCTGTCAACACTGAGCTAATTAAAATTGCTGAAGAGAATAAATTCTATGGTAAAGAAGAAGAATATCTCATTGAACATCTAGCTAATCTAATGAATGTGGCTACTTTATTTGGCAATGATGAAATTAAACAACAATACAAGTTTCTTAAGCTAATTCCTTTTATTCCTTTTATAATGGGATAACAGAAAATCAAGATCACATTTTTAGGAAAAAGGCATTATTGGAAACTAAATAATTATTGGATCTCCTTATTTAGAATCATCAAGATAGTAATGTTGAAGAAGAGGCAATATATGCTTCATTGATCTTCGTACATCAACATAGTTGCATAATAGATCAATAGTCATGACTCATGAGTTCTATAAAAAGGTGTAGATACATACCGAGTTTTTATATAACACAATTTACAAGCATATACATATGGACATATATACAACACTATAAGAAGAGACATGCATTTATTCAATTTTGTGTATGTGTGTGAATATGTGGCATATTGTAGTCGAACTAAGCTGTGGGGTAGGAGGGCTCCATGGCAAGGCCGCACATGCCTTTCTTGTCAGTAATGTCCTTCTCCATCCTTAAAAACCATTCTCGCCCCAAGTTGTGCCCCAAGAATTCTTTAGCAACCAGTACTTTGTACCGTCACTCGTAGTTCCATAACCGATTGCTGCAATCCCATGATCTAAATCAGTACCGCATGAACCGGTCATCACGCCACCGGAGTAGAATTGGAATGTCATGTCGCCTCCGTCCACGGCTACTGACACGGGTTGACTTGCCACTGCCTTCATGAGGGCACCCTCATTATTGGTAGGCACATCCTCATAGCTCTTAATTGTTGCAGCACTGCTAGATCCACTTTTGCACTTGCCGTCTGCTGCAGAATATGGATAGCTGGACTCCTTAGTGAGGCCTCCATTCTTGATAATGAACTTGAATGCATCGTCCATGAGACCACCCTCGCAGCCCTGGTCCTCGCCGTGGACATCACAATCCACCAATTCTTGCTCCGAGAGCGAGATAAGATTGCCAGTACTTATCTTGACAATGCCCTCTATTGCAGCAACAGCAGAAAACGCCCAGCAACAACCTGCAAATGATTTTGTTGCAATATATGCAATTATACACAACATACTGATGTAGAAGATTCACATGTAAGTAATTCATTTGTGCACTGAATGTACTTACCACACTGGCCTTGATCTTTGACGGGAGTAACCGCACCCTTTATCCTCCAGTCAACCTTTGCTGGGAGTGCATCAAGACTCATATTTTCATACCTGAACCCTGTAGAAACCTTCAGCTTGTTTGGAATAAACCCCTTGTTAGTCTTGGTTGCCCGAAACTCATCATTGCTAATGTCCGCAAATTGGTTGATGTTGAGACAGAACTTGTGCCCCCCGGCATTGAACGACTCGATGAATCGAGCATTAGCCTTGAATATCTCGAACCTCTGCGCCTTCTCGGCAGCATCCTTGTACACGCGACCGTACTGCGCCATCCAACTCTCGTGCCTTGCGACCATGGACAAGTCATCGTTCAGCTCTCGAGCTGTGAGGACAGAACTAAAGAAGCAGAGACAGCCGAGAATGGCAAGGAGCAAAGCCCTCAGGATTGCCATGATCAAGCCGTCTTCTGAATTGCTTACCACTCAGCAGTAGTGAGTACGTTTTGGTTTGCATTGTACAAAACTAGGTGACATATATAGTACTCACAGGTGCTTTATTTGTTTAAGTAGGAGATAGTTACGCTGCGTGCACGAAGATCTACTGTGTGAAAATCAGCTAGCTCCTGCGTAGCCGTGAAGGAGTACTTCATCTCATGCGTTGAACAGAATTAGTTATTGTGCATGAGACGTACAATTGCTGTAACTGTGAGAACGACCCCTGTTAATGGAGGAGTTCACATCTTCGGCATCTCCATCATATGACAGGGCTACAACGGAGTTTCCAAGGAAACCACAGCTGCTTGTTTGAAATTAATTTGCACAAAAAGTTGCCCCCTGTTGTATATTCGATACAGATAGGAATTAAGATGGACTCGAGTGGGAGACACCCACACACTTGCTCAGGTTTATCTAATTTGTGGTATATATAAAATGACACTAAAATTGATCATTACATAGGATTAGATGGTGATTCATGAGAATAAGACTAGTTTATCTGAAGACGAAACAATAGGCACCAACTACCTAGATGAAACTCGACTCGACGCAGAATATATTTTGCCACTCCATCCTCATGATTAACATGGTTCATCTCCTTGCCAAAGTTGGTGTCATGGTGAGCTTCATTACCACCCAAGCTAAATGACTTGCGGATGAAATCCAGATGTATCATTGTTTTAGTTGTATCATTCATGAACAAAAGATATTTGAGGATGTTACAGAGGAAATGAGCTGGATGTCCTCCTTGCCTCCTCGATCACCTTGTGGTATCAAAAGCGAGCTAAAAGTTAAAATTAATTGGTGAAGATGCAAATGCAGACGAGAGAAGCATGGAGCTAAGGAACAAATGTAACAGGAAAGAAATGCTGCAGATGAAGGGCCATTACACAACAATGTAAAGGCACCTGATTAAGTATGTTTCGACCCGAGACATATCAAGGGAAATTCAGTGATGTGCCTTTTGATACCACTTTTTTCTTCTCATGAGCCGATCATATTACTTACTATATTGTTGCATATCCAACTTGGTTCATTTCTTTGTAACATAACATACTGTACTCCGATATTGTTTCATATGTCATTCTTTAGTTGAGAGTATTAGATGATGCTATTATTTCTGTAAATACTAGCATCATGTCGGATATTGTACTGCATGTTTAGCAGTTCAAAAGCTTAAAAAAACACCGACAAAAATGGGTGGTATGTCAGTCCCAAATCAAGGTTTAATATCCAATAACCAAATATAGAAAACCTGAAAACTAAAAATATATTACCTGGTTTAGCTAAGCCCTAGAACACTGATGTGCTCTGCGCATTTGTGCAGATCGTTTAGAACACCCCGATCGGCACCATTTTTTACCAGAAAAAGCAGATCTAGTGTCAGAACCTCCGTCCTGAAAGACATGCACTAAACAGATCATATGAGATTATCGGATAACCTTGAAATTTCATAATATTTCAGCAACAATCCTGTATGGATGCTCATGAAAATATACTTAAAATCATGAACTTTACTTAATATTCTAATATAACAGTATGAATTGTTCGAAATATCCTGAAATCAAAGTTCACATGAAGGGCCACTACAAAACAATTTAAAGGCACCTGCTTGAGTATGTTTTGACCAAAGACATAAGAAAATTCAGTGATGTGCCTTTTAATACCGCCTTCTTATCATGATCCGATCATATTACTTACTACAAGTATAGTTTCATACCCAACTTGGTTCATTTCTTTGTAACATAACCTATTGTACTCCGATAGTGTTTGCCACTCTTCAGTTGAGAGTATTAGTAGGATCCTAGTATTCTTTTGACTCTAATATTGCATCATGTCGGATATCTTACTGCCTGTCAGTTCAAAGCTAAAAAAAGACACTGAAAACAATATGTGGCATGTCACTCCAAAATCAAGGTCTAATATCAAATATAGAAAACCTGAAAAACTGCAAACATATTACCTGGTTTAGCTAAGAACTAGAACACTGATGAGCTATATGCATTTGTGCAGATCGTTTAGCCGCTCCAACTATCTGGCACCATTTTTACCAGAAAATGCAAATCTAATGTCAGAACCTCCGTCCTGAAAGCATGGCTAAAACAGATCATATGAGATTATCTGATGACCTTGAAAGTTCATAATATTTCAGCAACAATCATGTATGGGATGCTCATGAAAATATACTTTAAATCACGAAGATTTACTTAATATCCTAATATAACAGTATGAACTGTTGAATGAACGAAATATCCTGAAATAAACTAAACATGTGTAACAGTAACCTATCGAGAAAAGAATGGATCAATTTGGATCTTGGAAATTCCAGATGACTTCACCATGTATGTAGGAAACTCAACCTTATCTGTCAAATGGCAAATTGAGTGATTGTTTGGGTTGTGAACCAACATCTTAGATATATCTTGATTATACAGATGGTAATGTCAAATGAAAAAATGAGTGCATGAATAACCATAGTCTTCTTGTGCAATTAATATCAATATATAATTTCTGCAACTCCATGTAGCACAAGTGCAGGCTAAGTAGATATAAGCCAGTGTTCCATTATCGACTAAACCACTACCAAGTACATGAAAACAACTAGGAGTTTCTCACATAATCTGTAATTTACGAATCATAGAGTTATTTTGTGGTAGATGCAAGATAGCCTCTTCCTCGTTCCCATTTGCTTCTACTAGTCCAAACCACTAGCACAAACAACACTTGCAGCACTTGAAACAAAAGAAAAATGATCAACTGACAACTGTACGTACATGTGCAATGTTGATGCAGTTTCAGATTTGAGCACACACTAACCTGTGGATTCCTCCATTGGTGAGACAACCCCTGGCCGTGTAAGTAAACCCTTGCACATGCTCTCCTCTGTTAAGAACGGCTAGTTCGTGCTGGAGACGGCTGGGGCTACGCTGACCATGGTGAAGTTGTCTGCCTGACCCACCCATGTTAAACCAGCCTGCCCCTGTGTCCACCAATCATCCAGAACACATCGATAATGGCGTCACGTCTCCCATTTTCACAGAAATCCACTCAAACAACTCGTGATCCAGCAGTTGCCGCATAAACATTACCAGTTCTGCATTTGCACGACGGTCATGTCTTTCTTTCATGGCACTGTGGTTTTGTTGCAGCGCACGAGCAAAAATGGACTGACCAAGTGAAACGGAGAGTCGAGCCCGCCGTTTACAACCTTGCCGAAGATGGCACAGCGTCTGCCAGCAGAACGGTCTGGCCATGGCTGGGCAAGGACGGGCGTGGCACCAGACTGACGGTTCTCTCGCTTAGTACAGACGCAACCCGTCAAGGCCCACCAAGGCACTGTAAGGGGCAGGCAGCCATGGCCGACCGGGCTCCGGCGCCAGGGACCTCGGTGGGGAATTGTTCCGAACAGGGCGCCGGCACGCATCCAACGGACGCGCTCGCGAGGAGCACGGCGGCCAGTTTACGTGGCCAATGATTGCTCCGGCGATGCAACCAGATGCGATCTTTGGCGAATCTTGTGGCCACCACCGCAACAGCAAGCGGCTCTCTGGAGGCAGCCGCCGGCCGAGCTGCGGTTGTGATGCAGCCACAGCTACAGAGAGGAGCAGGGCCGGACAGGGATGCGACAGGGGACAGGGATGGATGCAGATTGCTGCAATGCAACTACAGGCTACATGGGATGCAGCTTTTGAACCTGCAGAAGGGGACCTCACTTCCTACTTCATTTTATTTCCATGGTCTGTAGTCGTTTTTTCAGTTGTGGCTTCTTCTCTGATGTTTGCTCGTAATAATGTTTATCTCGTGCACATAGAGATCAGTAGACAACAGGGGACATACATCTACGAAAAACTAATCGACGAGTAGTGAGTAGAACCAAGGAAAAAAATAGCGCACTATATCAAAATAGCGTCGGCCTTAAAATATGCTATTACCGTGTTATATCACGTTATAGCATGCTATCAGCAAGACATTGTACATTGATTGATTTAACGAGACAATTATTAAAACGCTACAACGTGCTATTAGTGCCACTATAGCGCGCTATTTTTTTTCCATGAGTAGAACGCAATCGTACAAGACTCCATCATGCACCTGACGTCTCAAGCCCCATCAACACGGCTATCAGCCTATTAGAAATGTCAAAAGATGTCATTTTCATGAAAAAGAAACATAATGCACTTTCATTAATGTGGAATAGACGGAAAAAATAAATTAGTCGACTCAGTTTAGCATTGTCAATTTATTCATAACATCTCTTTTCCTCTTCGAAACAAAGTTGGAGCGAATGTTATAGATGAATGCTTTCGAGGCGGTCGTGTTTCATACCATCGGTAAGGGTGTCTGTAACGGTTTTATGTTGGTTTCCTCTAACTAACCAGTCAACTCTATCCTACTTTTTAAAATAAAATGAGGCAATATTGCTTGTTATTGTTCAAAATAATATTCTTCACTATGCTTTTCGTTTTGGATACCGGTTGAAGCACTAGGATCCAAGAACTATTCTAATGGCAAATCAGCTGTCACTTTGGTGCCAGTCTTTTCCAGGCATGAGCAAGCCGCAGCATCTGGTGTCAAAAGCAAAGGCGCGAGGAGCCAACAGGAGCCAAAATCTTGGAGGAACCTGCCCAGATTTTACCGAGAAAGGCGCTCCACTTTTGGTCCCTCTTCTTCGTCGCCTTTTGGTAGCAATATTCATCCTGGGCTCTGGCCCAGCTAGGCACTGTTGCCAGTCGATATGCCACACATACATACACATACTTTCCTAAAAAAAAACATATACACACATACATACATATACATACATACATCCATGTACATTATCTCTGCAGCAGATGCAGGGATTGGATCTACACGACTACACCCGAATCCATTGCAGGGAATTAACATAGGAAAGATTGTGTGGCACCAGAACGCAGTGTAGTTTGAGAAATTCAGACTGCGGTGTTAGTTTGAGAATTGCAATTTTAATGCTGTTCTAGGAATCTGTAAATAACACTCTTTTTTATCTAATCGGTTGGCAAATTGACTACTTAATCTCAGAATATTAACAGACGAAAACCTGTGCATTGCAGCTATTTTTTCGTGTACGATGGCTTCGAGTCGAACGAGGTTCAGTTCAAGGGATCTTTCCATTGATCTTGCATCATCCAACGTATTGAATACATCGAAGAAAACATTCGACAGATGTCTGCAACGTTGTAAATGGCCTTGCAGTTACCACGTCTCTAACTAAGTGCGTTGTGCACGTGAAGCACATGCTTAGATCAATTCGAGTTGGCTAACTAACAAGCTATAGAGGACAAGTGATACCTTTAATCGAAAAATGGGAACACCACCAGAACACTGACCAGTACTCCAGTACCGAGTACCAGCAGCGACGACTTCGTCAGTGGATCAGTACCTCGGCTACTGTAGAGTATGGAGATCGTCATTTAGTTTTTCTCCTCGGTTCTTGCTATTTTTTATCACCCTAAATTTTTAATAAGCTTGAATTCTAGTTCTAGGTCTAGTATATAGTAGTACTATAAGTCTATAAAATAATATTTTGTCAGGGATTTTGCCACAAACTTTAATTGTTCTTTTTTCAGAATGATGCTAGCTTTTATCGTACCAGAAATAATGGATGTATATTATAAACAAATCATTCTGATATCTCATTGGCACGTAATGTCCCAGCATGATGATACAAATATCAAGAGTTGGCATCCAGTCTCTACATAACAAGATGCAGACACCCCGATACAAAAGTATCGTAATTGTGAGAATACAAGAGTTTGGACCGCTTGGAATTTCTATGGAAGTATCCGAGGCATAAGGCCTCGTTTCCTCTATAGTTGGTACTAGTTAGTTGTGCGTTGTCACCTTGTTTGGTGCCTTCAGTCTATATGTTTGTTGTACGCTTTTTTTGCTGGTCTTGGTTGAATAAATAAAATAAATGAGACCGTATGCATCTTTTCGATGCTCAGTCCGGGGTACCCCATTTTGAAAATATGTAGGCGTCGTAACAAATTATCCAAAATATTTAAAATGTGATGTGGGGTAGGTCCCGATCTCACGCATTTGGGCGGAGGAAACGATGAACAAGACGAGGGAAAAGCACAAAAAGGGTAACTAGCAAAGCAAATCCGGACAAAATCAATCGGTAACAAGTCCCCGTGGGCAGCCCCTGATTCTCCTTCTCCAAATACACCTTACTCTTAAGATTGTTTCGCTCACCGGTCAATCCTACCGGTCCAATCACCACAAGAGGAATGATTGGCAAGTAATCGCAACTATAAGGAGGAGTCTTGGAATCCACTAGAGGGATCTTCTCCACAAGGGGAGGCCTTGGTTCATCTTCACATGGGGAGGCCTTGATTCATCTCCTAAGAGGCAACACCAACATGGGTGAAAAAGGAGCAAAGCTCAACTCAAGTCTAATCTCAGTCTAACCCTAGATTTGAGGTGGGAGGCACCTATTTATAGTCTAGATGCGAAAAGGTAGATGAGTGGCTAGGATTACATGGCTCAAGGGCCATTTCAGCACACAGGCTCGCGCAGCGCCGGTAGTACCGGCGAACTGGCCGGTAGTACCGGCCGACTCCAGGGACAGACGCGCAGGGCCGGTAGTACCGGCGATTTCACCCCGGTAGTTCCGGTTCTTGTGCAGGTCCGGTAGTACCGGTGAAATAACCGGTAGTACCGGCGGACTCCAGGAGCTTCGGGTCTTCAGCGGTAGTTGCACCGGTAGTACCGGTGGACGGGCGGCGGTAGTACCGGCGGTCGGCAGCGGTTGTACCGGGACCTGGGATTTCTTGCTCTTCTTCTTCATTCTCTTGGCTCAACCCTTGTCCATCTCCATTACTTGGTGGTGTATCTTCATGAGGCTTGTACCTTAGCACACACAAGGTATCCGAATGAAATAGCAAACCATTCAAAGGAGTGTCAAGATCACACATAGATAGGAGTGAATTCACCTTAGCATGGATGGCTTTGACTCTTGCTCTTGTCATTGGACTGTTTGTTGTAGGAGCCATTGGTTGGGCTACATCATCTCCCCCCATTGAAAAAGAGTCGTCCTCGACTCTTGGTCATCCTCATCACTTGATGTCCCAAGGTATGGCGATAGGTCGGTGACGTTGAAGGTGTCATGGACCAAGTACTTGGAGTTGGAGATGTCGATCTTGTAAGCATTGTTGTTGATGCGCTTGAGAACCTTGAAAGGTCCGTCTCCTCGAGGTTGAAGCTTGGACTTTCTTGCATCTGGGAAGCGCTCTTTTCGCAAGTGTAGCCAAACAAGGTCTCCTTCTTCAAAGATCATGGCGTGCTTGTGCTTGTTCATCTTCATAGCATGATCTTCATTGTGCTTCTCTAGCGTGGTTCTTGTGTCTTCATGTAGCTTTTTCATGTAAGCGGCGCGCTTGTCGAAGTCCATGTTAACTTCTTCACGGAGTGGAAGAGGTAGCATGTCCAATGCGGTGTAGGGGTTGGATCCATAGACGATCTCGAATAGGCTTCTCTTTGTTGCTCGGTGTAGTGCTCGATTGTAGGCGAACTCGGCGTGTGGGATGCACTCTTCCCAATTCTTCAAATTTGGCTTGATCAACACACGGAGGAGTGTAGAGAGGCTTCGATTCACCACTTCGGTTTGGCCATTGGTTTGAGGGTGGTATGCGGTGGAGAATAGTTGCTTGATTCCCAGCTTGGTCATTAAAGTCTTCCAAAAGTAGCTCACAAACTTGACGTCTCGATCCGACACAATGGTCTTGGGCACTCCATGAAGACGGACGATTTCCCTGAAAAACAAAGTGGTAATATGTGAAGCATCGTCGGTCTTATTGCATGGTATGAAGTGTGCCATCTTAGAGAAACGATCAATGACGACAAATATGGAATCTTTGTTTGTTTTAGTGTGTGGAAGGCCTAAGACGAAATCCATAGCAATGTCGGACCATGGCTTATGCGGTATGGGCAAAGGAGTATACAAGCCATGAGAGTAGACTTAGCTTTGAGGCATGTTGAACATCGTCGAACTAGGCGTTACACATCACGCTTCATTCTTGGCCAATAGTAGTTTGTGGCGAGCATGTCGTAGGTCTTGTCGCGTCCAAAGTGACTGGTGCTTGGTTGACGGGAGAGTATTTGAGGATGATGATGATGGTGATGATGAGTACTTCCCCGGCAACGGCGCCAGAAAACAGCTTGATGGCTACGTGTTGGTGAACCCCAAGAGGAAGGTTATGATGTAGACAGCAGAAGTTTTCCCTTGAGAAATCTACCCAAGGTTATCAATCCAGTAGGACTTGACGATCTATCGGAAGGTTGTTGATGTTGACTCCCCCTGGCGCTAGGGAGCTTGCACCAACGTGGAATCTGCACAGACACAAACCAGAACTTTGCCCAACACGAAACAGAGAGGTTGTCAATCTCTCCGGTCTTGCAGAAACAAAGAGTTAAACGTATGGTGTGGAAAACAGCAGGAAAACAGCAAGTAACAGGAAACAGATGATTGCAGCAGGTTGTGTAAACAGTATGAGGAAATTGGACCAGGGTCCACAGTTCACTAGTGGTGTCTCTCTCAGAACAGATAACTAGCATGTTGGGTAAACAAATTACAGCTGGGCAATTGACAAATAGAGAGGGCATAACAATGCAATACATGCCAAGATGTCTACTATGAAATCTAGTTGGGCATTACAACAAAGTACATAGACCGTTATTCCAACCGCATCTATGCCTAAATAATCCACCTTCAAGGCAGCATCCGCATCCTATTCAGTATTAAGTTGCTAACAACAGATTATTGCATGAAGTAAAGTGTGTAATGTAATCAATACAAGTGCCCTTGGACACTGCACCAATGTTTTATCCCTAGTAGCAACAGCACATCTACCATCTTAGACCTTTCTGTCACTGATCCAGATATCTAGAGACTGAACCCACTATCGAGCATAAATACCCCCTCTTGGAGTCACAAGCATCTACTTGGCCAAAGCATCTACTAGCAACGGAGAGCATGCAAGATCAAGAGCACATAGATAAACAACTTGAATAAACATGGTATCAATATTCATCGGATCCCAGCAAACACAACATCTAGCATTACAATAAGATGATCTTGATCATGTTAGGCAGCTCACAAGATCTAAACATGGAGGCACAAGGTAGAGAGACAACCATCTAGCTACTGCTATGGACCCGTAGTCCAGGGGTGGACTACTCACGCATCACTCCGGAGGCAGGCATGGTGATGTAGAGCCCTCCGGTGATGATCTCCCCTCCGGCAGGGTGCCGGGAAGAGCTTCAGAACTCCTCCGATCTGAGATTGACGATGACGGCCGCGACGGAACTTTTCGTGGAATATGATCGACCGTAATAGGGTTTTCGCGTCGCGGAGAATATATAGGCGAAGAGGCGGCGTCGGTGGCCGAGGGGGGCCACCACGCCATAGGGGGGCGCGGGCCCACCCTGGGCCGCGCCCTAGTGTGGCGTGGCCCCCTGGTGGGTCTGCTCCGACTCCCCTTTGGACTCCGTGATCTCCTCGTGATATTATTGACGATGTCTTTTGTTTCGTCCAATTCCGAGAATATTTCCTTAATAGATTTTCTGAAACCAAAAACAGCAGAAAACAGGGAACTGGCACTGTGGCATCTTGTTAATAGGTTAGTCCCAGAAAATGCATAAAAATGATATAAAGTGTAACCAAAACATGTAGCAATTGATATAATAACAGCATGGAACATCAAAAATTATAGATACGTTTGAGACGTATCAAGCATCCCCAAGCTTAGTTCCTGCTCGTCCTCGAGTAGGTAAACGATAAAAACAGATAATTTTTGAAGTGACATGCTACCAACACAATCTTTGATCAAATAACAATGTAATGCACATGATCTGAATGAAGTGATCCAAGCCAATGGTCTATAGTTTGCAAGCAAGTAAATAAAGAGTAAACATAAGTGATCACACAAGTGCAAACTTTCATGAATAACACTATAAAACATTTAGAGATATAATAGTCTAACATAATAGTTAGTTCACAGCAGCAATAATTCTCAACATGAAAGTGTTTGTATCAACACAAAGGAAGATAATAGCTTCAGCTTTTGCTTCAACTTTCAACATGTATATCATATAGATAATGTCAATGCAAAGAATATGATCAACCAAACACAAAGTTATGTAAAAACTGTTATACTGGAGTTGACAATGATGTTTGCTTAAGTAGACAGAAAGAAGTGGGAAAACTGACTCAACATAAAAGTAAAAGAATGGCCCTTCGCAGAGGGAAGCAGGGATTAACATCATGTGCTAGAGCTGTAGTTCCCGAAGGCATATAGAGAGCATAAAATATTGTTTTGTAAGGTAATGGTGTATACAGGTGTCAACAAATCAAATAGCAGGTACTTGTCATCTTCCATGGCTAACTAACTTTTAGAGCGGTTCCGAGAGTTTTTAGGACTGCACTTGTAACAAGCACTTATTGGTGACACTCCTCCCAACCATTTACTTTCCACAAACCATGGCTAACCGAATCCTCGGGTGCCCACCAACATTCACCATGGAGGAGTGTCTATTTATTTATTTATAGGGTGGACTAACCAGCTCTTTAATGCAAAATAAAAGGTGGAGAAGCAGATGAAGCTGCCAATCCTTGTAAATTAATTAGCATGGAAGATGACAAATCTCACTACTACGTCCTTATGAGCTTTTCAAGTAGTGACACAAAAAGGAAATTGTTTTGAGTAGTTAGTAGATAGCACATGAAGAAATTTACTTGGAATGGTGAAAACACCACATAATAGGTAGGTATGGTGGACACAGGTGGCATGGATTTGGCTCAAGGTTTTGGATGTACAAGAAGCATTCCCTCTTAGTACAGAGTTTAGGCTAGCAAGGTTATTATAAGCAAACATCATTATCAACTGGAATAGCAAGAGTGTACATAAAACACAAGGTTTGACGAACCATAGACTCCCACTGTCTTCCTTGTTAACACATAGCCTTCATCCAAAAATTATCTAGACTACTATGGACTTCCAATTATGCAACAGATTATTATAGCAGAAAATCCTTATAGTAGTTCTTCATTAATAGCCATTACTTACATGATGCACAAGCTTAAACATTAATTACTTGACAGCTCAAAACAATTGGCAAGCATCAAATTACTCAAGACAACGATCTAAAAAGATTCATGTAAGCATTTTATACCACTACCACATGCATAGCATTTTTCTGGTCCAACCAAACACCAATCAACTTATTTGACAACTCTCCAAACAGATATAAGTGAAGCAAGAGAGTACTTTCTTCAAAAGAAACTGAAAGCTCTAACAAGAGATACATGAAAAACTGAGAGCTAACAGCAATAACAGCAACTAGACAGGAATACTCAACAAGTATAAGTGAAGCACAAGAGTATTCTAATGAAAAAGTGGAGCGTGTCTCTCTCCCAAACATGAATGCTAGGATCCAACAAGTATAGCACAGCAAACAAAACAAAACAAACTGAAAACAAAAACACACTGACGCTCCAAGGAAGAGTACACTAGTATGAAGCAATAAAAATATAGCACCATTAGAGATGACCTGATAATTTGTAGATGAAGAAGGGGATGCCTTGGGCATCCCCAAGCTTAGATGCTTGAGTCTTCTTGAAATATGCTGGGGAGGTAAGCCTCCCCAAGCTTAAGCTCTTCACTCTTCTTGATCATGTAATATCATTCTCCTCTATCAACACTTGAAAACTTCCTTCACACCAAAACTTAACAGCTTTTCTCATTAGCAGGTTAGTGCACTAAAAGATAATACTTCAAAGTTCTAGCAAAGACAAAACTCACAAGCCAACTATTTTAAACATTAGCCACTGTTACTAGGCTCAAGTGGGCACTTTTACACGAAAAGAAACCACTTAAAAACTTGTAAAAGAGAGAATGCAAAATAAAAGACAGAATCTGTCAAACCAGAACAGTCTGTAATGACGAATTTTTTCGAGGCACTTACGATGCTCAGATGAAGAACTTTTGAAATAATGAAAGTTGCGTAACATCATCAGGAACATGCACAAAAAGTTTCAGCATTTTTCGATTTTTTCTGATTTTCTACTGAATTAAACGGTGACGAACAGCAATCTGTCCCAATGCAGTCCCGAAAATAAAACCAACTTTGCATTAGTAACTCTCCTTGGCACAACAAAACAGCAAATAAAAGATACAAAGGAGTTGCTACAGAGGTAAACAAGCATCCTTGACTCAAGAAAACAAAAATAAAACAGCAAATAAAAACATGGGTTATCTCCCAGAAGTGCTTTTCTTTAATGCCTTTGAGCTAGGCATGAAGAGATGCATCAAGTATTGTCAAGATCCAGATCATACAATGAAAGCTTAAAAGTCTTATCAACAATGCATTGTATGCTACTTATGCTAGTTTCAGAGTTCTCTTTTTCTTTTCTCTTAGGTACACTCTCTTCATCAAAAAGATTTTCAGGCACAATCCATCCAAAATTATTTTCTAAAGTGTCATGCAATGCCATCATTTTATAGGGGATTGGAATTTTCAGACCATTCTTAGCAAAAGGTTGATTAGAATATTTAGCTCTATTTTCCCTTCTTGTTCTAAGAATTTTCATAACATCAGTGTAGCAATCAAACATTTTATATTTAGCAAAGATCATTCTAGCTTCCTTAGCAACATCTCCCAATTCTTCATGCAAAGTTTCTAACACAAAGTCTTTCTTTTCACCATTTTTCATATCATGAAGTGCTAAAAACATGTGTTGCATTATAGGATGCATATTAACAAACCTAGCTTCTAGCATTTGAACAAGGGAAGCTATGGCAGTTTCATAATTAGGAGCAAGTTCAGCTATAGATTTCTTTTTAAAGTCATCAGACTTTCTCACAAAGTTCAGAAATTGCTCAATGTTGTTTTCCCCTATGACAGAGCCACTACCTACTTGTATGTTTATCATAGAAAATTCAGGTTTCAAGATAGGTAAAGCTGTGAACTCGAATTTGTTAAAGTCAGACCACTCAGTATTATCAGGATTACTCATTTTAGCAAGACTAAAACAAGCAACAGGGCAACTCGAAATTAAAAACTAGATGCAGGAATTTAATTTTTTTGGTTTTTGATTTTTAACAGCAAGCAAAACAAAACTAAAACAAGACAAAAACAAAGTAAAGAGATTGGAACTGAGAGACTCCCCTTTCCAATAGCCTCCAAGTCCCCGGCAACGGCGCCAGAAAACAGCTGGTGCCTGGTTGACGGGAGAGTATTTGAGGATGATGATGATGGTGATGATGAGTACTTCCCCGGCAACGGCGCCAGAAAACAGCTTGATGGCTACGTGTTGGTGAACCCCAAGAGGAAGGTTATGATGTAGACAGCAGAAGTTTTCCCTTGAAAATCTACCCAAGGTTATCAATCCAGTAGGACTTGACGATCTATCGGAAGGTTGTTGATGTTGACTCCCCCTGGCGCTAGGGAGCTTGCACCAACGTGGAATCTGCACAGACACAAACCAGAACTTTGCCCAACACGAAACAGAGAGGTTGTCAATCTCTCCGGTCTTGCAGAAACAAAGAGTTAAACGTATGGTGTGGAAAACAGCAGGAAACACAGCAAGTAACAGGAAACAGATGATTGCAGCAGGTTGTGTAAACAGTATGAGGAAATTGGACCAGGGTCCACAGTTCACTAGTGGTGTCTCTCTCAGAACAGATAACTAGCATGTTGGGTAAACAAATTACAGCTGGGCAATTGACAAATAGAGAGGGCATAACAATGCAATACATGCCAAGATGTCTACTATGAAATCTAGTTGGGCATTACAACAAAGTACATAGACCGTTATTCCAACCGCATCTATGCCTAAATAATCCACCTTCAAGGCAGCATCCGCATCCTATTCAGTATTAAGTTGCTAACAACAGATTATTGCATGAAGTAAAGTGTGTAATGTAATCAATACAAGTGCCCTTGGACACTGCACCAATGTTTTATCCCTAGTAGCAACAGCACATCTACCATCTTAGACCTTTCTGTCACTGATCCAGATATCTAGAGACTGAACCCACTATCGAGCATAAATACCCCCTCTTGGAGTCACAAGCATCTACTTGGCCAAAGCATCTACTAGCAACGGAGAGCATGCAAGATCAAGAGCACATAGATAAACAACTTGAATAAACATGGTATCAATATTCATCGGATCCCAGCAAACACAACATCTAGCATTACAATAAGATGATCTTGATCATGTTAGGCAGCTCACAAGATCTAAACATGGAGGCACAAGGTAGAGAGACAACCATCTAGCTACTGCTATGGACCCGTAGTCCAGGGGTGGACTACTCACGCATCACTCCGGAGGCAGGCATGGTGATGTAGAGCCCTCCGGTGATGATCTCCCCTCCGGCAGGGTGCCGGGAAGAGCTTCAGAACTCCTCCGATCTGAGATTGACGATGACGGCCGCGACGGAACTTTTCGTGGAATATGATCGACCGTAATAGGGTTTTCGCGTCGCGGCGAATATATAGGCGAAGAGGCGGCGTCGGTGGCCGAGGGGGGCCACCACGCCATAAGGGGGCGCGGGCCCACCCTGGGCCGCGCCCTAGTGTGGCGTGGCCCCCTGGTGGGTCTCCTCCAACTCCCCTTTGGACTCCGTGATCTCCTCGTGATATTATTGACGATGTCTTTTGTTTCGTCCAATTCCGAGAATATTTCCTTAATAGATTTTCTGAAACCAAAAACAGCAGAAAACAGGGAACTGGCACTGTGGCATCTTGTTAATAGGTTAGTCCCAGAAAATGCATAAAAATGATATAAAGTGTAACCAAAACATGTAGCAATTGATATAATATCAGCATGGAACATCAAAAATTATAGATACGTTTGAGACGTATCAGTGACCCATGAGTGATCCTCCATGTGATTCCTTCAAAAGGAGCAAACGAAGCGAAGACTCGGAAATGCAAAATTTGTTAGCCTTAAACAAGAAACATTTGTGCAAATAGAAATCACCAATTCCTTTGTGCTCCAAGCATTGAGCAAAAATGTCACCAAAGAAAGCATCGGAAGCATACAAGTCCTTTATCTCATCCAAACCCAACACACTAATGTCAAGACGTGTAAGCAGGTTGGCTTTGCGGGATAGAGCATCTGCAACCACATTGTCTTACCTTTCTTGTATTTGATTACAAAGGTAAAAGACTCAATAAACTCAACCCACTTAGCATGTCTTTTGTTCGAATTTGTTTGACTTTCAAATATTTCAAAGATTAATGGTCGGAATGAATGACAAACTCCTTAGGATGAAGATAGTGTTGCCACACATCCAAAACACAAACCAAAGCAAATAACTATTTGTCGTAAATGGGGTAATTCAAACGAGCTCCATCTAATTTTTCACTATGGTATGCGCTGGGTCTACCATTTTGCATAAGCACTCCTCCAATGCCCAATCCACTTGCATCACATTCAATCTCAAATGTCTTAGAGAAATCCGAAAGGGCAAGGAGTGGTGCTTCGGTTAACAACCGTTTGAGCTCATTGAAAGCAAAATCATGTGCATTGCCCCAAATGAAAGGTACATTTTTTTTGGTAAGTTCATGTAGAGGGCAAGCAATCGTGGAAAAATCCTTCATGAATCGGTGATAAAATCCGGCAAAACAAAGAAAACGGCGCAACTCTTCAAGTGATATGGGAAACGGCTGAGTCCTAATTGTATTGATCTTGGCATCATCAACTTCAACTCCATCCGAAGAAACAACAAAACCCAAGAAAACAAGCTTGTTGGTGGCAAATGTGCACTTAGAAAGATTTGCATAAAGCTTTTCGTTGCGAAGAACAAACAAAACTTGAGCAACATGAGAAGTGTGCTCTTCCAAAGATTTGTTATAGATAAGGATGTCATGAAAGTACACCACAACAAATTTCCCAATGAAAAGTCGCAACACATGATTCATAAGACGCATAAAAGTAGAAGGTGCATTGGAGAGACCAAATGGCATGACAAGCCATTCATAAAGACCAAGCTTTGTTTTAAACACGGTCTTCCATTCATCACCTTCACACATCCTTATTTGGTGGTATCCACTTTTAAGATCAATTATGGAAAATATGGAGGAACCACAAAGTTCATCAAGCATATCATCAAATCGAGGGATAGGGTGGCGATACCTCACGGTGATGGCGTTGATGGGGCGACAATCCATGCAAAGGCGAAGAGTGTTGTCGTGCTTGGGCACTAGGATGACGGGCACAACGCACGGACTTAAGCTCTCGCGAATGTGTCCCATGGCTAGGAGTTCTTGTATTTTCCGCTCAATTTCCTTGGTCTCCTCGGGGTTGGTGCGGTATGGGGTGCGGTTTGGTAATGGTGCGCCGGGAACAAGGTCGATGCGATGCTCGATATCGCGTAGAGGAGGTAGTCCCGGTGGCACTTCTTGAGGAAAGACATCTTCAAAGTTTTTAAAAAGAGACAACAAAGGAGGAGAAAGGTTTGTGAAAGTGTTAGTCATAGAAACTTCACCCTTGCATATGAGCACATAGTGGAGGGTGGATGGGTCCTCTCTCAAATGCCTCATCTCTCTTTTGGTGGCAAATAGTGTAAGTTTTGTTGGGGCTCTCTTTGAAGTGTCACTATCATTTGGCTTGTGGCTCTCACTCACTTTATGGTGGGTCTCTCGCTCACTACTCATCTCACTTGACAAACGATCTTGTTGTGCCCGTGCAATAGTCTTGGTATTGTCGGCAATGACTTGACTTGGTGTCATGGGACGAAGGACGAAGTTCTTGTCGTTGTTCTTGAAGCTATAGTAATTGGTCCTTCCATCATGCATAGCTCCCTTATCATATTGCCATGGACGTCCAAAAAGTAAGTGGCAAACGGACATAGGCACAACGTCACACTCAACGGTATCCTCATAGGCTCCAATCTTGAAGGACACTTGCACCATGTGTTGAATCTTGACGGATCCGGAATCACTCAACCATTGCACATGGTATGGATGTGGGTGCTTGGTGAACTTCAAGTTGAGCTTGTCGCAAAGTTCTTTACTTGCTAAGTTGTGGCAACTTCCACCGTCTATGATGACCTTGATGGACTTTCCATTGATTCCCGCTCTTGTTTGAAACAAGTTGCATCTTTGGTCTTCTTTAACTTGGACATTGGTGGTCAAGGTTCTTGCCACAACCAATGAAGGGTTGTTGTCACCATCACAATATATCTCATTTGGTTCATCTTGAACACTTTGCATTATGGCGACTTGGTTCAAAGCATGGTACTCCTCTTCACTCATAGACTCATATTCTCCCATGTCATTGACAATCATGACTTTCTTGTTTGTACACTCAAAGGATTTGTGTCCTTGTCCTCCACACTTGTAGCATTTCAAGAGTCGTGTGCCGGAAGAAGATCCTTGAGTGGTGTTGTTTGAGGGAGGCACTTTCTTGAAAGGTTGAAGCGCTTGAGGTGTCGATGTAGATACTCTTGGAGGACCTCTTGTGTTGGCTTGAGTAGAAGCTTGAGTGGTTGTAGGCGTGGGTGATGAAGGCTTGTTGGCGAAGAATGCCTTTGACTTGATGTATTTGAGCTCTTCAAGCACGTGACGCTCGGCCTTTGTTGCTTGATGGACTAGCTCAACCAAGGTGGCATATGGTTGGAACTCGACAATCTTCTTGATTGGATAGTTGAGGCCGTTCATGAAACGAGCCATGGATTGCTCCTCCGACTCCTCAATATTGGCTCTCATCATGGAGAATTCCATCTCCTTATAGTACTCATCAACCGATTTTTACCCTTGCTTCAACTCTTGCAACTTCTTGTACAAATCTCTAGTGTAATGGCTTGGCACAAAGCGCTTGTACATTGCTTCTTTCATCACATTGCTTCTTTCATCTCAACCCAAGTGTTGATTGGTTGTTGGTGGTTGTCTAAGAGTGTATCTTGGAGTTGTTCCCACCACAAGAGGGCATAATCTTCAAACTCCATTGAAGGTAAGGCAACCATCTTGTTGTTTGAGTAATGACGAACTCGGAAGATCTTGTCCACCTTAAGTGGCCATGAAAGATAGGCTTCCGGGTCACTTGTTCCATAGAATTTTGGCATATCAAAGCGAAGGTTGCTCAAGTTGGCATCTTCTTCTCGACGGTTGGGAGGTGGGAATGCATGTCCACGTCTCCTTCCATTGAGTCCATCACCATTGGGTTGATTCGACTCACTATCACTTGACTCGGAATGGTGTTGATGGTGGCGATCATGTGGATGTTCTTGACGAGGGCGAGGCTCTTGGCGAGGATGATGCTCATGGTGTGGAATTGGATTCTCCACATGGTTCCCATGGTCACGATTGTGGTGGCGTGGACTTGGAGGATGGTGGTGTCGATGTCCTTGATCACCATAGTCATTAGCACCCGGAACACCATTGTCATTTGCCAAAGGGTCTCGATGATCTTGATGTTGCGGTGGTGGTGATGGTGTTCTTTCACGGCGTCCACCATTTGGGCGATGGTGCTCTTGATGCACATTGTCATGGTGCGCTCGAGGAGAAGGTGGACGTTCCACTTCATGGCGATGTCGATCATGTTCGTCGTGCCTTGGTATTTCTTGATGACCATGTTGCGGTTCTTCTTGATGAGGACCATGATGTGCTTGCCTTGGTTGTGTCGACCTTGAGGTGCTTCTTGTACGTCTTGAGCGTGACGAAGAAGAAGATCGACGTTGCACAAGGTTGTTGAGAGTTTCGGTCACCGTCGCCATTTGCGCGTTGAAGTTTGCTTCTTATGCTTGAAGACGGCGCTCATAGCGACCTAGGCCATCACGGACAAGGTGTCGAAGACCGACGAACTCGTTATGTGTGACATAGCCATTGTCACCTTGGATTCCTCCATTGATATCCTCATCCGAGCTTGTGAGACGGGAGTAGGGGTTCGTATAGGCGCGCCACCTTGTGGGCTTACTGGGCTTTCATCTTGGTAACATACATTCGTCAAGCTCCGTTTACGATGAGCACAATTTTGGCAACAGAGGTAGTTTCGCGACCGTTGGCAATATATTAGCAATAGAGAAATATGCGCAACCGTTGCCGATGTGTCGCGGGTCGCGGGAGGATAGCCCTCGCGGGCCGCTTTTTCACGCAGAAGGCTAGATTCTCTGTCGTCTAACTCGTACCGTTTCTATAGAGGGGTATCCGATGTGTCGTTCTGTACTAGTGGCACCTCCTTAAACCCCTTGTCAGTCCTCACCACATTGGCGATGAGCTCGCACATCTTGTTGAGCACGAAGGTGGACAAAAATGGAGGCCACTTCATGGTAGTCCCCATCTTGCTCCTCTTGGTCTTGCCACCAACAAGCCTACTGAAAGGACAAGGATGTCGCCTAGAGGGGGGTGTGAATAGGCAATTAAAACTTTTCCGGTTTAGGCTTGATAATTGCGGAATAAAACTATGTGTTTAAATTAACAAGCCAACAACCTAAATAAACTAGGCTCACCTATGTGCACCAACAACTTATGCTAAGCAATACAATCAACAAGGTGATAGCAAGATAGAATACTTCAAGCATGAAGGCTATCACAATGTAAAATGCATAAGTAAAGAGCTCGGGTATAGAAATAACCGAGGCACGCGGAGACGAGGATGTATTCCCGAGTTACTCCTTTTTAGGAGAGTACGTCTCTTTGGAGAGATGTGAACCAACACAATGGTTCAACAACCACAAAGGTTTCACCTTCTTCTCGATAAACCGCACCACAAAGGTTTGGTTCACCTTCCACTATCGGAATCCTTCGAGGTGGAAATCCGGAGCCTTTCAACAACGATCCGGGGCACAACGCACAACGGATTGGGGGGCTTCCGAACAGCTACAAGTGACCACACAAGGGTCTCAACCACCACACGGGCGTCTAGGGTCCAAAGACCCAAGAGTAACAAGTTCACAAACTTTCACTTCCATGAATCCTCGTGGAGAGAGCAAACCGATACAACACAATGCAATGGTATCGATGGAGGAGAAACACCAAGTTCCAAGACCCAAGAGTAACAAGAACACAAGAAGTGTGCAAGAAGTGCTCAAGTCCTTCACTCTCAAGTTCCAACAAAGCAACAAATACTTATGGGGGAATAAGAGAGGAAGAACAATGGAGGAGAAACACCAAGAACTCCAAGATCAAGATCTACAAGGTTCCCTCACTTAGAGGAGAGATGGATTGGTGGAATTGTAGATCTAGATCTACTCTCACTTTCCCTCAAAGATATGCAAGAATCATGGGAGGGATTGAGAGGAAGGCAAGCTTTTCCAAAGGTCAACAATAGAGGAGAGAGAGGGGAAAAACGAGCTCAAGAGGTAAGAGAACCATTGGGGAAGAAAGCCCTTAAATAGGTCCTCTCAAAAATCTGCCCGTTGCAGACAAAATAGGCCGCAGCGGTAGTACCGGGCCTCAGCCGGTACTACCGGCCAGCACAGGGTCAGTCGTCGACGATGAAGGTTAACGGACCTCGCTCACCGCCCGCAGCGGTAGTGCCGGATGGAGCCACGCGGTAGTACCGCGCCACCCGGTAGTACCGGGCTACTACCGGGCCAGTACCGCTAAAAACTGAGCGAAGCCAGTACCGAAAAAGCCGAATAGCGGTAGTACCGGGCCTATAGCGGTACTACCGGCTGGGACAGAAAATAGCTCATTTTCCCCACAGAAACCTGAAATGCAATAACTTTTGCAAGGAAGCTCCAAACGAGATGAAACCAACGAGGTTGGAAATATTAAGGGTCACAAATATGGAGGAGATATCACACATGGGAGGTGTGGACCTTATCTCGAGGAGGACCGGTAATATTTCCAACACCGAGAACGCAACAAGTTTTCCATCCGGACTCCGTTTTCAATGATCTTGGGCTTGCTCCGAAGATAATCACAAGCACTACAAGATCATGCCTATACACATCATAGTCCATCATGTGAGGAGGATAACACAAGAGGAGAGATTGACCTCTACAAGAGACAAACCGGTAAAACCTCCACCATCAAAAACACCACAAGATATCCAAATAAAATCCGTTTTTGATGAACTAGAGCTTGGTATGGAGATGAACACAAGCTCTAAATTCTCACATGGATAAAAGCCAAATAAGAACCAAGAAAGGTGATATGCCAAATATGCAAAGGTTTGAGCTCTCCATAAAGATGCGATCAATTTACTCACTTGAGAGCCCCTCTTGATAGTACGCTGTCTATCCTATAACCCGGTCTCCAAACTAACAACATGATACCGGTAAAATAGAAACCCTATCAAGATCATACCTTTGCCTTGAGCCTTCCACTTTAGCTAGATGATGACGATCTTGATCTCTTCAAGTGGACCACCTTTCTTGATTGCTTGCTAGCACATGCTTGATGAAGACTTCTCCAAATACTCCCCCATACACCATTATGGGAGAGCCTCGCTTAGCTCCGTCTTCATGAATCCACTTGCGCTTCATATTCTTCTCTTGATATAGATGATGGCTTGGAGATAAACATGAATGTTCACTCAATCTTCTTTTCCAAGCCATGCTTGCAATAAGCTCAACTCTTCACATGACCATTCTTCATATAAACCCTTGGATAGAACCTTGGTCATCATGAAATCTTCTAGAGTCCAACACATGAACTCCAATCTTCTTCATGGACAAGATCTATAAAGATATCTCAATGCAAACATTAGTCCATAAGGATTGTCATTAATTACCAAAACCACGCATGGGGCAACACATGCACTTTCAATCTCCCCCATTTTGGTAATTGATGACAATCCCTTTTACGAGGGTTTATATAATGAATTAAGCAACCATGCAACACAAAGAGCAAGGATGCAAGAGCAGAGGCAAATGCTTAAGAACGAAACTCAAGCATAAAACAAAATCCCTTAAACCCTCTAAACTTCTCCCCCATTGGCATCGATTGCCGAAATGGGAGGAAAAATTTAGAAGGCCAATATAGAAGAGCTCCCCCATAATGTGTGCATTTCTCATAATATGAGTGAAATCAAATGCACATATCCAATGACGAATATATGGAGGGAGATCAAACTATATCGAGGATCCAAAAGATTGCAAAAGAATATCAAAGAGAAAGATACTTCGACGAAAGAAGCAAGCAAACAAAAGGATCCAAAGAAGTGTTCTAAAAATCAAGAGGGAACTCCCCAAGGTACGTGCACAAAGTAGGATTTTCATTTTAATATGTTGTGCACAACATGGAATCCTCACTCCCTCCTAGATAATTTTGAACACAAACAAAAGAGTAGCAAATAGGTCCACAAGCTTATTAAGATGCAAAAGCATACCAAATGAAAAACAAAGCTTGTGCCTTTTAGAAACCACCAAAGAAACAAAAGTAATAAAAGGTGGTCACTAGATTGGAATACCAATTAAAGATGTAGCTACTCTCATGTGTATAAGTTTCTAATTAGACATCAATCATGAAGATATAAGTCCAAAAAGAAACATGCACACACAAAATAGATACAACGGTGAAGAACATGATATCCAAGAGGAAGTCATATATATACCAATAAGATCATTGCTTAAAAGCATAGCACAAAGCTCAATTTTATCTTAAAGGATATAGATGAACTTCCAACACAACTCATCATAGCATCAAAAATATCCACAAGGGATAAGGTGATAAATGGGATGCTCCGAGAAAGATAACAAGTATCGCAAAAGGCAAATGATTTTGAAGAAACATCAATATTGCATATGCGAGACATAGAGTAGAAAGTGCTAGATTAACATATTTGGGATTGGTGAATCATAAAATGATTATATATATATTCCCCTTGATATGTAATCATCCCGGCTTGCCCACATTTGCAATAAAGTTGTTTTGCAAGAACCAAATGAATTGCAACAAAAGAAATTCATGCCAAGAACAACCTACACAAGGTTGAAAGCTAGAAAAGTATGCATGAGGTAGATACTTGTTACCGAGATAGCATTGGTGATGTAGAAGATAAGAGTTCACGATCATCCGAGCTTGGCTCCAATAAGCACATGGTGATAACACCTTCCTTGTAAATGAGACAAGCTTCCAATGCATCTCCAATGTACCTAAAACAAATTCAAGTACAAAATGGTACCCAAACTCATTGGGTCCAAAGTAGTTAGAGCAACTACAATACATAGGACAAACTCCACATAAATATGTGCATATTGATATGAAATTGAATTTCATGCACATCTTAGCCATTTAGGATTTGATGGAGTTTATCCTATATATTGGATCAACGAAAGTAAGCATGCCATAAGATATACATATAGTAAATATGCATGCACAAGACTTTCAAGAACCAAAGAGATACAATTTGGACAAAACACCAATTAAACCAAGAAAGCACACACAAGTGTGACAAGAAAAGAATTGTCCAAATTATATCAAAAACCCAAATCAACACATGATTGAAGATACCACTTTGAAAAGATGCCAAATGAAAGTAAGATACCAATTGATGAAAATATCATCAAGGAATAAACCAAACCCTCTACACTTCTCATGATGGCACAAAGTACCAAGACGAGAAATGTTTGTCTTCCAAAGAGACACGTCATCGGGATCAAATGCCAATTGAAGACAACTAATGTTCAAAAGCATATAGGATGCTCCCCCAAGATTTGTGCATTATTTATGATCTTGCATTTGAATACAAAATGCACACAAATGGGATCATCACTCTCCATACATATTATTCAAACACTAGTCATGTTCAAGGAAAGCAATAAGATACAAAACCAATTTAAAGAATGATGTTCTACTCAATGTAGGATAGCTTCCCAAGAATGGGATCATTGCTTTTCCTAACAAGAAAGAAAAAGCAATTTTGAGTAGAGCAACAAGGATCCAAAAGATACAAGGAAGACAAATGAGAGTTAGATCAAAAAAATCCTTGGCATAAAAATAAGGCAAATTCAAAGCAAAACCAAAGTGAAGATGGTCTACAAATTTCACCACACATATGAGTATCACTTGTCAAGGACAAGGAGTATATAGAGATATTTCTCGGTGGTATATAGAATGATATTGAAGACCAATTTCACAACAAATAAGCATATGGCAAAAGAAAGATTTAAAGGCCAAAGCTTAAATAGATAGATATTCTTGATAGCTTCAAGTATTCACGCGATCATGCAAAGCCACTACAAAGAGTAGCTTGAAGCAATCGATTTCCCAAAAGGATATGCGAACATATTTGGGGAAAACCGTACCAAGAATGTCCATCACAAACAAGATCCAAAAAGTGATTAAACAAAATCATTTTACCAAAATGGAACTTGTTTGAGCAACATGCCACATAGGAATAAGATTAATAACAAATCAATTCTAGGTGGCAATACCTCACATGTTCACATTTTCTAGGTTGTAATATGCACATAGCTTATTACTCCCCCATAATGTGATAATCCATTTTTTTAACAAGAGGCAAACAAAACCAACTCGAGAAATTAATGGACATTATAGAATTTGAATTTCTCATGAGCATGACATACCACATAGAGAATAGATAATATTAATATATCAACACTAAGTGGTATTCCTCATGTATACACAATTTTAGGATTGTGAAGTGCACGAAGCATATCACTCCCCAAAAGGATAGTCCATTAATCTCTCAAAAAGAGAGCCAACAAGATAAGATATCAAATAAAAGCAATAAGGCTCAACACAAGTAAATGGTGTGCAAACCAACATACACATACTTGATTACTCAAGATAAGTAAGTAGAGAGCACAACACATACAAACACTAGCAAGGTACAAAACCTAACACATGCAAGGGTGCAAGCAACTTTCAATGTATATATGATTTAAATAAAAGTTACCGCAAGGAGGAACATTGGATATGAGATAGAACAATATAATCCAAATGACTTGGCTTGAGATAATATAATTGATGAAGATCCCTTAATTCTTCATGAAGTAGCCAAGTCTCCAATGCCCTCCAACAACACCTATTGATCAAGTTTTAGCTTGTTGGTCCCCAACCAAGTTGGGTCCTAAGAGGTTAGTCACAATAGGTTTGGCAACCCAAATGGTTCTTTTCTTGACACCACTTTGAGTACCAACATATTTGGCAAACACATTGCCAACCTTATCCTTCCGAAGAGAATAATCATCATCAATAATAATGGGGTTGGATAAGGTACCATTTGTGCATGAAGAAGCAACGTGACCCTTCTCACGGCATAGGTAGCAACATCTACTTCCTCCTCTCTTCTTAGTTGGAGTCTTGACTTGAGGAGGGGTAGCTTGATTCTTCTTGGGAAGAGGCCGTTCTTCAACTTGAGGAACTTGAGTTTGAACTTGAGGCTTCTTCCCTTGTTGCTTCTCACTAAGAGCCTTCTTCTTCAAAGGGCAAGATCTAACATGGTGCCCTTCAACTTTGCACTTGAAGCAAACAATCTTGGCCGAATCTTTAACTTGTTCTTGGCCCTTTTTCTTCTTGTTGAACTTGGACTTGTTCTTGATATTGGAGTTGAATCCAAGTCCACTCTTGTCATTGGGGCGTCTTTGAACACTCAACATATTGTCAAGTGTAGAATCCCCAACATGACGCTTTTCCAAGTCTTTCTTCAAAGAAGTGACTTGGGCCTTGAGCTCATTTAATTCCTCTACATGGTTAGTATCAACACAAAACTAGAGGAAGTAGAAGCTTCATTGTTAGAGCAACAAGGCATGAAAGTAATTCATCACAAGATGTAGCAACATTGTGAGTGGATGAATTACTAGGACTAGCACATGGCAATATAGCATTTTAGTAGAAGTTGTGCCATTGTCCACATGAGGCTCACAAGATGTTACCTTTGTAGTGATAGCCTCATGAGCTAACTTTAGCCTAGCATGGGATGCTAGAAGATCATCATTAGAGCTAGAGAGCTTTTCATGACTTTCTTCCAATTTCCCATACTTGCTAGTTAGCAACTCAAGTTGAGCCCTTAGCTCAACATTCTCCTTCAAAATAGATGCTTCACAAGAAGTGGAGTTAGTAGCACAAGCATCATCAATATTAGAAATGGAAGAAGACAACTTGGCAAGCTCATCATTTTTAGATAGTTGAGTTTGGAGTTGATCATGAGACTTGATAAGGAGAGAGTGTTCACTTTCTAAAGCCTTGTGGGCTTTGTCAAGTCTCTCTATATCCTCAATTAGTCTAGCATTGCCAACACCAAATTCAACTTTTTCCTTTTTAAGCACTTTATATTTAGCAATAGCATGATCTCTTTCCTTAATGATTTTAGCAATAATAAGATCATTTGATTCATCAAGAGATTCAAGTTTCTCTTCAAGAGACACTCGAAGCTCTTGCTCTTCCTCAAGGGCATTCATTAAGGATGCCTTTTCATCGGCATCCTCTCTCTCAATTTGACATTTCTCGAGAAATTGAGTTTCCAAGTCCTCAATGATTTCCCTACTCTTAATAGCATAAACAATGATTTCACTTAGAGGAGGGATAGCTTTGCTACCTTTGGGGAGAGCACCAAATACCATCTCACCCTTCTTTGTTATGGATTCAACATCCATAAGCGCTCCATGAGAATCCCATCCACATCATCACAAGATGTAGGGTTCCAAAGGTGGAGAAACCTTTGAATCCTTAGCCATAAGGCAAAAATGAGTAGTGGGCAAAGATGGTGAAGAGATACTTGAAGCACCATTGAGATCCACGTCTTGTTCCAACAAATGTTGGATTCCTCTACATTGTTAGCCACACAAGAAATAGAGGATATGGAAGTATTGTTTTCATGGCAACAAGACGAATGAAGCATATCATCATGAGATTTAGTTAAACAACTATTACATGATATGCAAGGACTAGCAACACTAGCATGTAAAACATTTGGAGTGCTAGAAGTGTTTAAGTCCAAAGATAGATCATTGCAATGAGATAGAGATGAAGTATAGTCAATAGAATATTCACCATCAACAAAGCAATTTCTATCACCACTCACCATATCATTACCTTGTGTCAAAACACATGTTGGTGAAGTGGAAGAAGATGTGAACTCATCACGGCCGGAGGTGGAGGAGAACAATCATCCTCAATAATTGGACACTTCATATTTATCTTGAAGCTTGGTCCATAGCTCATGAGCGTTCCGAAAAGGCATGATTGATGCAAGAACTACATCGCTCAAAACACATATGAGACAATTAGATACACGAGTATCGAGATAAGAGTTTTCCTCATCCTCTAAAGATACTTTTGGGAATCCTTTGGAGGAGAAAAACCCATATCTACAATTCTCTTAAAATTTGGGTTTATGTCCCTAAGAAGGTTAAGCATGCGAATTTTCCAAACATCATAATTTGTGCCATCGAATATAAGAGTGGGATCGTGCACTAATTCTCTAAACGACATCTTTACTCTCTAGGCGGTAAAGCCCAAAAAGAGAGCCCAGGCTCTGATACCAATTGAAAGGACAAGGATGTCGCCTAGAGGGGGGTGAATAGGCGATTAAAACTTTTCCGGTTTAGGCTTGATAATTGCGGAATAAAACTATGTTTAAATTAACAAGCCAACAACCTAAATAAACTAGGCTCACCTATGTGCACCAACAACTTATGCTAAGCAAGACAAGCAACAAGGTGATAGCAAATAGAATACTTCAAGCACGAAGGCTATCACAATGTAAAGTGCATAAGTAAAGAGCTCGGGTATAGAAATAACCGAGGCACGCGGAGACGAGGATGTATTCCCGAGTTCCTCCTTTTAGGGAGTACGTCTCGTTGGAGAGGTGTGAACCAACACAATGGTTCAACAACCACAAAGGTTTCACCTTCTTCTCCGATGAACCGCACCACAAAGGTTTGGTTCACCTTCCACTATCGGAATCCTTCGAGGCGGAAATCCGGAGCCTTTCAACAACGATCCGGGGCACAACCCACAACGGGATTGGGGGCTCCCGAACAGCTACAAGTGACCACACAAGGGTCTCAACCACCACACGGGCGTCTAGGGTCCAAAGACCCAAGAGTAACAAGTTCACAAACTTTCAACTTCCACGAATCCTCGTGGAGAGCAAACCGATGCAACACAATGCAATGGCAAGAGCACAAGTTGCTCAAATCCTTCACTCTCAAATTCCAACAAAGCAACAAATGCTTATGGGGGAATAAGAGAGGAAGAACAATGGAGGAGAAACACCAAGAACTCCAAGATCAAGATCTACTAGGTTCCCCTCACTTAGAGGAGAGATGGATTGGTGGAATTGTAGATCTAGATCTCCTCTCACTTTCCCTCAAAGATATGCAAGAATCATGGGAGGGATTGAGAGGAAGGCAAGCTTTTCCAAAGGTCAACAATGGACGAGAGAGAGGGGAAAAACGAGCTCAAGAGGTAAGAGAACCATTGGGGAAGAAAGCCCCTTAAATAGGTCCTCTAAAAAATCTGACCGTTGCAGACAAAATAGGCCGTAGCGGTAGTACCGGGCCTCAGCCGGTACTACCGGCCAGCACAGGGTCAGTCGTCGACGATGAAGGTTAACGGACCTCGCTCACCGCCCGCAGC
Source organism: Poa pratensis (assembly GCA_947311845.1). NCBI lineage: Eukaryota > Viridiplantae > Streptophyta > Magnoliopsida > Poales > Poaceae > Poa > Poa pratensis. The sequence continues at coordinate 72,499,794 of CAMZMU010000042.1, forward strand.
GGTAGTGCCGGATGGAGCCACGCGGTAGTACCGCGCCACCCGGTAGTACCGGGCTACTACCGGGCCAGTACCGCTAAAAACTGAGCGAAGCCAGTACCGAAAAAGCTGAATAGCGATAGTACCGGACCTATAGCGGTACTACCGGCTGGGACAGAAAATAGCTCATTTTCTCCACAAAAACCTGAAATGCAATAACTTTTGCAAGGAAGCTCCAAACGAGATGAAACCAACGAGGTTGGAAATATTAAGGGTCACATATATGAAGGAGATATCACACATGGGAGGTGTGGACCTTATCTCGAGGAGGACCGGTAATATTTCCAACACCGAGAACACAACAAGTTTTCCATCCGGACTCCGTTTTCAATGATCTTGGGCTTGCTCCGAAGATAATCACAAGCACTACAAGATCATGCATATACACATCATAGTCCATCATGTGAGGAGGATAACACAAGAGGAGAGATTGACCTCTCTACAATAGACGAACCGGTAAAACCTCCAACATCAAAAACACCTCAAGATATCCAAATAAAATCCGTTTTTGATGAACTAGAGCTTGGTATGGAGATGAACACAAGCTCTAAATTCTCACATGGATAAAAGCCAAATAAGAACCAAGAAAGGTGATATGCCAAATATGCAAAGGTTTGAGCTCTCCATAAAGATGCGATCAAGTTACTCACTTGAGAGCCACTCTTGATAGTACGCCGTCTATCCTATAACCCGGTCTCCAAACTAACAACATGAGACCGATAAAATAGAAACCCTATCAAGATCATACCTTTGCCTTGAGCCTTCCACTTTAGCTAGATGATGACGATCTTGATCTCTTCAAGTGGACCATCTTTCTTGATTGCGCTTGCTAGCACATGCTTGATGAAGACTTCTCCAAATGCTCCCCCCATACACCATTATGGGAGAGCCCCGCTTAGCTCCGTCTTCATGAATCCACTTGCGCTTCATATTCTTCTCTTGATATAGATGATGGCTTGGAGATAAACATGAATGTTCACTCAATTTTCTTTTCCAAGCCATGCTTGCAATAAGCTCAACTCTTCACATGACCATTCTTCATATAAACCCTTGGATAGAACCTTGGTCATCAGGTAATCTTCTAGAGTCCAACACATGAACTCTAATCTTCTTCATGGACAAGATCTATAAAGATATCTCAATGCAAACATTAGTCCATAGGGATTGTCATTAATTACCAAAACCACGCATGGGGCAACACATGCACTTTCACCAACTTCCCTTCGGACCAAGAGAAGGCGTGGTTAGCTGTGAAGGCATCCTGGGCACCTCAAACAGCTCCATAGGTTTATACTCCGGCAGCTCCTCCGACTGAGAATCCGGGACAAGAGAAAGAGCCAACTGGCTCTCCCCTTCGAGCAGGGATTGGCTAAATTCGTCGACGGACATGGGTGCATCACTAACCTTAGATGTACCAAATCGACAAACAAACACGAACTGAAGCAAATGAGAAATCTACGACATGCTTACATCAAACCTAAACTACAAACATGCTCAAACAACATCATGGCCTAAAGATCTACCCATAAGCTCAGATGTACCAAATCGACAAATGAACACGAACTGAAGCAAATGGGCAATCTACGAGATGCTTACATCAAATCTAGACTGCAAACATGCTTAAACTACATCATGGCCTAAAGATCTACTCCATAAGCTCAGATCTAAAGTACAAGGCATAGGGTTCGATTGTGCTTACCGGCATCGTAGCGTGGACGACCGCTCTCTGCTCAGAGATATGCAGGAAGAAGCGCTCCGCCGCCGGCCGTCGACCACCGTGGACCGGAGTGGAAGGAGGCGCCGCTTACCTGGTCGTCGTGGATGAATCTGGTCTCGGACGGAGAGCTTGAAATGGGGGAAATGGTGGCGGGAGCTGGGCGGTGAGAAGAGAGGGGTGAAATAGGGGAGGCAAAACATGGGCGGTGAGCGAAATTTCTCCCGCCACCATTTTGCGTGCCATCTCCCAGCCTGCACGAGCTCGGCTCCAGCGTTCCCCATTTTGCCTTGCGGGAGGGTGGCTCTGCAGAAACGGTGGAATTGGGCGTTCCTCGCGAGTATGGCCCAGAGTGCTTTAAGGTTCGTGCTCGTGCAGGCACACGGAACAGGCCAGGAAACCAAACAGGCCGAAAACAGGCTGAAAAACGGAGTTCTGGGAGCCCGTGGGCAACCAAACACACCCGTTACTCCACCGGACCCTACTTATATGAATGTAGCATATTTTGAGGTTAACTGTGACCATCAATTTAGTCGAAAAAATATGAGTTATGTGCTATGAAAATTATACCATTTATTTCGTATTTGAGTAATGTTTCTAATGAATTATTAGTTAATTTTGTGATCAATATTAAACCATATAAATCAAAGAATGTTATGCATTTATGGCTAGAGAGAGTATTATTTTGCGCATGCATTATCTGTGGTGGAATCTACTGAGAACTTTTTCCGCCAACTTTTGGACCATCGGCATGCCCGTCACTCTCTCCACTCTGTACCTCCATCTACCACACCATGTTGCTACTACAAGAAGCTTTATGGCACATCGCCTTGGCAGTTCAGCTCACACACCACACTTGTTCCAAGTTCCAACGCCAGAAGCTCGAGCTGAGCGTCAGCTCGGAGCACACGGCGCAAAACGATGAAGCCTCCGTCGCCAACGCAATGCCCGGCTCCCCGTCCTCGCGCGACACCGCCGAGCGTACCGCCGTCCATGATTCCTCGCCGGACCCACGGCGCGCATCCGCTGTCAGCACCGGCACGCCCCCTCGTGGAGCCAACAACGACGCGTGCGTCGTCATCAACGACGTCGACGCTTTCGCGCGCACCATCGCTGCCATCCGGTCCAAGCCCCCCGCGGACTGTCCGCCCTCCTCCTCTGACCACCTCGCCTCCGTGCTATCCCATTACGCGGCCAGGTGGCTCCCGGACGTCGTGGCGTCGTCCCCCTCTGGGCGCTTCCTGCCACCGCCTGAGAGCCCTACCGTGACGTGGCTCAAGAAGCGGCTCCTCCTCGAGTCCCTCGTCGCCGCGCTCCCGCCCGATGACGGCGGCGACGACAGGGACGACGGCATCGCGTGCGACTTCCTCCTCCGCCTGCTCCGCGCGGGAGCATGGTGGGCGCCGACGCGGCGCTGCTGGGCGACCTCGAGGCCCGCGCGGCGCGGCGGCTCGACCAGGCGTCGCTCGGCGCCGTGATGATCCGGCGTTCGGTTACGGCGGCACCGCCAACCGCGACCAGCACCGGACGACGACGACGCTGCTGGACGTGCACCTCGTGCTCCGCCTGGTGCGCGGGTTCCTGCGCGAGGGAGCCAAGGCGGGCGGTGGCGGCGCGGCGGCCGCCAGGGTGGCGAGGCTGGTGGACGCGTACCTGGCCGAGGCGGCGCTGGAGGCCGGGCTTCGGCCGGCGGAGTTCGAGGAGCTCGCCCGCGCCGTGCCGTCGCACGCGCGCGCCGCCGACGACGGGCTGTACCGCGCCGTCGACACCTACCTCAAGGTCAGTAATGCGTCTCTCCGGTTAAAGATGGACGTTGGTTTATGATTTGTTTCACTATAAATAGGGTAAAAGTGAAATTCACTCTAAAAATTCAAACGACTGATACTTTGTGATGAATAAGATGATGAAATCATTCGAGCGTGGCGAATCATACAGCATACTAGTACGTGCAAGTTTGCGATTCACTTTTCCAGTCACCGTTGGCTTTGTCGATGCGATAGGCCAAAAAGGAGAAGGCAGTCAGTGAGTGCATAGGGGAAGGCTGTGTATACGTTGGCCGATGTGATATGCTGCTCAAGGTAAACAATCCATCGAAGTAAGAGAGGCGGTACACACATGTTTCTGCGCGTTTGACCACGGTAATTTCAGGTTGGACCGAATCATTGCTTAGGTGTAGACGTGTAGTAGAGAATTCGCGCGCTTTTGCCCTTCACGTGGCTAACTGCTTATTCAGTGGTTGTTTGTAATAATAATATAACAGAGGATGGAGATTTCTTACTCCCGAGATACAGTGATCCTTTTAGTTTAAAAAATTTAAAATCAAATTATAAGTTTTGTAAATCTTAAAAAATCATACGTGTTGTTAGTGATGTACCTCTCAAACGTGCAAAATCTTAATTTGAAACAGTTTATATTATGAGCTACACAAAAAAGACAAATAGTGGGTCTCAATATACACACTTTAAATCTCCAAAATATTCAAGATTTTGTCATTTATGTGTACATATAGAGAATTTTATCTTGTAATTTCGCATGCTTGTAAGATACATCGTTTGTTACGACCATTATTTTTCCTGATTTATTAAATCTAATTTTTGAATTTTTAAAAATACTAGGATCACTGTGGATCGAGATCCAAATGACTTTCCGAAAAAAATCGAACTTTTTGCGGCACCTTTTTTTGCAGTAATTGTTTTCTACGAGTTGAATGTGATCATTCTTGCTTGCCTTTGAAAGAAGCTTTATATTCCAACGAATAGATTTGGCCGTGTGTGAGCTGGTGTAGCTACTTGCTTTACTTGGATAACCAGTGTTTAATCATAAGTCAAGTAAATAAATGAGAGACCAGGATGCAACACCGACCGGTTACTGTGGGTAAGTTCCACTAGTAGCTCAAATCTACACCAACCTGTTTGGATCCATCCCAAATTCACATAGTCTAGTCACATCACAAAGTAAATAAACTGAAAAGCGAGCCTTGTTTTTTTGCCTGCAAGTCCTCTATGTTCAGTAGCCACATTTGCATCAGTACGTGCTTCTGAAAACAAAACAACAGTAATCACGTGAGCTACCTTGCTGCATGATCTACAAGCGCAAGACAACAAATTTTGACACCGTCGATTCTGACCGCTAACGTTTGTGCACGTACGGGAACGACCGTTGATGTCTGTGACACGTGTGCAGGCGCACCCGCAGGCGAGCAAGGAGGAACGGCGATCGCTGTGCCGGGTGATCGACGCGCGCAAGCTCTCGGCGGAGGCCGCGGCGCACGCAGTGCAGAACGACCGCCTGCCGGTGCGCTGCGTCGTCCAGGTGCTCTTCTCGGAGCACGGCAGCAAGCTCAGCCGCCTCGCCGACTGGAGCGGCTCATTCCGCTCCCTGCAGAGCAGGAGCCCTGCCGCGCTCGACGTCTCCTCCGCCGCCCGCTGCCCCTCCAAGCGAGAGGCCGTCTCGCAGCACTACGAGCTCCGCCGGCTCCGCGAGGACGTCTCCCGGCTCCAGGTCCGTGATTGTATCCTTCTGCGGCAACCATCAGTTCAGTGACAGGTCGGCGTTGCTCTGTCTGCTCACATCTTGATGCGTGCAGGTGCAGTGCCACGCGCTGCAGGCGCAGGTGGAGCGGCTGGGCTCCGAGAGGCGGCGGCGGGGGCTGTTCAAGTGGGGCGCGTTCCTGTTCGGCGGTGGCATGGGCGCGGACGCGGCGAGGGTGGAGGACTCCGACAGCGGCATGGAGAGGACGCCGCTCAGCGGCACGAAAAAGGCCCGCGCTGCTGCGGCCGCCGTCGCGGGGTCGATGCCGTCGACGGGCACGCCGACGGTGGCGAGGTGGCGCCGGTCGCACTCGTGAATGTCTGAATGGAGACTAGATCGGTAGAAATGCTACATATCCGGCTCATCTCAGTCATCTGGTAGAAGCAAAAAAATGTGTGTCTGGATTGCATGTGTTTTGAGCGGGACTCGTTTTATTTGGTTTGGGATCTTACTTTTGTTTTAGATCGATTCTACTCTGTAGCTGTGAAAGTAAGTACGTATGAAAATGGTCGATCCTAAACTCTGAAGTGAGCTGTGGTCGGCTGTATTCGTCTACGCCTAAGTGCGAATCGCCTACTCTGTGGCTGTTTGTTCCTGATGTTAGTAAATCTCTATATGTTCGCTGCACCTGTTAGCAGCTTTATGCATGCGCTTGTGTTCCTCTTTCAAATCCATGTACTCCCTCCGTTTAACTAACCCGCGCGAGTCCGTAGGTGGTGGCGCCGCCCCCTTTAGGTCGCCGTAGCGCCGCCGGCGGGCCGCGGACGCGGCGGAGGGCAGCGCGCCCGGCGTCGTCGATTCCGGCGCCTCCGCGGCGTCCTGGCAAGCGGCTATGGGGGAGGAGGGAGAGGCGGAGACGGCGGATCCCGTGGTGGGCCGCGATTTGGACGGGGAGGGTGTAGCGGCGGCGTGAGGCGGCGGCCGGCGGCGGCGATTTCCGCGTCGCGGGAAGAAGAGAAGAGGAAGGAGGAGATGCGGTGACATTTTTGCACGGAAGCCCTTAACGTTTCTTGAATTTGCGAACAGGTCCTTTGCGGGCGGTTTCCTGCAAATTGGCACACTGCAGCGCGACGTGTCCGCGTCTCATTGGTAGAAATTGCCTGCTACAGTGTTACTATAGCTAGGACGCGATCTGGGCCGTCGGGCGGCTGGTCGAACGGCCGACGTTTCTGGGGCGACGTGGAGGCTGGATCGGGTGCGATTTGCACCAACTTTTATATATAGTAGGATATAGAAACGAAATTAGTAGTTCATGGATCATATAGTAAATTCCTAGCAGAAAGATTGAAAACTCAGTTCTCCAAGAAAAACAATATCAGTAAGAGCTAAATATACACACATATGTTTCATATTTGTATTCTCCTAGCTGACGATTGGTGGCTAACTTTTTTGACCCACAGATATTTGATAGCTATCTTGCTGATACAGACAGTGAAGGAAGATTGTTTTCAACTTGATCTGGAACCATCGTTCTAAGGCTATTTTAGTTGGTAGACTTTCTCACCTAGAATTTAGACGTATTTGTGATTGAATTTAGGAAAACAATGGTCAAATTAAGTATAGTCAAGTAGAAATACAACTGGTAGATCCCAGATTCGTTCATTGATCCAGTATGCAAAATTGGTATTGAAGAACAGAGTACCTTCGTGGTCTGCCGACAGTTCGAGATAGTGGAGGCTGGCGAGGTTCCGAAACAGCGCCGGGTGGAGCACGCCGGAGAAGCAGTTGCCTCGGAGGTCGAGCAGCTGGAGGCCCCGCAGTGCCGCGAGGCCCGGCGGCACCGTGCTCTCAACGCCGTTGCCGCCGCTGATGCCGAGCGAGGCGAGCGCGGTGAGCTGCTCCGGCAGCGGGCCCCAGAAGGCGTCGTGGTTGGGGTTGTGGGCGGCGAGCACGAGGAAGGGGTTGGCAAGGCGAGGCAAGGTCGGACGGCGACGGGATCAAGCTCGGCAACCGTCGCGCCGGAGGAGAGGAAGACAGCGTCGATCTCCCGATGTACTGCATCCCGCCACGTGCAGCTCGAAGATGAGGAGGAGGAGATGCTGGTGGAGCTCGCGGCGGTCTCAGAACTGCCCGAGGCGGCCAGAGACGGCGGCGCAGCAGCGAGCCAGCAGAGCGGCGCCGAACGCGTCGGACGGGCATAAGGGACGGCGGGGACGATTCCGCTACGCGTGCGGCGTCTCAGGAACCGTTACTCGGCGAGGAAGAAGAGGGGGCGACGGCGGAGGTCGCCGTGGGCGTCGATTCGTGCATGGAGGAGCAGAACGGCGTGGCGGCGCGTCGGCGGCGGCGGCGAGCTCGGGACGACACGGGAGAGAGAAGAGAGGGAGGGGAGGTGTGTGGATGTTTTTCCAGTTAGGTCCCTGGGGTTTTCCAAATTGCAGATTACTCCTTCGTGGGTGGTTACCGGGAAAGGGCGCGTCAAGAATCGTGCGGAGAGGTGGGCGACCGGCTAGCAGCGAGCGGCGACCGTCTGTGGTGTGCGCCAATTTTCGTGCGGGAACTGAGAAACCGGTGGCGGCCGGTCGACCGGTGCCATCCCGCGCGCCAAAAATCGTGCGAGCACGGTGCCGTGCGCGGCTGTTGACCAAGTGCGAGAGATGTCGGTCGTCGATCTGGGATCGACGACGGCCTGGATCAGTACTGTAGCAGGTGGCCTGAGATGCCGTTGCCTTGTCGCGCCTTTATATATAAGGTTATAAGGCATTCTCCACAAAGAAAAAACTAATATAAGGCATAGGATCCATCATTTCTAACTCAATACATACTAAAATAAGTGATTGTATGTACAAAACAAGTGTAGATACATTTGAATCAACAAAAAATAGAATGTCTTATAAAAGTAAACAGAGGAGTAACCATTCAGATCAACCTAGCACTACAAGGAAACAGCTAATCACCGGCGTGGCGATTTTGACATCACCGGCAAGACATGGCCACGCCGGTAACCTCACGCCAGTGCTATTTGAGATCACCGGCGAGTGCGAGGCCATGCCGGTGACTATTTGAGATCACCGGCGAGTGCGAGGCCATGCCGTTGACTATTTGAGATCACCACGCCGGTAATTCTATCAGATCACTGGCGAGGGTAGGCACGCTGGTTATCCGGCTTTTTTCGGGTATCTGGTATTGGTGATTACCGACGTGGTGTGGTCTGCCACGCCAGTAATTTTTTATTTATTTTTAATTAAATTTATAAATAATTTACGTAATTGTTGTATATTCGATATTTCGTATTTAGAGACCATATTCGAGAATTCGTTTGTAGAGACTAGATTCGAGAATACACGCACAGAAATATGAATACAAATTTAACTCTAAAGTTCAAAGTTGATCACAACTAATATAGAGGTAGTTAAACAATAAAATGTGAGCCGCTAGCTAGCTATTACAACGATAAGTCTTGAATATGTTTTTACAGACACAAAATAACACAGTTTTGCCATGGAATGTAAAGTTCACGGAAGGTACATAAAGGATAAGCCGCTATTACAACGACAAGTTTTGGAAACGCTCTACTGGCTGATGGTGTTGAAGTTGCGAAGTCCATCAATTGTGAATATCCCCGTGCCACCCTGTTTCTTTAGCCGGTTGATGATGTTGTATTTGTCTAGTGGTTGGCAATAGATCCAGGCGTTGATGGAGTTGACATCTTTGTTGAGGACTACTGCAAGCTCGTTCTGAATACGCGCCCAGCTATCTCTCATATCTCCATCCTTGACATTCTTCAAGCATTCAGCCCATGTGAGGATGGTCTTGTCTCCGCCCATCATATGCTTCGCACGTACGTACGACCACATTTGATGGAGGACGAAGTAGCCCCCCATGTTGCTATCTTCTGCTTGCTGCGCGCACCTGAAATTGTTCTTGTGTTTAAAGCAAATCATTCCATACTTGTCTATCTTCACATGACTTGGTTCGATGGTGCCATCGTTGACGATGTATTCAAAGAGAGCCTGATCCAGAATGGTCTTGATATTATCGTAATTTATCTTCTTGTGGAGGGACGAATCTATAAAAAGAGAAGTACAACGCTTTGGCTCGAGAACGATGAGCACCATGTGATCGCTGCGCAAAACATATCACCAAATATCAATCATATTTAGTTGATAAGAAATGGAAATCTAAAAATCAAAGCAAAGTAATGTAGGCGAGTGACTTACTACGGACAGTAGGGCACAAGAAGGTTTGTCTTGTCCTGATTCTGTAGCATGAACTTTGTCAGATATTTCTTCATTCTATTACAGCCGGCTTTGGTCTTGAAGGTGTTCTGGTATAGTATCTCGGGGTCCGCAATCGCAACATCCGTGATATTGACGACTGAGATAGCGGAGGTTAGGTGGAGCGCCCATAGGCGGAGCAAGGATAAAAGACACAACTGGCGCAGGTGGAACATGTTGAAGACTTCTTGGTAGGTCTCAAAGAACACTTCTGAGGGGTATTCATGACCCCAGTCCACATATTCGTCAGGCACCCTCCGCAAAGACCGGGAACGCAATTTTCTCCTTAAAGGAAAGAAGCCACTTCTCGTGTTTGAGGATTTGTTGGTGCAGATAAATGATTTCATGGGGCGCGGCCGCGAGCTGATCCTGCGGTAGCATAGGCTCACCCATGTGATATAACCTCAACGTTGTTCCACCAGATCTCGCAGTAATCCGAGCGGGCCTGGTTGTGTATCCGCGTGATGATTCTTTTTAGAAGGGTGAAGTCGCCTTTTCTTTGCTCCAGGGGCCAGCTAGCTGGCCCGGGCCGGCTGGCAAGGTGGTATAGGTTTAACACGTCCAAAACCTTCCTTCACTGCCTTATGCATTGTGGTTGGACTAAAGACTGTCCCTTTTTGTGTGCGATGTTGGGTCTCCTCGACGTCTGGTGGTGTGTTGAAAAGAAGACTCTTATTGGCACGCGTGCGTTCCTGTTGAGGGCTAAGGAGTCCCATCATGTCATTATCATGATGCATTTCCGTGTCATCGATGTGCTTTTGTGACATCATGTCAGCATCGCCATGATCATTCAGAAAAGCCGCGCACGGGTCGTATCCTTGTCCTGCAATACGTTTTTGCCAGTCTGCACATTATTGTTAGGACCCAAAGGAGATGGACCTGATGTGCTGCCCGTTCCTGGTATGTGACCCAAAGGAGATGCAACTGTTGTGTTGCCCATTCTGTGTTTTACCGCGGGGGGCGAGGGTGTTTCTTCTTGATTACGGCCATCTAGCCGGATTAGCGCCTTCGCCACTCTACAATCCAATTTGTGCAAGCTCCTAGTATCATATTCCTGTCCCCGTCAGCTGTTTGAATGGGAGGATCTACAAGCTCACAATCTGCCTCGGCAATCAGGATTTCCACAATAGAATTGTTTGGGTCCAAAGGACTGTTGTGTAGCATGGTGGCTTGCGGGTTAATGATGGAACCATATGCAACGGTTTTGTTTTCACCGTCAACCGGGGCGAGGAGAGTGCATGGACTGTCTTTCCACAAAATATGTTTGGCGTCACCAACTTGTTAGTAGAGATCCACGCATGTAAGAAGAATTAATTTGCTGAGTCGCCACACGCTTACCATGAGGGCGTCGATATGAGCCCTTGGTGACGCGTTGCCACTGAAAGACACAGAGGACGGGCTGCTATTATGTGTGGAAGGTGCGGCGGGTGGCTTCATCAAATTGATGAATTGCGCATAGCTAAATTCTTCCTTTCTGCCAGTACCCATCCAAGACTTCATTGCCTCGAACGAGACTTTGTTCTGGGCTTCGCATTGCGCGTCGGCTGCTTGTTCAGCTATAATTCTGGCACGCTCTTGGAAGACCACGAGATCAGTTTGTGTGATGTAGCTCTCGCTCTCGGCTCTCCTTTCCCTTTTTTGCCTCTTTGTCGGCAGGATAATGGGCATTCAATCTACCAAGACCGGCGCCGTGCACACGGCCACCTGCCGGTGGTTTATCAGCATCCTTGCCCTTGGCCTTGTTAATCGACCGGTTAAGCCTTGTGTCCCACCTGGCCGTGGAGCCCTGGGAGCTTTGATCAGTGTTCTCATACTCTTCAAGCTGAAAGAAGGACATGAAGCATTAATGTTGATAAGTCGCGGAAACACGGAAAAATAATCGACGAAGGAATCAATTACCAAGTAGCATTCGACTTCCTTCGTTTTGTCATCAGTTTCATAGGCACCCGTCTCTTTATTAAATTTGAACCTGCCTCGGATGAAGTCATGTTCTTTCTCATCTTCGAACGTCTTCCAGTGGTTTCGCTCTTCGTTCTTCTCCATCACGGCGTCCTCATTTCTCCACTTTTGCTTCTTCGACAACCCATAACCACGGGTTTCGAGGGTATGCCGACTGATGCATTTATGACTCTGCTCCTTCCCCCATTTAGACAATGCCTTGCTTTTGGGGTTTTTCAAATTCTCTTTGAAAATTTCCCAATCCTCCTCACTAACGGAAGGCCATGTTGCATGTGCAACATCAAATTCTTTTCCTTTCTCAAGGAAGTCAGTTCTCGCCATATACTTCCAACCAATCAAGGCCTTCGAAAACTTGAATAGCGCATGCTCGTTTACCAGATTGTCAGTCTGCTTAAGGTTGTTGTACGAACGTGGGAAGGAGAATCTTTAGTGAAGCCTTTTGAGGAGAAGGTCGCGCACCGCAGCGTTTTCCTTTCCCCTAATGGTTGGATCGTTTAGGTTGCAGACTTCTCGGACGATGCATCCAATGGTGTTGCCGTACTCAGAGTGGGCTTTGAGCGGACTTAAAGGCTCACCAGACGCGTCTAGTCTCGTGATCCGTATGGTTCCGGGCTTGATTGTGTTTTGGCTCCTAGTCTTCCTCGAGAGGGAATTTTGCGAGTCGGTGGTGGCGGGCTCATCCTCATCTTCATCCTCCGCCGCATCTTCGTGAGGCTCATTGATACGTCCAAAACGTATCTATAATTTTTGATTGTTTCATGCCATTTTTATGCTTTTAGCACTTGTTTTATATTAAGTTTATTATTTATTTGGACTAACCTACTAATAGTTGCAAAAGTGCACAATGTTCTTGTTTTACTCTTTGATGTGTAGAAATTATCAAGAATACAAGAGGAAACCTTGTTGGAGTCGAATTGGGACTTTCCTGAAATCTGTCTGAGAACTTTTTACGAAGATTTGCCAGTTTGACCCTCGAAGATGACGTTATATGGAGACCTGGCTGTTACGAAAGTTGTCACAATTTTCCATACGAAGATTTTAAGCCCGAGATCAGCCCAATCGGAGTTCGGACGCGGCCTGTAGGCCCGTTTTGGTGGAACCCTAAAAGGGGGTGACGGAAATCCGAGAAGATATATAAAGGGAGGAAACCTAATTCGTGGAGGACTCCTCCACCCACGAATTTCAGCCACCAAAAGCCACGTTTTTGCCTCCCCCATGGATCCCATCTCCATGGGGGAGGGCTCCCAAGAAGCCATGAAGGAGGGAGGCTAAGGGGCGGCGCTCCCCAAGCTTGCCGGCGGCGGGGAAAGGAGTTCCCCGCACCGCCGGCGCCGCCGCCGCCCTGCGCCGCCGCGCTGCCCCTCTCCGCCGTCTTCACCGCCATCTCCATCACCATCTCCTCCTTGTATTCAGTGGTTCATCCTCCCACAAACCTCTGTACCGTCCTATGTAAACATGGTGTTTGATGCTATAATATTTATCCTATGATTTACATCATGTTTCCGTAGTTTATTTGTCTTTTGATTGCTTAATTGAATGCATGAGGTTCATTAGAGTTGTATGTCTATATGGTGCTGTCCTTTGGTGTCCATTATACTTGTGCGCGCATGGATCAAACACCCTAGGGTTGGTAGTATTTGTAACGAAGCGGGGGAAGTTCTGCCGGAGTGACAGAAACCTGAGAACGCGAACCGATTAGTTGCACGTATGGGAGTAAGAGGACCTTGAACTTAAGGCTATGGTTGGGGAAACCTTAATGCATTGTTAGTATTTGCGGATGCTTTCTAACAATCCAATCATATAGTACTTGTAATCCCAAGTAGTGGAGTGCATGTATATTTAGCCTCTCCCACATAGAAAACTGCATCGAAGACAATGAACCAAGTACCTTCACTAATTAATCTTGGACAAAGCCACCACAATTACCACCACTTTTCCACACTCATGGTACTGTTAGTATATGGTTACTTAGTGTATTTTATTGCTGCAGCACTAACATTTACTTTCTTGTATTTATTATCTTGCAAAACTACCTCTCATACCCGTATTGCTACCGTAGTTTTATTTCTAGATAATGCAAACGTTTAGTGTGCGTAGAGTTGTATCAGTGGTTGATAGAACTTGAGAGAATACTTATCCTACCTTTAGCTCCTCGTTGGGTTCGACACTCTTACTTATCGAAAAGGCTACACGCGATCCCCTATACTTGTGGGTTATCAAGACCTTTTCTGGCGCCGTTGCCGGGGAGCCATAGCGTAGGTTAATGTTCTTGTGTGCACTTGTTTGCTTTATCTCTAAGTAGTTTTTATTTTCAGTATTAAGTTGTTCTTTATCTTACTATGGATAGGGAATGCGAATTACAAAAAAAATTAGGTGTAGTTGTTATCTAAAAACGTTTTCAAAAAGAAAAGTGATTGGAAAGATGAGTAATGGTTAAATGGGGGTCGACCTTGAACACTTGTGTTCATGCCTATGAAACCAAAACAAATCTTTCCATGGAAGCTTTTCATTAAAAACATGTAAATATTGTAAATATTGTGTATATACCTCTGTACATAAAAATAAAATGCTAATTATAGTCTAGTTAATTGAAAGTTGATAGTTTTACTTTGCTGTCCAGAAACAGATTTTCTGTGCTCCACCGTATTAAATGTTTAAAATCACCAGAACGTGATCTTGATCTGAAATTTCTTGAGTGCAAAGTGATGCTTATTAGCTTTCTTTCATTAGACTAACTTTTTCTGATTTAAGGTACGTAGATAGGTCGAAAAATTCGATCTTTACTGACTGTTCTGTTTAGACAGATTTTGTGCTTCTCTGTAAATAAAATCGTGATAAATCTCAGAATAGTATTTTGACTTGAAAATTTTTGTGCATAAACCTGAGATTATTATCTTTCTTTCATTAGACTAAAGTTTTTCGATTTGAGCTACTTAACTATCTCGTTGAATGCCATCTTTACGGACTGTTCAGTTTTGACAGATTTCTTTGTTTATTCAATATTGTACTTGGTGTTGTTAGTTTCATTAGTTTTTCGACGGACAACGGAAATCATGAACACCTTAGTATATACAGTGGCTAATGTTGAGTAAAATTATAAAACTTGTCAATGCTTGAACATGAGTGGATTTTATTTAATGAGTACTAACCCTACTAATGAGTTTTGTGAAGTTTTATGTGGATGTAGCTTATAAGATCTAATCAATATGGTGATATGAGATGAATAAGAAGACGCAAGAGCTCAAGCTTGGGGATGTGTAGGTGCATCCCAAGAACATATTCAAGAAGATACAATCATCTAAGCTTGGGGATGCCCGAGTCATCCCCCTATTCATCAACTAACATGAGGTTGTCTCGTTCATACTCTATATTACCCGTCCACATGATATGTATTGTCTTAACTTGTATTATAATTGCTTTTATATGTCTTGGTTTTACCTTCTTTAGTTTTATTAGGCTCCTTATTTGGTTTCGATTGCTTCTTTACTTTCACTTATAAATTCAAAACAAAAATATTTTCTTTTGTTTTGCTTCTTTGTTTGGTTCTTTATTTTAATTTTATTTGGGTTTTACTTTTGATTTTTTTTAGAGTTTTCCTTGCTGTAGCTAGCATGTTTAGGTCTTGCTTAGCCTCTGGTTTCTTAGTTTATCAAAAATAAAGTACCAAGTTTTATCCATTTAGCTTAGTTGATACATATGTAAAAAGTGATTTTCTGTTTTCGGTATCTACTGCTTATTGCGCGATTTTTCATATTTTACTGGAAGCTCTAAAAATCACGAAAAAATTACTGATGTTGTAGCACCTAATCCTCTGCATGTACAAAAATTGGCTAAAATTTCGGGCATGTTTAAGTGCACCTAAAAATTGCGTTTTCCAGCTGCTGTTTTTCTGGACAGATTCTGACTTTTGTTGCAAGAGTGGCCTCTTTTCGTTTTCATTTGATTTTTAATGGTTCTTACCTTTCATTTATAAGTTGGCCATTTAAGCAACCTTTCTGTAACTTAAAAACAAAATTTTATTTGGTTTAATAGTAGCACTTGGGAAATATTATCTATTGTACTAATGTCTAACCGCAGAAAAGAATGGGAAAGTTTTTGTGTTGAAGTTTTTTCACAGAGAATGAAGGAACACCAAACTATGGAATATTGAAGAATTACCAAAGTCATAAGCTTGGGGATGTCCCCGCATCCCTCTTCATCAATAACCCCACGGTTTGCAAACCTTTAAACTTTGTTTTTTGAGCAACATAGGAACTTAACTAAACTTGAAGCGGCTGTATTTTATTATCTATTTATCTTAGCATCAAACACCAGTTACATTAATAAGTGGATCGTCACATATTTTATTTATCCTCTGTTTTCAATGTTTACTTGGTTAATGGATTACTTGTTGAAACTTAAAAATGATGTGTGAATAATACTGTTTAGTAGTTTATGTTTTCTTATGGTTAGTCTCAACTAGCTAATAGTGCATATTATGTTATTTTGATATCAACATGCATTGTCCTGTTCATAAGATGGTATGGTATTGTGGTATCCTCCTCTGAATAATTCACTTGAATCGACTTGGCACATGCTCACACATGTTATGACTGAAAAATAAAAGTCAATTAAGCCTTGATGATCTATTTTGCCTCAGAGTTTTAGTATCGTTTTTATGCCTCCGTTAATTTTATTTTGTCGCAAGCATGATTATGACCGTTATCGCTCTCGTGGTTGTCGCTTCCCAGTCTATTGCTAGCCTTCACTTGTACTGAGCGGGAATGCTGCTCGTGCATCCAAATCCTTAAAACCAAGTTATCCCAAAGAGTCCAAAAAATTCCTATGCATGGTATTTCAAGCCATTCCAAGTAAATTTGCATGTGCTACCTTTAAAACCTTCAAAATATTTCTCTTTTTGTGTCAATGTTTACTAGCTCATGAGGAATTAGTGTGGTTATTCTTTATTCTATTTGTCAAATGGACTTTTACACCTGGACTAGTGGCATATACATCCGCTTATCCAATAACTTGCAAAAAGAGCTGGCAACGGGGTGCCCAGTCCCAATTAATTACAACTTTAACCAATTAATTCTCTTCACACTTTTGCCCTGATTCATCAGTAAGCAATGACAAACAGTGAAATACCTGAATGTGTGTAAACCAAAGAGAAAGAGGGATGATCTGCCTTGCTGGTAGAAATAACGTCCTTCATGGGAGCCGCTCTTAAAAGTCCGTTTGACAGGTAGAATACTGTTCTCACCCGCTACCATTCGTTGACAATTAACAAACACCTCTCAAAACATTTTTACCTCTGTTTTTAAAACAAAAAGCTCTAGCACGTGTTAATCCCTGCTTCCCTCTGCGAAGGGCCAATCTTTTATTTTTATGTTGAGTCACCATCCTTTCTTTGAGCACTTCTTCGAGAGCATAGCTGTCGTTCTTAGTGTAATGTGCTTGTCCCAGAATACGATTAATTGAGGTATAACCATGATGCTTTTATCTTTGATATCTCTATATCTAGTCTTCACTTGAACTTCAGAGGTGCCTTGGCATTTATGTTTTGCTCCACAATTAAGGGCAAGCGAGATACCACTCTATCATGCTTTATTATGGTCATTACAATCTTGTTGATGTTTATAAATTTCATGTTATAAGCTCTTAGTTCGTTGATACTTTTCATTAGGAAACATGATTGCTAAGTTTTATTATCCATACATCATGCAATTGTTAAAGACCTGATCATAGCATTTACAATCAAAAATTATTTTGTTATCATTTACCTACTCGAGGACGAGCAGGAATTAAGCTTGGGGATGTTGATACGTCCAAAACGTATCTATAATTTTTGATTGTTTCATGCCATTTTTATGCTTTTAGCACTTGTTTTATATTAAGTTTATTATTTATTTGGACTAACCTACTAATAGTTGCAAAAGTGCACAATGTTCTTGTTTTACTCTTTGATGTGTAGAAATTATCAAGAATACAAGAGGAAACCTTGTTGGAGTCGAATTGGGACTTTCCTGAAATCTGTCTGAGAACTTTTTACGAAGATTGCCAGTTTGACCCTCGAAGATGACGTTAATGGAGACCTGGCTGTTACGAAAGTTGTCACAATTTTCCATACGAAGATTTTAAGCCCGAGATCAGCCCAATCGGAGTTCGGACGCGGCCTGTAGGCCCGTTTTGGTGGAACCCTAAAAGGGGTGACGGAAATCCGAGAAGATATATAAAGGGAGGAAACCTAATTCGTGGAGGACTCCTCCACCCACGAATTTCAGCCACCAAAAGCCACGTTTTTGCCTCCCCCATGGATCCCATCTCCATGGGGGAGGGCTCCCAAGAAGCCATGAAGGAGGGAGGCTAAGGGGCGGCGCTCCCCAAGCTTGCCGGCGGCGGGGAAAGGAGTTCCCCGCACCGCCGGCGCCGCCGCCGCCCTGCGCCGCCGCGCTGCCCCTCTCCGCCGTCTTCACCGCCATCTCCATCACCATCTCCTCCTTGTATTCAGTGGTTCATCCTCCCACAAACCTCTGTACCGTCCTATGTAAACATGGTGTTTGATGCTATAATATTTATCCTATGATTTACATCATGTTTCCGTAGTTTATTTGTCTTTTGATTGCTTAATTGAATGCATGAGGTTCATTAGAGTTGTATGTCTATATGGTGCTGTCCTTTGGTGTCCATTATACTTGTGCGCGCATGGATCAAACACCCTAGGGTTGGTAGTATTTGTAACGAAGCGGGGAAGTTCTGCCGGAGTGACAGAAACCTGAGAACGCGAACCGATTAGTTGCACGTATGGGAGTAAGAGGACCTTGAACTTAAGGCTATGGTTGGGGAAACCTTAATGCATTGTTAGTATTTGCGGATGCTTTCTAACAATCCAATCATATAGTACTTGTAATCCCAAGTAGTGGAGTGCATGTATATTTAGCCTCTCCCACATAGAAAACTGCATCGAAGACAATGAACCAAGTACCTTCACTAATTAATCTTGGACAAAGCCACCACAATTACCACCACTTTTCCACACTCATGGTACTGTTAGTATATGGTTACTTAGTGTATTTATTGCTGCAGCACTAACATTTACTTTCTTGTATTTATTATCTTGCAAAACTACCTCTCATACCCGTATTGCTACCGTAGTTTTATTTTCTAGATAATGCAAACGTTTAGTGTGCGTAGAGTTGTATCAGTGGTTGATAGAACTTGAGAGAATACTTATCCTACCTTTAGCTCCTCGTTGGGTTCGACACTCTTACTTATCGAAAAGGCTACACGCGATCCCCTATACTTGTGGGTTATCACTCATCTTCATCCTCCATCGCATCTTCGTGACACACATCTTCGGGAGGCACGTCTTCGTGAACAATCGTCTCAGAGTCGGACCCATCCTCATCTTCGTGTGGTGCTCACTTTCATGTGACACATATGCAGGGTCTATAAATTCCACGGGCATGCGGTTCCGTCCCGATGAAGTTAAACCATCGTGGTTTGTAGACATCTACAATTGTTAGAGCATGATGATAAATCTTTTAAATTGTTAAGTCATGCCAAAAAAAATCGGCATGACCTTTGCTAAAATTGGACATATTGAGTGCCACAAATTTGACGAAACAGTCGTGAGTCAACATTTCGTCAAAACATTGGCACTCATATACCTGCATAGGAGACGCGAAAATGTCCACGAACAACACATTTCATAGACCTCAAACACGTATTAAACCGTCTAAAAAAATGAGAACACAATTCTAGTGCATCTCCATATATATACCCTAATTCATCTCCCAAACCTGTGGTAACCACATATATCTCCAAATAAAATCCTAGTTCATACCTCGCGCCGACGGCGGCGGCACCGAAGCCCAGCGTCGGTGTTGAGGCGTGGTGCGTAGACGAGGCCAGGGACAGCTCGCGCCGATGACGCAGGTCCGGCGGTGCTTGGGGGGAGAGGCGCGGTCGAGGGACACGGTGGAGGGCGGAGGCGCGGCGTCGGGCGGAGGCGTGGATGGCGTCGAGCGGAGGCGCGGCCGGCGTCCAGCGCGTGATCAGGGAACGAGGCGCGCGGTCGGCGGCTGCGGCGGCGTCAAATGGTGGCGCGGGCGCGAGACAAAGGAGAGAGGCGCGGGCGCGAAAATGAAAATGGGTGGGGAAATTTGACCAAGTTTTTCCTATACAACTATTCGAAGGGAATCACCGGCGAGTACTGGTCGCCCACGCGGTGATTAGAATGCTTTTCTATTATGCCCCTAAATTCAACTACGCACGCCCCTAAATTTTATATATTATAACATTAGTTAATTCATCATTTTATTGACACATATTTCTTCTTCGATCTCAGAAATAAATCTCAAAGTCACATATCACTTCTTCTTGCCTTTTTGGGACGCCAATTTACTGATGAATTTTAAATAGAAATGCAATACCGCCAAGTATTGAGATTTATTGATTTAAAGTAATTACTGGCGTGGGAGACCAGTGGAAGCCACTAACGTCAAAGTAATCACCAGCGTGGGAAGCTATCACACGCCAGTCATTCTACCGGGGCCACCATGCCAATTCAGGACAAAGTATTCACCGGCATGTGCGATGGAACCCACGCCAGTAATCAGCACCCTAATGACCGGCGTGGATGTGTAGCCCACGCCGGTGAAAGTTTCCTCCGTGGTTGGATTTTTTGGCCCACAAATCACCGGCGTGATTCTAAGATGTCCACGCCGGTGATTCCACCGTAACACCGGCGTGGAAAAATTCCCACACCGGTGATTAGCTACGGAATTTGGTCCCAGCAAATCACCGGCGTGGGTTTTGGGTGGCCCGCCGGTGATTAAAAGCCGGCTATAGCACGCCGGTGATTAAAAGCCGGCTATTAGATGTTTCCTTGTAGTGTAGCTCCGCCGTCAGTTCCCGTTCTTTGTCAATGTCACTGTGGCTAATGTCACTGTGGCTGTATCAGAAAATGTGACCTCATGTGTTTGATCAAAGTGTAAAATGACAGACCTGAATAGCAATAATCTTAACCTCGTCGTTATGAGCTGGAACACCAGGGGCTTGAATGTGAAGTCCGCAAAAGGAGCCGTCCATGAAAAATTGCATCCACTCCTTTTAGCTTAGTTCGCATCGAGGAAACGAAGTTAGAAAACGTTGATGACTTCACGGCTTCCTTCCTAGGTGGAAATCGCCTAAAGCACTTTGTGCAACATCCGGCTGAGGGCACGCGAGGGGAATTCTTCTTCCGTGGGATATGATAGTATGGTCAATGTGACTGACGCTAGCACCGGCTCCTTCTTCATTTCCATCGTGGTCACAATCAGTCATTCCAATACTTCATTCAACTTAACTTCTGTCTACGGCCCCACTAGAAACAATGTCAAAATGCTTTCTTCCAAGAACTCAAAGATCAGAAACCAGCCCTCGGTGTAAAATTGTTAGTCACGGGTCACTTCAACCAAATCTATCGGCAGAAAGGCTACACATCTCATATGACAGCACTCCAGAAGCAAAAAATGTGTGTCTGAATTGGATTTGTTTTGAGCCGGACTCGTTTCTTTGGCTTGGGATCTTAACAACTTGATGTTGCTTACTTGTTTTAGATCGATTCTAGCTGTGAAAGTAAGTATGACATTGATGGATCCTGAACTCTGAAGTCAGATGTGAGCAGCTGTATTCCTCTGCGTCACCACCCTTTTGACCATGGCCGCCTTCCTCCAGTGCAACAAAATCCCTAAATCATTACAAAGTGCTAATCCCCCAGTCGTTCCTGTTTGATCATAATGTTAGCAAATCTCTGTATGTTCACTGCACCTGTTAGCAGCTTTCTGTATGTGCTTGTGTGCCTGTTTCAAATCCATGGAACAGTTCAGATCAACCTAGCTCCGCTGTCAGTTCCCGTTCTTTGTCGAAATACTGTGGCTGAATCAGAAAATGCGACCTTCTCCTGCATTTGATCAAATTCTCCAACGATAGACCCCCATAGCTATAATCTTAACCTCGCTGTTATGAGCTGGAACACCAAGAGCTTGAATGATGAAGACAGGGAAGCACCACCATGAAAACATTGCATCCGCTCATTGTACTCCCTCCGTTTACTAATGTAAGGCACTCTACTTAGTATTTCAATATTGACTACATACATACTAAAATTAATGAATCTATATACAAAATAAGTTTAGATACATTTGAATCGAGAAAAAAACTAAAATGTCTTACATTAATAAATGGAGGGAGTAGCATAGTTGCATCCAGCAGACAATGCTGGAAGACGTTGATGACCTCACGGCTACTTTCCTAGGTGGAAATTGCCTAAAAAAACTTCGTGCAACGTCCGCTGAGGGCACGTGAGGGGGTTTCTTCTTCTGTCGGATCATAGTATGACAAATGTGACTGACGCTAGCACCGGCTCCTTCTTCATCTCCATCGTGGTCACGATTAGTCATACAACACTTCATTCAACTTAACTACCGTCTATGGCCCCACTAGAAACAACCTCAAAGATGTTTTCTTCCAAAAACTCAAAGATGAGAAACCACCTTGGGTGTAAAATGGTTAGTCACGGGTGACTTCAACCAAATATATCATGCTCGCTGACAAAATCATTTGAACTCCAACGGAAGTCGCATGATCCTCTTCTCCAAGGAAACTATATAAGCTATTCTAAAAATAATTAACTATGAACTGTTTGGCTTAGTCTTTATGGAGAGAAATAAATGTCTGGATGATGTTAGTTAAATGTTATGAAACTGAAATCCAACTAAGCGATAATCAATTAAGAACTAATACTTGTGATTTAAAGAAAATGAGCAGCTATTCTAAAGCCCTTTCTTTGTATCCGCACACCTCACTTTTTCTGGAACCTGTCCCTTTCTACAGTGGACAGAGCGAGCGGGGGGCGACTCCGGCCCGCCCAGCTCCCGCCGGCGTATCGGGTGATCCCTCGTCCTCCGCCGGCCGCTCCGGCGGCGGAGGGCGGGGAATCCCCGGATCTGCGGTCCGGGCGTGTAGATCGGGGTGCGGGCGGCGCTGCCATGGCGGAAGGGCGGCGTCGTCGTGCTTGTGGCGTCCTGCGGCTTCCCCTCCTCGACTTCGTCTCCGGCGAGCTCAGGGCTGCAGGCACGCTTCTCCCCTGCCGTCGAGTTCCTCCGGCGGCGGTGGGGCTCGTGATGGTGTGCAGGGGCCGGGGTTTAGATCCTCCTGGTCGTCTTCGGCGTCGACGGCATCGGCGCGGACCCAAGGCGATGGCTCTGCTCTGGGTCTTCCAGCTCCCTCTCTCTCCGCCGATACCCAGGCGGTTGACTGAAGACGGCGGCTTCGTCGGCGGCTTCCTGGCCGCGGTTCGTTGCCCGGCTCGGGTGGAGTTCGGCGGCAGCGCGTGGTCGGCGGTCACCGTGGTGAGGTGGCGTCGGTGGTGCTGGATCCTCAGTTTCGGGTTTGTTTTTCATATTTCTTGAGGATGTACTGCTAGTGCTGTGTTCTTGATCTGTAATCCCTTGATCTCAAAAAAAAAGCCCTTTCTTTGAAGAGCACAAAGCGGTCGCGGAACATCAGTGAGAGGGGGGGGGGGGGGGGGGGGGGGGGGGGGG